>OZ024822.1:21030562-21545562 GCA_964016985.1 Anodontia alba | reverse complement strand
GGCCCACTATACATTTCTATTGAATACTTACTGGGAATTGATGTTAATTAAATCTCCGGGTTAGTGCGTAGATCTATAACGGCATGCATTCGGGAAAATCAATAAAATAACTCCTCACACATAATAATACAAAATAAATAATTACAAATCAACTGTAATTATTAACAAATATGTTTTATTCTTTATATCACAGAGACGGCAATCATAATTTCTTAGTTTACGTGTAATTGCCTTGGTTCCCGATTGTGATTATATTCACTTTTTATAGATAAAGAGATGGAAACCATATCATGATGGTTAACATTCCATTGTCTTTGTTTAAACCCTAGTGGCTTTCTAAAGGTACTCGGATTTTGAATGACCACAAAACGCCAACATACTCGTATGTGCCTTCGAGTACTCTTTTATAAGTTCACTGACATATATTGGCTCTGACATAAACAAAACACACTATCATCAGTATTTGAATTATTGTATTGTCTATAGTTATTCAGGCAAATCTTCGTCTGTAAAATTAATGTAAAAATTGACTATCACATGATATAAACAACATTTAGAATTTCTCGACTATAAGCCGGGCCCGGTATCTGTATTTCGGTAGTAAAATACAATGTATTTTAAAAACCGGGGTCATTATATGGCGTAAGCCCAATAAACATCCATGGCCCATACAAAATCGTTTCGACGTACCTGATATCATGGCGTTAGAAACGTCAACACGACGTTATTACAACGTTGTGTGTTTGTGCTGGGTTAAATATTATTATAAGACATCACGATATTGCCAAACAGAAATGAAGACACGCAGAAATGACTAAAAACGACAAAACAATTATAAACAAACCTGTGGTTCCACTTGTGTAACAGATCATGGCTAGGTCTTCAGCCTTTGGTGGCTAAAGGAAATAAATAAAATTGAATGCCAAATATTGACGTTTTATAAAGTTTTGTTATTCTACCCAGACAACAAAGCTTAACATCTTTGAATGGCCTGTCGCATCGAAACAATTTAAAGTGACTTTATATACAAGGGTAAATTTTACACTTTGTTTCACAAGAGGGATAAATTTTATGACTTCCTGTTTGCTTCCCTTCCAAAAAATGGGTCGATTCTAAAGGAAAGAATTTGTTTCCAAGGGAATGGATCAATTTCTTTTCCGTTTTAAGTATACCTCTATTCGGAAGGGAGACAAACACATTAAACAGAATTCCCTTCCTTGAAAGTGTATCCATACCCTTAAATGGCATTTCAAACTATTTTTTCACCCAAAGGAGTGATGGTAACGACATCGAGTGTACCGTGCAATGTAACACAGAACAGTAAATCGCGGTTTCCGATCAGGGTCTACACTGTTTGCCACTCCTCCTGCAGATATAGACCAATAAACAAGCATTAAAAAGGATTTATTCAAATTTTAGGACAGGTATGTAGTAAGGGGTTAAGTAGCCTGAGTATTTAGGGTAAATATGGTATGTTAATAACATGTAGACTGAATTCTTATCAGCGATCAACGTAAACCTCGTCACACTATACTCATGCGCTATTTATTTTTCTCGCCGTCTTCTGCGTACAGGAACTAATCTTATTTGCTTATAATGTAACACATGAGTGATATTTTATTTTGCTTGCTTTGAAAACTACAAAGCCTAAAACAGTAAATCACCTTCTTATCAGTGGATACAATGATATGACGTTACATTGATGTTGATAAGATAGTCAGTGAACGTAACCTATTAAGAAGAGCCACTCCTTATAACGGCCAAAATGCCTTTATTGTATATGCGGATAACAAAGATTTAGATCAGCCTGCGCTTTTGTTCAGCCTAATATGACCGTTGTTGCCTTTTGCAGAATCAATGGATATAAGAATAGATCGATAGACATGGCGATCTGTAGCTTTGCTGTTCGCATATTGGACTTTTTCATTTGTTACACAACGTATATTTGCAGAAGTAAATTTTATTTATGTGTATTTTATCGGTCTGTTAAATCCGGCAAATAACTTATAAACTCACTCCCAGCGGGCACATGACGTTTATACAACGTCGTCTCAACGTCGATTCAACGTCATGACGTTGCATCGACGTTGAGGCGACGTTGTATAGACGTCATGTGTCTGCTGGGAATTAAAGCCCATCTTTAATTTAATTTAGTAAGTGTTTCGAGGGCGGCTCCATATTGATAAAATTCACAAAAATTAAAATCATTTCTTGTAATTCAATCTCAGGCAGGCCCCGATGTTATAAAAATTTTTCATGCTCAACTCAGCTGAGCATGAAATTTTCTCTGCTAATAACTATGAAAATGCCAACAATAGTTGGCATTTTCATATTTATTAGCAGAGCAATTTTCATGCTCAGCTATGTTTAGCAAGAAACAAATTGCAAATGTTAATAATTTGAATTTTATTTGCAGGGCAAATTTCATGCTCATCTGAGTTGAGCATGAAAAAAGTTTTATAATCTCGGCCAGGTTGAATATGAAAACGTCATTCAAATAACTTGTGTTAGAAAAGGACGCAAAGAAAATAGTTCCAAGCTTCCTTATCAGTGGATGTATCGAGTGGTAAATGTCTTTCTGAATCTGTGCTCGACCAATCAAATTGCGCTAAACTGGTCTAAAAAACTAAGTAAAGATACAGACAACCCTCTTTACCGACACTCGATATAACGACAAAATTCGTTGTAATGTCAATTTGACTGGCACGAAGCCTGCGCTTAAGAGTTAACAAGTAGTCACAAATTATTCAAGAATATTGTATTTAAAACTTTAAAGAAACATATGATTTCGACAGTTTTTAGAATCGCCTCAGTGAGGCCATTCTAACAAATATCCAAAACATATGTTTTATGAAGAAATAAGAACAAAACAAGACATTTCTTTCATATCAGTCTGCTCATTAAGAATTCTGTACAACAGCAAATTCATTTAAATGACAACGTCTTTGGGAACAAATGCTGTCATTGTAACGAAGGTTCACTGTATTCAGGAAATGCCTCAATTACGAAGCACAACCCTCCCGAGACACCAGAAGAAGACAAGATGAGAAACAATTCAAAACAACACAAACGCCACACATGAAACCACCGACGCACAAACAAAGAAGAACTGCAATAAAAGAATCGCCTGGAACGGTTAGTAGGAAGAGCCTGTTGTGTTGAAATTGTATAATTTTATATATGTGATCAAAGACTGAAACTATTCAACATTAACATAAGTCACATTTTATATATGCCAAATGATTCTTTGAGCGGATATCATATACCCTAGATACAATTTGCGGATGTACAAGCTGATTTCGGTCTCTTCGTTATCCCTATGTGTCTCGAAGACATGTTTTTGCATGTCATGACATAGGCTTTTATCGTGCAAAGGAATATAAACAATGTTTTACAATCGAGACATAAATCTGTAAACAACTTACCACTGGATTGACTCTTTTTCTTTTGCCATTTTTCTGAATAAAACGACACAATTTTTACTGAGCAAATCACAAGATTCGAAGTACTAGTGTTCAAATCATTATTTTTATAATTATATTTGTGTTGCTTCGTGTAAACAACTGCATGTCTGTACATTTGTTGAATTGCTTATGCACTGCACAAGTATGCTTAATAAGAAAAGAGCAGATAAAATTGAATGTAAATAAAACGCACACGATTTATTACGCTAAAAACAACCAAAATAATTAAGCGGGTATGTGTTTGTAATCTCAGTTCTATAAAGACAAACATATCTCAGCCGGGGCATGGCATTTCCTATAAGATTTCATGAGCTCCCGGCGCATTTGCGCAGTCTGATAGGATTCTTTGCTGGCTACCTGATGACGCTTGGGATCCTTGGTTAGCCACAGTACCATGCGAAGACTCTAATAAGACTGCGCGGATGCGCAGGATCATCTGAGTCTTAGCTAGGCGCACATGCAATCGTAGGAAATGATGTGCTCAGTTTATTTGTCATAATGCAGAATAGTCCACAGAATAGTAAATAACAATGCCGCTTACTCCAAAAACAGTCATTTCACTAAAATGAAACGACAATAAGAAATTGTGAAAACTTTAACAAGTGTGAAAATTCATGATTAAAGCTTGCCTCAGATTATTAAAGCATATCCGTTAGTACCAGACTGATTATTAGAGCTAAAAGTGCATGTAGTTGTGATCTTACATATGCATTAACAATTTCAACACTTAGCTTATGAAGTGGGCTACTCAAAATCTAAATTTAGATATGTCCATCGTTGCAAACATGATTATCAATTCTAAATTCAAAGCACATATGACAAGCAGTGTGGATCTCAGTTTGCTTTGGATTTTATTAATTTTTCATGCTACATTAATCTTTCTTAATGTATTAGTGTTAATACCGAATCTAATTCATTTTGCCAACATTTTTCCTAAAAAAATCGCGGTATCCAGACAAGTATTTACTTATTTCTCCGTGAAAGAATATGCTGCAGGTATTCACCACATCATATGTTTTCGTGTTAAAATAAGAGAAAAACAATCTGAGAAAAAAAATATTTTTATTGCTACAAAGCGTTTTATCTACAGCTAGGCAGCACAGAGAGTATACGGTCTACGTACGCACACTGACGTAATGTAAGGATTGCCCAAAATTAAAGGGGAACGCAATATAAGTTGTAAGTATATGTTGGAGTTAAGTGCTTAACAAGCCATTTATTTTAATGCAAGATTTTTCAAAATCGACCTAGAAATAAGGAAGTTATGGTGGTTTGAATATATTTAAAATGGTTGTCTTGGATGCCGCCATATTGTAGGCTTTGTGACGTCACACAGCCCAAATTAAATATGCAAAATCAAATTATAAAGTGTTTTTAAGAATAATTTTGCTACAGATTTTTATTATCTTTTAATTGTAGTGACAAGCAATCACTTCTCCCAAAATAAACCGACTTAATGAGAATAACTAACTTTATGAAACGAATTTTATTTTTTATGAAACCTCATTAAATATTCAAAACGGCGGCGCCCATTCCACCAATGTTAAAATATTCAATTGCCTATAACTTACTTAATTTTCCACCGATTTTGATCATATTTGTGTCAAAATTCATTGTTTGTAAAGTTCTTTACTTTAAAGCACAATGCCTTTTAAGGTTGCTTTCCCCTTTAAATGTACTATTTTCTTCGTGATCTACTTACCACGACCTCTCTGAAAGATACTAGTTTGATATTATGTTTGGCTGCTGTTTCTTTATTCTTCTCGCTGATTTCATCCATTATAACGAGACACTTTAAAGAATGCATACTTGCGGCTTTGTCTAGAAGTAGTTGTGCTTTCGCTGCTTTGTCGCAAACCACTAAAGACATTTGTGCTGCAAATAATTTTATTTTTGCATAAGACAAATCGATACACTTTCAGGGGAGACAAGTCTGTCAAAATCATGTTTGTCCTATATTGAAAAGAAAACTACAGTCAAACCTGTGTTAGTGGTCACCTCTATTAAGCAGCCAACATGTATTAAGCAGCCAGAGGAAAGTTGCCCTAAACTTCATAGACTTATATATTTGAACTGTATTAAGCAGCCACCTGCCTTCAGCAGCCACATTTTAAGTTTCCCATGGGTGGCTGCTCAAGACAGGTTTGACTGTACTTAAACCTTTGCCTTGCTGAATAAATTAAGATGCCCCGCCCAATTCTAATTTCCAGCCAATCAGATTACTTCATCCGGGTTTTTGATAGAAAAAAAGGTAAGAGAAAAGTCAAGGGAGTACCACAATCACAAACCGCACCCCTTCCTAGACACCAAGAGGAAGAGGAAACAGACAAAACCAAACAAGCGCAAATCGAACGAATGTACGAAAAGCACTAAGATTAGCTCTCTCTTCCCCAAGCGAGGTTCACATATTTAATGACAAACAATGCAGATCCAGATCAGTTGGCTTCTTCAGAAAACTGATCTGGATCTACACTGTTTGCTAAGACAGGGTACGTCGTGTTCAGCAAGAGAAGGGTTAAAAGAAAAGGATTTGCTCCCAGGTGGGCCGTGCATAGCTGCAAAAGCTAGTTAAAGGTAATTTTCCAATCGTTTTCCTTATCCATGTGGGCATGCTTAAGTACGTCCTGCGGAGGTTGCGCACAGAAACGATTCAAAGAAAGCATAGTACCGGTTCCTTTTCCTGCGAAATCTGTACTGGTTTTGAGGTCAAGCAAACGTTGACTTTACATATGCAGACCTTAGTCTTTCCCCGAAATTAGCTGTAATAAAGGTTGTTTTTTGTTTGTTTGTTTTTTTGGGGGGTGGGGTTTGGGGGGGTGGGGGGGGGGGGTTGGGCTTTTTTTTGTTGTTGTTTTTTGTTTAGTTTTTTATATGAACAGACATAATAAAACTAAATAGAAAGGAAGGTAATGATCGGGAATCGATACAATTACCTATAACACCCTCCGTTCTAAGACACCAAAGGGAAAGAAGTACGCACTTAAAGTGACAGCACCACAATCAAAACACTACAAGCAAAAAGCCAAAAGAACAGTTTCTTCCCAAAAATGGTCAAACGGCTACCCAAAATATTTTTTTACCAAGATATACATTTAAAGACATAGAATGGCATATATAGTAAACATCAGCAGAAGCACTGCCTTAAAACGGTCAGTAAAAATATTACATGGGGTTTAAATCGATTTTACGTGGCCACAACCCTCGCCCTTAGTTCTGCCGTGGTATACACTCTGAGGGTATACACAAGACATTAAGGCTCCAATTTCGTTCTTTTGTGTGTTCTTTGTTTCTAAAGGCAGCTTTTTAGATTTTTATTATCTAGCATTCTAATCCTCTCTCAGGATTTGTATACATTAGAGCTCGTATTTCATCAAACTCTTGGTTTGAAGTTTGGGTAAAAAGCTAAATTATTGTTATAACAAGCCAAATACAATAGGAAAATAGTTCAGTTTCAAAAGTCTTTTAAGTGTGTAACTAGACAAATTTGTATTTAGATAAACCTGATAACATCAAAGTTAATAGACTATCTACTTTCCAGCTTCTACAAAATTGAGCTAAAATAGCAAGGAGAGGTATAGATGTGTATGAGGACCACAACATATCATGAAGCGCGGACGTCTTTGTCAGCTATAATATTCCATATGATATAAAACGCAAGAAAAGCTCTTTCGCCATATGTAGGTCACAAAGATCTCGATCGGACTGTGTTTTTAGAGCAGTCAAATCTAGCTTGAAGTTTTCAAGAACATTGTAGACTATAATGAAGAACAGCAAAGACCCTGATTAGAATCCACATACGCTGAGCTGAGTATTCGCTGTTCGTATTTGGCGTAAAGACTGTTTTCTCAAGTATAAGCCTTTTTTATGTTTAGCGCTGATAACTGACATTCCGAAAGCATGCCTATTCAAATACAAAGAAAATTTCACCTCCGAAAAAGGAATTTTTTCAGGTAAACAATTCTGATCTTATTCATATTCCTGCTCAAAACATAGATTGTGGGTACTCGTTAGGACGAGTACCCACAATTTATATTTTTTAGCAAAATAAGAAAAATAATGTATACCCTGTAAACCCCAGTTTTACTATATAAAGCGGGGTTTAAGGAGGTCAAAATCATATAGGCGTGTTTTCGTGATGAGAAAATTTTGAACTGTGTTTTCTCAGGACGTGACTTAAATAGCATTAGTGGTCTCGTACTTCTGTCATTCCACAAAATACTTACTTTGGTTAATGATATAGGAACATGTATTTGGTCCGAGAGTATCGTACAATGCTATTGTCACCATAGAGAACATACTGCATGCTTGTTCGGTAAACACCCACTGTATGTAAGGAAAAAGGAAAAATGCTTAGTGTATGTTTTATATTTCTGTTGCGGAACGATACATGATTAATGTTTCGAAATGCATCTGTGAGTTTGAGAGCCTGTTAAAAAAACTGTGATATAAGTCGCCAACAACCTTGTTTCTATCAAACGTCCCAAACTCTGAGGTTCCAAAGCGGTTCTTGTTTTATGCAGATTTTACATGCATTTGTATAGTTGGGTATTATATTATCAACACGTTGTGTGCTGTGGTTCACGTGGTATAAAATGTTTTATAATGTGTATATTAACGTGTGTTTGTTCACAGCTCTTTTACTTTTGATGGCTTGGGATTAAGACTGGCATAATTAATCGCCTAATCGATTAATCGATCGATAAATTCTACAAAAATGATCATCGTTATAGATTTGCTAATAATCGATCATTTAACTTTTCTGTGTCTCTTACTTTACCGTATTTACCCTCAGTATTCAGACACCTCAACTCCTTACCAAACTGAATTTAAAATTTGAACAAGTACAACTTACTACCCAATGTTGTGTCTAAAATAGCTGGATGAGTGGCAAACACTGTCGACCCTGATGAGACGCCGCGTTTTTTGATAAGTAATTATGTTTTCTGATATTTTTAGGTAGACTGAATGAGGAATACCTTCTGGAATCGGAGTCTAGCCTGCTGAGCCCCTCCGAAATCCTAGTTCCTGTTCCCAAAAATCAGTTTAACACAATTGTTTCAGTTACTGAAATGTAAGTGCCCTCAATTTACTGGATTTTCGTTGTAATTGCCTTACAATGAGCAATATGTCACTACCCACCTCTGCTCTATTAGTACTATATATTCCAACAAACGTGTCATTCTTTGCTTGGAGTCCCTCTTGTAAAAGTCCTGAGCCAAAATCGCACGACGACTCGTAAACCTGGAAACAGATTGGTACATGACAATTTGTACTTCACAATATTTGGTTAGCAACGAATAAAAGAGCGTTTATCGGGACTGCGATGTAGTCTATTAGTTTAAACATATTTTATTTCAACACTTTGGTGTATACATACAACAAATAATACAACAAACTACATGACAAAATATTATAGAGGACCAATTTTAACGTGAAGAAATCATTTATTTTCTCAGCAAACAAAACGAGTAAGAGCGTTATTTTCGCAATTAATATTGTGTATTTCAATAACGTTTATCGAGTTTTTGCCCACCACCTTGGGAAACCCCTTCGATTTTCTTCTCAGTGACGTCATAACGGTATCTCCTATAACATAAATTCAATCTTACAATTAATTGTAACACGAACCTCTCTGTATGTAAGCCACTGGTACTCTCTGTTTGGTCCCGTTCTGGAGCCAAGACAGTGTTTGTGTTCTGGAAGAATAAATAGTTTAAATATCTGTATATATTTTAAGACTGACTCCACCAGCAAGCATAATAACAGTACGATTTTTACACTGATAACGACTAATATTAGATTTTATGCCATTAGACAAAAATATACAAGACGACACAAGTCGAAAATGTCTTTGAATAAAGAAAGCTCTATAAAACACCGCTGAAGATAAGGGGCGTGAAAAAGCTGCTTTCCATTCACAACAATGATGCCAGTCTAATAACTGGTTATCAGATTTTAACAGAAGTAAATAAGCTTTCCACCAAATGTAGTCTCTACTTGCAAAGTCTCTACCTGCAAACTGCATTGCTGTCATTAGAAGAGGATCAACAAAAACACGATTCTGATTTTCGTTCATTCAAATGTGTTCCGTGTTTCCAAGTGCAACCCTTATATATCTTATTTAATTTCAATGTTAAGTGCCGTGTAGCGGTCGTAAAAGTCTCCCCGTGAGTCATCACAGTGCAGTTTTAATTTTCATTTTCGTTGGAACCTTTCAACCCTTTCTGGAATCTTAGAAAATACAGCTCCGCTTAAACCGGAGCTAAGGGATGTATGTAGCCTTGAAAACTATATTGCCATATGAAGTATATCAATAAAATCGGGACTGATTTTCATTCTTTTATACGTCTTTTTTTTTTTTTTTTTTTTTTTTTTTTATTTTATTTCCAAGGTCAGTCTCCATAGGTTTTTATTCTGGTTTTACATGTACTAAACCCATTTATATCTAACGTCCCATAAATGGGACATTGGTATACAGTTTAGACCTAGATCAGACGCTGCCGAAGGGTCAGGGTCTACACTGTTTGCAACAAATACATGAATTTCTATAAAACATTGTAATAGTAAAAACTAATCAGACACCCTGCTATTGGAAATAGACCGGTCCAAAGAGTTGTGTTAGATTAGTCCTCACGGCATAATTGGGTTAATGTCTTTTAAGATATCGCCTATCAGTACGCGTTCGAAACCCGCTCGGGCGGTTTACTTGTTTCTACCCAGATAGCTTTCTTTACAAATCTACAGCGGGCCGTTATCGGCCCGTCAGCTACCCTGACGGGCCGATAACGACCCGCTATGGATTTATGTAGAATGCCGACGTGGTACTGTACTTGTTCCTGTTTGATACACTTACATATGATGCGCAACATGGGAAAAAGTCCCTTATGTCTTATGCGAACAGCGAAGGTCCGTGCTGTCTGATCTGGAAATTCTCTGTTTGTCGACATATCCTACAAGATCCATTGATTCTGCAAACGGTGATGAAGGCCCTGATCAGCCTGCGCGAATCATCGTCTCCGTTGTCCGCAAATTGCATAAGGACATTTTCGTTCGTTGCGCATATGTACTTATATATATTCGGTTAAAACACTTCAATGAAGAAATCTTGTTATGAAATAACGCATCTCTAAATGTATATGCTCACCTGATATCCGAAGTCCTCTTATGAAGGCTTCGTGTAACGTGGTGACGTCCTCATAGAGCCCTGTCATTAAATCGTTTCCATTTGGAGCCCATATACTGGTTCTTGACCCGTCCTTAGGTTACATGTGAAGGAAACAAACGCATTAATTGTGTCACAACGCTGCAGAGAATTATGCGAGGGGACAATTCAACCTGTCTATCCGCTATCCTAGCAATTTGGGTAGATTTTCATCAGTCTCTTACTACATCATTCATCACTATTATTGGATCCGCGCCATGCGAAAATGTGTCTTCAGGGTATTATGATTATCATGTGGCCAGCACAAGTGCGGATCAACCTGAGCATTCTTACTGTGAAGGGATGAAATGTGTGAATGCATAAGCAAAATACACATGCTTGGCAGTACGTATTTGGACAGACAAGCGTCAGCAAGCAGTATTGACCCAGACCAAATCAAATTTACAGAACGCGGGATCTAAACATGGTGTACCCTGTTTATCCCTTATCTAGCTGATTTTAGATACACCAACAGATAATAAAACGAGAGCTGAGCGCAAGACTGTAGTACCTCAAACATATTTTTGAAACCCTTGTTTAGGGGCAACTTTGACCCCTTTGTAAACAATGCAAATTTAGGTGCCATTGCTCATACGAGCAATAGCACCTAAAGTTTCATTGTTTACAGAAAGAAATGTTGTAATCTTCATAAAGTCTTCATGGTGAGGAGATTAAGTTTGGGGAAAAACAACCATCTGACTTACGTCAGTCTTGCGCTCAACCCTCGAAAAGGACTTATTCAAGTTTGTGGACAAGTAAGTAGTCAAAGTGTCCGAACATACAGGATAAATCTGCCTTGCGTGTCTTTATAGTTATTCTCATTTAGCCTTGCATCACGAAAACATGCCTATATAATTTTGACCCCTTTAAACCCCATTTTTATATAGTAAAACTTGGGTTTACAGGGGTATACATTATTTTTCTTATTTCTGCTCAAAAACATAGATTGTGGGTACTCGTTAGAACCGCCTTGCCAAGGCGGTTCTAACGAGTACCCACAATCTATGTTTTGAGCAGAAATATGAAAAATATCTGAGTTTTTTTATCTGAATTTTTTTCTGTTTTTGGAGGTACAATTTTCTATATATTTGAATGGGCATGTTTTTGTAATGGCTGCGTTCAAAAGTGCAAGTTACTCGCGAGTGTTTTGCCCTGGACACCTTCTCTTGTTGGCGATCGTCATTAGGTACAAGGATTTGGGGTAAAATATTCGCCATCACTTGGCACTTCTGAACGCAGCCAAGGTGTAATTTATTGTCCGAATCAACTGCTCATACCCTGGCTACATTATGTCTGGTTGAACATGCAACAAGAGGCGTTTTTTTGTAATTATTACACCATTTATAGTATTTACCCTAGTAGTTGGAAAGCAGACCTGAACAAGCAATGTAGACCCTGTTTAGACGCCGCGGAATGCACTGTTGCCCCTTATCTAGCACTTTTTGTATACGTCAGCAGGTAGTTAAATGGGCTCGTTTAGGACAGATATAGTAAGGAGTTAGGGTGTCCAAAACTTAATAGTTAAATGCAGTGGTTTAGATATGTACAAAGTATACATTTTGCACATTGACGTTTCAATGGTCAGTCCCCAGAGTGACAATTTGTAAATACTTAAGGTAAATATTGCATTTCAAAGAGACCCCACTTAACTCTTTCACTGCCACAGGCGATAATAACAGGTTTTTTGCAAACAGTGAAGATCCAGATGGTTTTTGCAAACAGTAAAGATCTCATAATGACCCGTCACATCAGGATCTACGCTGTTTGACATTCAGTCTTTCAACTTTACATAGAAATTTCTTTCCAACTGACATTAGTAAAAAGACAGACGACAAATGAAATTTAGTCTGAAATTTTGCGCCAAAAGTGTAAAGCTGAAACTGTTTACTTCCCTTTTTAAAGGCAGATCACTTTAGTAGAAAAGTGGTTTGTTTTCCTGATACATGAATTCTTTCTTACATAGCTCTAATCTCAAATGATAGAATTTGCTGCCAGGTTGAGCACATCTTAATATTTTAAGTTTAACTTCTAGCCTTGGAGAAAGAAAGCAAATGCTTACTGGTCAGAGTGTTCCACCATTAATCTTACGTAGACAAATCATACGATACAGGTTATTTACTGCACTTCCTTTTACCTATATTTCCATATCCGTATCATATAACAATGTCATCATTCCCAAGTATTAGCTGATGGCTCTTGACAGGAAGTTAACAAAAACAAGTAAAACATAAGCATCGTACTTTGTCATGCTTTGTTACAATACAGCGGACGGTCTTTGTCTGTATCAAATGTCAGACATCTGTAGCGGGTAATTTTTGGACATAAGTGTAGTTGCAAGCGGAGTAAGGGCGAAATACATACTGTGCCAACTCAGCCTATGCCTCTGCATTGCTGTCTGAGCGGGTCGTTTGTTGTTCATCGGTATAGTATATAGTGTCCAATGATCACTCTTAATTGATAAAACCACTTATCCTTGATAACAATATTCAGTGTAGAGTATGGCGGAAAAACAACTGTATGATCAAGCATTGAAATGCCTTATAATATATGTTATGGTTGTCCAATTGAAATGGTAGTCGAAAGAAAGCAATATACATAATCGAAACAATAAGAGAGAGAGAGAGAGAGAGAGAGAGAGAGAGAGAGAGAGAGAGAGAGAGAAAGAGAGAGGTGGAGCAATCGTTTTGTTTCTGGATAAAGACTATGTGTAAATAAAGAGTGTATGTCTACGATTTCTCTCCAAATTTGAAAATGCAAGAAGGAAAAGTTGCTAAATATCATAGTAATGACTTAAAATCTCTTTGAGTTCCGAATATATTTATGTACTGCCTCAAAAATAGTTGTGTTTGTTTGGGTGGATAGTGTACTGTCCCCAAATAAGAGAACGCGAAGGCTTACGGTGATATGTTGAGAGACATTGTGTATGAGATCTGCACGTTGACGGGCGTACTGCGGACAATTTAAGAAGAAATGAAAGGCATTTTCGATGGCACCACACCGGCAATATGGAGAGTCACATAGTTTCAGAAATAAATCATTGTTCAAAGCACTACAATTTGTTCTCAAACGGGTATGGAGGATCTGGAAACGTCTTTTTCCGGAGTTATAATAGTTTGGCACAATCTGAGCTTTCATTAGAAAGAGGAGGGTGAAAGGGGCGGTTACTTGATCCGGGTTTTTGATAGAAATTCACATATTTAATGACAAACAGTGTAGATCCAGATTATGACTTCTTCAGGATCTACACTGTTTGCTAAGACAGGGCATGTCGTGTTCAGCAAGACAAGAGTTAATGTTTACTTTCTGAAATAAAATATATTTTAAACAGGTCCAAGGGTTCATGTAAGACTGATCAGATGCTCGACTGATTTGGGCCTTTTCTTATTGCATACTGTTTTATAGTATTTTTGTACCAAAAGGACTGTCGTTTTCATGGTCGTTATGGCTTAATTCACCATCGGCGCGGTTTTAATATCGAAGAGATTATATATCGTTATCATTGACATTATGAACCATTTTACCATCGGTACGACTTACTTCCTTATATATCAAACGGATTATACGCTTTTCTCAATGTCGTTATGACCCATTTTAACCTCGACGCGGTTTATTTGATAGTACGTATAGGTAGTTCTCACTGTCATTAATTTATGCTGGCGAACTGAAAACACAGACCAGACCTTCCAAACAGGAATGCTGATTAGTGCCTTTGGTACAAAAACATAGCGCAGTACGCATCATGTCTTACCGGAAGGAGCACGGATTGGTTGTCCATGTCCACTGGTGTTGTGAAGCTATCAGGTTTAGACGCCATGTAGTAGGTCACCGCCATAGCTGATGCTGCAGTCACAGCTCCAATGGCAATTCCCAGGGGATTAGACAGCCCTGGTGGCTCTTTTAAAAACTGCATGATGAATCACTGAAACAACAAGAAGATATATATATATATATATAGCTCATTTATACAGCGCGTCTGCCGTTAAGCACGGGTTGCATTACCTTTAAGGCATACAATGCAATTTTAGTATCTATACTCTAAAAAAGAGACACGGATTTACACTGGGCATATCTAAAAATGTCAATTGGCTGGATATTTTTTCACGTGTTTTATAACTATTATAAAATGTACGAAAGGCATAATTTTGCAATAAATCTTTTTGCTACCTTTTAAATAGTATTAACTGGACCTGTATCAGGATTAAAAGCAATGGTTGGGAACTGTTAAACCTGGCCCAGAGGTTATAAAACTTTTTTCATGCTCAACGCAGCTGAGCAAGGCATGAAATTTTCTCTGTTAAAAAATATGAAAATGCCAACAATACTTTGCCTTTTCATATTTATTAGCAGAAAAAAATTTCATGCTCAGCTATGTTTGGCAAGAAAGAATTTGCAATTTTTAATAATATGGGATTTATTAACAGGACAAATTTCATGCTCAGCTGAGTTGAGCATGAAAAATGTTTTATAACCCCTGGGCCATATTAGAACCAAATAATAGTGTGAGTTTTTACTTTTACAGGCCAGGACGATATCAGAGGGTGCCACGAATGAGCTGTTTTATAGTCAATTACTATAATATTTTCATGTGTAAAACAAGCATATTTTATAATAGAGCTGGCACAAGATGCGAAGAATATATTCAGTTAGATTTTGACTCACCATTTCCCCTTGGCCTAATGATTTACATTCGTTCTGGTTTCTTACATATATTATGTAACGTGAGATTCTTCCAGGAATTGTGGAAAATATTATTATGCTGACTAATAATTTGCTGCTACACGCGAAAATGTGTTTTTTATTACATGAAACCATGTAACATTATGTTATGATTAATATCCTACTGGTGAAACAAACTTCCAAACTCTCACATTGGCAGTCATAGTTTTGGAGACCAGCCAATCGGTTGAAGACTAGCCAATCGACTGGCTAACTGACTGTTGGTAATAATAAATATCTGGCTTAATTGGGCAAGATACTGAATATATGAATTTTATTCAGAGTTTGATAATGCAAGATGACTCAGCTATTGTGGACAACTTCTTAAAATACTTTCGTATCATCTGTTAATTATGAGTAATACTACTCACCAAGTTGTTTTCCTACTGACCGTTGCAGTTCTTCTTTGTGCGTCTGTAGTTTCATATTAGGCATTAGTTTGGCCTTATCTGTTCCTCGTCTCTCCGTTTGGTGCCTCGGGAGGAGTGTGCATTTCCTTATATATTTGGAAAACTAAAAGTGATTGATTGTCGTAGACCCATGATGGACATATATAGTTTTCCTGAGCTCATTGATTTCAGAGACAGGATTCGAAAATTCAGTAAATAGAATATTTGTCAACATCTTGCACTAGACCATCTATAGATTATAAATGCAAACATAATTATTTAAGAAGTCGAAAATAATAGAATGCAAAACAACTAATGCGTTGCATTACTTGGATAATCCTTCTTTGTTTGGTCGTTCTGTTTTTGACGGAATTATGTTATAATTGTCATTTGACTTATTGTTCCGTTAACCCTAGCTAATGAAATAACTTTCTCATTACTAACATTAGACGTCATTTGACAAGAAGAGGGGCCAAGGTATGTAAACAAGCAAGTGTCAGACAACATTTCTGCCATGTGGTACAGCTCATAGAAACCTGCGATAAAACTCTTCCGCTTTATTAAATCAAATACCATCTTAAATCTACTTGTCTCATGTTGCCCAACATGTTTTAAGTAATTTTAGAAGAGATACAGCATCAAATTAGTAAATACCCATGAACTGATTTAACAGGCAATGATGTTACATTCACGACGTCATAAAATTTTGTAGTTTAACAGTATATGGTCGCCTAGCAATAACGCCTAATGCAGACAGACAAACTAAGTCACAAATTTACACGTGGGAAACTAATAAGTAAGAAATTTTTAGAATCTCAGTTTCAACCGCCGTGAGACCCAAAATCTCATGGCGTGTCAGATCTATCGTCGGTACCTATAACTGTATATAGAAGACGAACAGACAGTGAGGTTTGTTACCCATATATTTGTGCTAAACAACTGAGTTTAAAAATATGAAAATAAAAGAAATTTCTTCAAATCTTGTTTCTTTAAAATCTGTGATATCAAGTGAGTCGGCAGTATTACCTAATGTGATCTACACACATGACTCAAACATTTTCAGTATTCACGTGGGCAGCCTTAGTTTTCATCTGTCTGTCAACAATCTCACATTAGACGCACAAGAGTAAATCCCTCGAACTAACATAGATGTCTCAGATTGATTTAGGTTGTCATTGCATATAAAAATCTATATATGTCCTTGAAAGCATGTTGTTTACGTTTTACTGCCCGTTTTGTCTACGGTTTAATTGTTTTTATTTGTGAGCATATACATACTATAGTTGTTTTGCTCTAGAGAATTAGTAGATTGACTGTCTAAGCATTTAATGTCACCTTCATATATTGTACAAATAACAAATAAAAATACGCTAAATGTCTTTTAGATCAGTTTATTAATTACCTACACATACTGACTAAAATCGCTTTATTTTGTGTCTTATTTTTTGTTCATTGGTACCTCTACAGTGTGTGTTCGATTGAGAAGAAGCTGACCAGAGAACACATATGCTCATACTATTTTGCTATCAACAGAATACTGTCTTTCCACACATTACTTATTTAACTTATGCATGGTGTGTTCAAGAAATCTCTGCCAAGTTTCCTATTCTTTCCGTGATTGGTATTCTAATCATAACTGAGTAGGTATAATTGATTAACGTTTGCTCACCCAAACCATATCAGGTGAGGTATAGTAATGAATGATCTGGTGACATGTTATCAGGTGTCCTCGGTTAGCCCTCATGATTCATGTTTATCTATATATGGACCGGACTATGAGAAAACGTACCTTCTGAGATATGCGCCCAATGAAGATTCTAATCAGCCTGCCCGTCCGCGCAGTCTGATTTGAGTCTTCGTTGTCTTCATGAAGAAACTTTGCATCCTTGGCCATCCAAAATGCACCCAGTGAAGATTCTGATCAGACTGCGCAAATGTGCAGGCTGATCTGAATCTTCGCGGGGCGCACATGTCCGAAGGTACGTATTCTGTGTTGCGGAGCATTTATCAATTTTATGTACAATATTGTACGTTCAAGTACAAGCTAGCCTCATGACAATTTTACCTAGGTCTTCGCTGTTTCTACTTTGTATATAGGTAGAGCAAACATATATTCAGACCGGCCTGCTCAAGAGATCTTATTTTGTCATGTGCATGCTATGATATATAGTAGTGTATGGCCGAGTGGATAAGGTATCTGATGCCAAACAAGGGATGAGAGGTTCGATCCCACGGCTGACGACTTGGATTCGTCACAGTTATTTTTTGTGAGAGCTAAAGCCAAAAGCAGCCTGCAGAACTGCATATTTTATATGTAGCCAATCTTTTATGGCTATATGTGAATGACATACCCAGTCTGCACGAATGCAAAGGCTACTTAGGGTAATTAGAAGCGTTTGTCATGCCCCAGTTAAATTAAGTTTTATTTGTATTTGGACTTATCAAGCAAGCGTGTGTTTGAGCATATATAAAATGTAAAGGTTCAGATCCTGCGCACATATTCTCATAAGTGCCTAAGCTCAGTAGGCATACATATTAAAACAACGTCATATCAACTTCAATACAATGTCATGACGTTGCATCGACTTTGATACAACGTTGTTTCAAAGACGTGTTCTGAAGGGTAACGAAAGTCCTGAGAAACTGTGTATCTGAGCCTTCGACGTCCGCATATGCCTCGAAAACACGTTTTCGCTTGACGTGACCCGCAGTTTGACGTATTGATTTTGTATTGATTCAACTGTTAATGAAATCAGAGCTTCATTATGTTAACACACCTACTTGAAATGTATACGTCTAAACTTTCGCTCCAAATAATTATTTTTAAAGTTAATGTATTAATGTTTTTCCTTCTTTCTACTCGAACACAAATGCCATGGAACCCATAAGACGCGCCTAATAATGAGTACCGCAATAAATGTTCTTCGCGGTGGCGCACCTAATGAGTACCATAGCTTATGTTCTTCGCGGAGGCGCACCTAATGAGTACCACAAATATGTTCTTCGGAGGCACACCTAATGAGACCCACAACATATGTTCTTCGTGGAGGCGCATCTAATGAGTACCACAACATATGTTCTCCGTGGAGGCGCACCTAATGAGTACCACAACATACGTTCTTCGCGGAGGCACACCTAATGAGTCCCACAGGATATGTTCTTCGCGGAGGCGCATCTAACGAGTACCACAGATTATGTTCTTCGCGGAGGCGCAGCTAATAAGTACCACCACTCATGTTCTATGTGGCGGCGCACCTAAAGAGTACCACAGCATATGTTATTCGTGTAGGCGCACTTATGAGTACCACAACATATATTCTTCACGGAGGCGCATCTAATGAGTACCACACCATATGTTCTTCAAGGAGGCGCACCTAATGAGTACCACAAATATGCTCTTCGCGGAAGCACACCTATGAGAACCACAACATATGTTCTTCGCGGAGGCGCATCTAATGAGTACTACAACGTATGTTCTCCGAAGAGGTGCACCTTATGAGTACCACAACATACGTTCTTCGCGGAGGCACACCTAATGAATACCACAAGATATGTTCTTCGCGGAGGCATATCTAACGAGTACCACAGCTTACGTCCTTCGCGGAGGCGCAGCTAATGAGTACCACAACGTATGTTCGATGTGGCGGCACACCTAATGAGTACCACAATGTATGTTCTTCGCGGAGACGCACATAATGAGTACCACAGCATATGTTCTTCGCGTAGGCGCACTTATGAGTACCACAACATATGTTCTTCGCGGAGGCGCACCTAGTGAGTACCACACCATATGCTCTTCAATGAGGCGCACCTAATGAGTACCACAACATATATTCTTCAAGGGGGGCGCACCTAACGAGTACCACAACGTATGTTCTTCGCGGAGGTGCACCTAATGAGTTCCACAATGTTCTTCGCGGAGGCGCACCTTATGAGTACCATAACGTATATTCTTCACGGAGGCGCACCTAATGAGTACCACAACATATGTTCTTCGCGGAGGCGCACCTAAAAAGTACCACAACATATGTTCTTCGTGGAGGCGCACCTAATGAGTACCACAACATATGTTCTTCGCGGCGACGCACATAATGAGTATCACAACATATGTTCTTCGCGGAGGCGCACCTAGTGAGTACCACACCATATGCTCTTCAGTGAGGCGCACCTTATGAGTACCACAACGTATATTCTTCACGGAGGTGCACCTAACGAGTACCACAACGTATGTTCTTCGCGGAGGTGCACCTAATGAGTTCCACAATGTTCTTCGCGGAGGCGCACCTTATGAGTACCACAACGTATATTCTTCACGGAGGCGCACCTAATGAGTACCACAACATATGTTCTTCGCGGAGGCGCACCTAATGAGTACCACAACATATGTTCTTCGCGGAGGCGCACCTAATCAGTACAACAACATATGTTCTTCGTGGAGCGCACCTAATGAGTACCACAACATATGTTCTTCGCGGAGGCGCACCTAATGAGTACCACAACATATGTTCTTCGTGGAGGCGCACCTTATGAGTACCACAACGTATGTTGTTCGCGGAGGCGCACCAAATGAGTAACGCAAGATATGTTCTTCGCGGAGACGCACCAAATGAGTACCACAACATATGTTCTTCGCGGAGGCGGACATAATGGGTACCACAACATCTGATCTTCGTGAGGCGGACATAATGAGTACCACAACATATGACTTTCACGGATGCGGACATAATGAATACCACAAGATAAGATCTTCGCGGAGACGCACCAAATGAGTACCACAACATATGTTCTTCGTGGAGGCGCGCATAATGAGTACCACAACATATAACCTTTGCGGAGGCGCACTAAATGAGTACAACAACATATGTTCTTCGCGGAGGCGCACCTTATGAGTACCACAATGTATGTTCTTCGCGGAGGCGCACATAATGAGTACCATAACATATGTTCTTCGCGGAGGCGCACCTAATGAGTACCATAACAGCTGTTCTTCGCGGAGGCGCTTCTAATGAGTAATACAACATATCTTCCCGGCGGAGGCGCTTCAAAGGAGGACATAACCATATGTTCTCGGAGGTTCTTCTAATGAGTACTACAACATATCTTTCTGGTGGAGGCGCTTCTTATGACTACCTCACCATATGTTCTTCACGGAGGCGCCTCTAATGACAACCAGAACGTATGTTTTCATGGAGAAGTGAAAAAAAAAAAATCTTATCTAAAGCTATGTACATGTTAGCCAAGGCATTTTCATCATATACTATAGAGAAAATGACGAAATTCGATTATACAGTTGACTCTCGCTATCTCGAACTCGCTTATCTCGAATAACCGCTTATCTCGAAGTGAAAATCTGGTCCCTGCCTAAACATGAAAATCTGACAACAGGTAAAAAATATTGCGGAAAAGAGGAGAAATTGCTCCTAAGGAGCAATTTCTCCTCTTTTCCACAATATTTTCAATATATCTCTAACTTCAGAAGTCAAATTACACATATATTTGTTAAATGTGGTTAATCGAATTAGTTTTTCCTCAATTCTGAAAATCTGATATGTCGAAGTACGGATATCTCGAAGTATTTCAGACAGTCCCTTGGAATTCGAGATAACGAGAGTCGACTGTATGTATTTAATAAATTAAGACAAATTCATGCAGTATTAGAAGGATTGATAGAAATAACAGAACAAATCGAAGTCAGAATTAAAAATTGAAATATTCTGAAAATGCACTTAATTTATACCTCTGTATACCCTGTTCACGTATTCTAGAACAACAATTTGTATATATTATAGACTTATTTTACTCATTCATATATTGTGAAATACGTATATAAAATTTTTGTTAGTACCTTCAACAGCCACTGTTACAAGTAATCCAGCACCGAAATGGACACAAGACTGCAGCCTCAGTAAACAATAGCTTCAAGTGATTAAAACCTGTTGTGATTTGTATAAAACGTGGACTTCAAAGTCCACGCTTCATATCTACACCGAAATGTCATAGTGTATAATACAGATGATAACAGTATATAAATTACATGTGCTCAGAGTAGTTAAACTGCGTATTGTATTACTGGGTCAGGACTAATTCGCTAAATCTTTGTACTCTACTCAATATTAACTGGAAGGGACGTCCTTATTGACTGAATTGAGGCTGTCTTTTAACCCTTTAATCCCTGAGTTTCTGAAGAGGACTCTTCTAATTTTGAATTTTGGCATGTCCACTAGTTAAAATAAGGAGTTCAGTTTAAAATAATAAAAATAATGAAAAACAAAGAAGTGCAGATTGTGTATATCTTGACGAGATCTCGGGAGGGGATGTGTGTGAGGGGGGACGGGGGAGGAGGGGGCGTAAATACGGCATAGTATGGGTGTGCGTGCCGAATGGACCCCTTTTTCAGCGTTGCCAGGTATATGATGAGCCCTTTTCTTTCAACAAAAAGTATATGACTGACCCGATTTTTCTTGATTAGTATATGAAAGGCCCCACTTTTCAAAGACTAGACTCGTCTAAGTGATAACGATAGATGAGTCCATTAGGAATATCTGGGTTAGACAGCTGAGTTAGTGTAAATACGTGTCACTGTACAAGATAATAGGTAAATGGAATTTAATTTATGAAATACAATTTTACTTTTTTTATTTGTAAACATATATGCAAACAGCGAAGAGTAGATTCTGTATGAATTGGTATAAAAATCAAAGGGCAGTATATGAATAAGTCAACATTTCAGACGATCAAGTATATGAATGGGTCTGTTTTCTAAAAGGCCAGGAATATGAATGGCGTAGGTTTCGAAATACTGGCTCGCACACCCGTACCCCAAGTCGTTTACCAATTTGTGACACACACGTAACTCCCAATAGTGTGTGTCAGTGCGTTCAGAAGTCTCTCATCGGTAGGCACTTTAGATACCGAATGACACCAATGGTTACCAGTGGCTAGCAAGACCACCGATGACGCGTCTGGAGCTGTGAACAGTTTCGGTATCTTTCGGTAACAGAAATGAGCGCGACTATTAAATCACCATAACGAAAAGTTGATAAATAATATACTGTTTTAGGTATTTTAGCTATTAATTTATTGGTTTTTGATCAAGTTTATTCGGTTGAATGACTGTCAGTAGCGCTGACATTATGAATATACCCTCGTGTTATATACCGTTTTTATCATCACGAAAACATGCCTATATAATTTTGACCCCCTTAAACCCCACTTTTATATGGCAAAACTGGGCTTTACAGGGGTATACATTAGTTTTCTTATTTCTGCTCAAAAACACAGATTGTGGTACTCGTTAGACCCGCCTCGCCGAGGCGGTTCTAACGAGTACTCACAATCTATGTTTTGAGCAGAATTATGAAAAAAAATATCAGAATTTTTATCTGAAAATTTTCATTTTTTGGTGGTAAAATTTTCAGTATATTTGAATAGGCGTGTTTTCGTAATGTTGAATGACGTCACCATAAGCCTGTGGAAGCTACCAGACGTGTGAAGCGCCGATCCAATTGGATGCTGAAATCACATTAAAAAAACAAAACGAGAAGGCAACCGGTGGATACCGAGAGCTACCACTGGCTGTTGACGATACCATCGGCAGCCAAAGGAAGACTTCTGAATGCACCAAGTGGCAAAGATTTATAGGTAATTAACACTGGTAGTGAATCATTCCCAGTAAGCATTCTACATAAATCTATAGAGGGCCGTTGTCGGTCCGTCAGGGTAGCTGACGGACCGACAACGGCCCGCTATAGATTTATGTAGAATGCTTACTGGGATTGTATGTGACAATAATAACAGCAAATCTAGCGATATAGTGATGTATAGCAGATTCTTTCTTTTAAGAGTGGCCCCTTTCAGAAGACAGCCAAAAACATTTCAACAGATTTGCCTCCCATTACGAAAACATGCCAATTCAAATATAGTGAAAATTTTACCACCAAAAATGAAAATTGTCAGATAAAAATTCTGATATTTTTCATATTTCTGCTCAAAACATGGATTGTGGGTATGAGGCGGTTCTAACGAGTACCCACGATCTATGTTTTGAGCAGAAATAAGAAAACTAATGTATACACGCAACCCTTCACCCCGCCCCCCCCCCCCCCCCCCCGTCCGCCACACACACACACACTAAAACCCCAAGTTTTACTATATAAAAGTGGGGTTTAAGGGGGACAACATTATATAGGCGTGTTTCCGTGATGGTTGAAACTGTACCAAAACCCTTTAAATTATGCGTAATTTCTTGAAGATTCCAGTCATCCTACCATCGACTAGATTATTCTTGTCAACAGTGAACAAACGGGTCTGTTTAAAGTAAATTTTCATGAATTCATGGTCTATACGTAGACATCTTATAATTTGCCATTTCTATGGAACCACTTTATGACAGTTCATGGGCTGGTCCAGTGCTACTTTCCTCAACTATTAGAAACGATTATTAGCTTTCACAAAAAGCTTGATGTACGCTTAGCACATAATAAATGTTAAAAATTGTTGGATTGACATGAAACTTGATATTTTGTTGTCAATTTTCACTCGGCTTTAATGTTTATTGTGTGCTAAGCGTACACTTTACTTTTTGAGAAAGCTAATACTTGTTTTAAAGCATCCAAATTACCGTAATAACCCTAGGAATTGGGATAGACCTGAGCAAAAAGTACAGTCACAGATCAGACGCCGCAGAACGCGGTGTCTGATCAGGGTCTGCATTGTTTGCCACTAAGTCCTGAAGTTTCTAAACAGACCAACAAGCAGGAAAACGGCATTGTTTAACTTCTAGGACGAGAATAGTAAGAATTGAGGGTGCCATAATACTTAGGGTTAATGCGGCTTTGAAAGTTCCGTAAACCAGAGAGCTAGCCGTAAACCAGAAAGCTAGATAATCAAATATAATAGATTGAATAAATGGAGTTTTAACCATATAATAGTCAACTTTGGAGAGAAAAAAAACGTCTGAAGAGGCGTTAAACAGAAAAGGAACATTGAGTAAGTCTCTGAGGAAGTTTTTAGTACATTACAAAAACACGCCTATTCAAATATATAGAAAATTTCACCTCTGAAAACTGAAAATTTTCAGATAAAAAAAAACTGATATTTTTCATATTTGTGCTCAAAACATAGATTGTGGGTGCTCGTTAGAACCGCCTCGGCGAGGCGGTTCTAACTAGTACCCACAATCTTTGTTTTTGAGCAAAAATAAGCAAAATAATGTATACCCCTGTAAACCCCAGTTTTACTATATAAAAGTGGGATTTATGGGGGTCAAAATTATATAGGTATGTTTTCGTGATGTCATAACAACCGTACCACGAATAGTCAACATAGGAGCATTACAAAAAAGTACATGTAATACGAACGAAATAAACAAAACCTTTTGGATTCTTGCCATAAATTGGTAAGAAATACTTAAGGTTATAGTATTTTGCAAGCTGAGCCCGACCTTTACTCCAGTTCACTTTACACCACAAGCACCCTAAATACTCGGGTCTGCATTTTCATTTTCATTCCGACCGCAATTTATAAACCTGACTGGGTAATAAATGAATGGACTTGTTGAAAGTTTTCGGTAAGGACAGCAGAGGGCTAAGGTGTCAAAAATATTAAGAGTAAATCTAGATATAAAGATTATACATGATACATACGCTGTCTAATCTGCATCATGAAAACATGCCGATATAATGTTGACCCCCTTAAACCACTCTTTTATATAATAAAACTGGGGTTTACAGGGGTATAATTATTTCTGCTCAAAAACATAGATTGTGGATACTCGTTAGAACCGCCTCGCCGAGGCGGTTCTAACGAGTATCCACAATCTATGTTTTGAGCAGAAATATGAAAAATATTTGAATTTTTATCTGCAAAAATTCATTTTTTGGTGGTGAAATTTTCAATATATTTGAATAGGCGTGTTTTCGTAATGGAAGATGAATACAGTCACTGATCGACTGCACTGATATGCTGGGTCACCACTGCACAGCTTTTATAAGGTACTTTTCATGTCTTTCGCCTCCATTGCCTTTGTGACATATCTACTTTGACGAAACAAACGCTTTCAAAAATAAAATATTCTGGGAATAAAACAATGACATACTGAATGGGTCGAAAACTTTTGCTTTTTTAAATTACTTGATTCTTATCTAAAATATTGATTCCTAGTTCGTTACGGTAGCTGCTTTTACGCATAGTATGCTGAGTAAACATTCCGCAGACGACATTTTGAAATATTTGTCTTATTTTTTTTTTTTTTAAGAAAATAGACCTTTGCATTTCATGCAAATTGTCTCCAAGTGCAATTTGCATGAAAGGTCAAAGTCTATTTTCTGGGGAAAAATTATCAATTTATCGTCTGCTGAGAGAGCCCAGAGTAAGAAACGTAGGTGTTACACTTATGTGAATAATGGCGGTAGATATCAGCCTGCACATCCGCTCACATTAATTAATGCCTGAACAGTAATATAAATTGAGCCAGAGTCTTTGTGATGTTTCTATACTGAAATAGTGAAACCTCTGACCAGACGGCGTTGTTGCGCAAGTTGATTTGGGCTAGTTTGAAACTCTATTTTCCTTGAAACGGCTCTCACATTTCTGCTTTATGAATTATTAAATTCATTTTTCATTATTTATTTGAAATGGTTAAAGTACTATTTTCACGGTCCACATACTGTATTGTATAATAATTTGAAACACTATATGCCCTAATATGTGCACATTTATGATGAAAGGGGCACTAATGTATTATTTGAGTAGTACATTCTGTAGTATCCAATATTTCTGTTAGCGGACAGTAAAGACCATCAGCAGACTGCGCGGATACGAAGGCTGATCTAGGCATTCGGTGTCCGCATATGCCAGAAGACACGTTTTTTGCATTTTTGCAATACCCGGCACATGTCATTAAAAAACAGATAAAGACAGAAAAAGAATACATTTATGAATTGCCTTTAGTTAACCACCTTAATTTGAAACTTAATAAATAAAAAGTACCGAAATCAGAATAAATAGTACGTATAGAAGAAAATGATATCATTACTAATATATATATATATATATATATATATATATATATATATATATATATATATATATATATATATATATATATATATATATATATATATATATATATATATATATATATATATATATATATGTATGTATGTATGTATGTATGTATGTATGTATGTATGTATGTATGTATTATTTCGGACAGCTGGCAGCTTCTTGCGAAAGAATGTGCACACTACTGGTTAAGCCTGCCCAGTAAAAGTGTGCTTAGGTCAACTAACCACGCTCGACATGATCCCTTGGGTTAACTGTGCCGTAAAAACTCAACACAAACAAACAAAGCTTTGCAGTGTTCTGGTTGCGTAGAACTTCCCACCTGAACTAATGTATGTTTATCATAATTATCCTAATGGTTTATTTAAATACCTATGTGATGCATGCAAAAGTATTTTGGTACCTTGATCCATACTACTTCCCAGCTACCATTCTTTATAAATCTACAGCGGGCCGTTATCGGCCCGTCAGCTACCCTGACGGGCCAATAACGGCCCGCTATAGATTTATGTAGAATGTTTACTGGGTTTAGGAGGAGTATGATCTGGCTTTTACTCTTTGCTCAGGCATATACAATTGTCCAAATATTGTCCAAATATTTAAGAAAATATGTTAATGATGAGTTCTTTTGTGGATGGCCGGACAGCTCAGTTTATTAAGCTCAGGACTCAATTCCCTGTTTGTAGAATCCCAATGACAAGGAAAACACCTTTCGCCGGACATCGAAACGGAGGTGAAAAAGTATGCTATTGATGTTGCAGGACTCGAAGAGCCGAGGAGGACGTGGAAACGTTATCTTCAACTCTCGAAAACAAACAAACTGAAAGAACTGCTGCGTGAGCTACATGTGGTTCATTATAGGTTTCTGATACACAAGGACATTGTTAACATAGCCATAGGCTGCAAGCCTGTCTCAAACAGATTCATCAGCATTCACTTGAAGCAGCCTCTTCAGAATCATCATGATCGTTATGGTGTATTTGCCAAAGTCGAGCCCGATAATAAAGCACAGGAAACGTCTGTGATGAATTGGAGTCCATCTTTGGCCGTCCACTATAAGTGGCATTCTAATACTTCAAGGAGACTGAAATGCAAAAGACGGCCAGATCACACAAACCGACTTACATGAACTGTCAAAGCCTATTTTCTGGAAAAACTAAAAACTGTTCTGTAGTGTTTCATTTTTACATTACGAGAACACGCCTGTTCAAATATATTGAAAATTTCATCACCAAAACCTGAAAGTTTTCAGATAAAAATTCTGATACTTGTCATATTTCTTCTCAAAACATGGATTGTGGGTACACGTTAGAACCGCCTCGCCGAGGCGGTTCTAACGAGTACCCACAATTTATGTTTTGAGGAGAAATACGAAAAATACTGTATACCTCCACCCCCCCACCCCCACCCCCCCCTTAAACCCCAGTTATACTATATAAAGTGGGGTTTAAGGGGGTCAAAATTATATAGGTATGGTTTCGTGATGAAATTTTTGTGACTACACGTATTTTCAGTTGCCACGTTACAGTTGCCACCTTTTTGGGAAAGGATTGCCAACTCTGCCATCTGTTCTTTTCGTGGCGTTGAATTGTATGTATTTGTCTTTCCCTTTGATGTGTATCTGATTGTATCAGTTCCTGAGTTCATTTATTTACTTTGGGTGAAGTTAATGGGCAAAACCTGCAAAGATGAAGTAAATGAAACAGGAGGAATAAAGCTCCTGAATTTGTCATCTAAAACAATTTATGATAGCAAAACACCAGGGCCCAGTTGTTCAAAGCGTCATTAGCTTAACGAGCTCGTTAAGGGTCATTTCGTTAACTGTTTTAGCGGATTCAATACACAATATTCTGATATTTTTTGCTGATAAAAACGTGAGTAGCTTTTTTTTTCACATTTTTTTTTCAGCAAAAAAATTCAGCATATTTGCATATCACTCGATGTAAAGTTTAATGAATCGTTAACTAACGATGTCGTTAGCTTTGAACAACTGGGCCCTGACAATCTCAAAGCATCACAAAGGCTGATTTGGCCCAGCCCAGATACTACTAATTATAACTAGAGTGACTACATTAAGAAAACGTTTTAATTTCGGGCAGTTACTTGTTAATGATGACCTTCAGTTTAAAGTTTGGTACTCTATAGGTAGAGTTGTTATTTTTTCCAGTGGAGACAATTTGCTACAAAAGTCACATCCTGTTTTTTTTTTTCTGGGGAAAATAGGACAAATATCATCAATTTGTCGTCTGCTGAATTATGCCAGAGACTGATAAAGGTTAAGTAGGCCAGCAAGGTTCAAAGACCTGGAGAAACTGAAAAAGCTACATGTGGAAGACGCTTCCAAAAGAAAAGAACCGCTCATAATAGTGAATGCTAAAACATTTACCTGAACTCCATAATTGCAGCAAGATATAGTGCAGCTAAATATGACTCTTATGGAATCTTTATAATAGAATTGCTTAAGCTAAATGATCTAAACGGGATACCAAATCACTTGTGTATATGGAGAAATCAGACAAAAAAAACTACCAGATCAAGAAGTGTTTAGATGTATACATTGTACCGTATGACAAACGTCTTTGAAATAAAATAAATAAAGAGTACGGTCTTATTATAATAAAATTGTTACCAGGTTTGGTGCCTTTCTATTTTGTAGCTGATCATAAACCAGAAAACTGTCAAGTTTTAACGTAAAATGACTTTAGACCGTGAAATATGTCAAATTCATAAAAGTTCCTCACTTACCTAATTTTACCACGGCAAGGGAGAGAAGTAATCACTTTTACAAAGTATTGTCTCCTTTTGCAGAATTGATAACTTTTCTACCTTACATTCATGAAATGTTTCTTCATAATGAACTCAATCTTATTACCTGAAATAACTTGTCGGTTTGACAATTTGATCGGTGATTTGATAGCCATTTCCGTAAAGATAAATTGTGTTTGCTGTGTAAATGCTATACTTTACTATAAAATGGAAACATTTCATCACTGCACTGCACCTTATTCATCCGAAGTATTTGGACAGACAGACCTGGGCAGACAATGCAGACCATGATCTGTGTGTTTTGTAAGATTCAATGTATTCTGCTGTGTTTTTATACTGTCATTGATAAGCCGCGACCAGGGAAAATTGTGTCTTCACGCATATGACGTTTATGCAGCGTCGCATTAACATTATGTTAACGCGAGGTTTCATAAACGCCATGTTCCCGCTGGGCATTGTTTGCCACTGAACAATCACTTTTAGATACATCACTAATCAAAGGCCTGAATAGGCCTGTAATGACAGATTCTATGAGAAACTTATACATTCCAGAAAATCATTTTGCCTTCCATTTAAACTTATTTGAAGTTTCTCCTTCGAAAAAGAAGAAAACAAAACGAGCTACAGCGAAAAACAAAGGCGCTGATCAGTCTGCGCGGACGCGCAGACTGATCTGCGCCTTTGTTGTTCGCATATGTACTAAAGCGAGTTTTCTCAGTGGTTCATATGAAGACTTGAACCATTTTATGTTGATATCTCAATGGCGTACTAATATACACACATGGTCTACTTTTTGCGTGGATTAATACAACATTCAATAGCAGTCAAAGTCACTATCTCTAAAACCGCGCGTCGCAACGAAGAATTACAGATAGAATTTGCATTAAATAGTAAAATGGACTTATTCAAAGTTTAGGACACGTTTTGGTGTCGTATATTTAAGATAAATACGAAGCTAAGTAAAGATTCACTGTACCTGTTTAACTTTTCAGGTTTGTACTTTTGATTACATTATCTACAGACAGTGCTGAACGTATGCATTTGAGCTGAACGTGAGAAAGCGTACCTTCTGACATGCGCGCAACGAATACTCAAATCAGCCTGCGCACCCGCAGTCTTCGTTGTCCGCTTTGAATCTTTGGCTATCCAACTGCGCCCAGCGAAGATTCTGATCAGACTTCGCGAATGAACAGGCTGATCTAAATCTTCGCGGGGCGCACATTTCCGAAGGTACGTTTTTTGAAGTTGTGGCTCATTTCATTTAAAAGGGGCGGATTTCTGGGTAGTCGATTGTATCGAAGTACATAACTCAGGCTTACAAAATGAACAGGTATGCATACCCGAACAGTAAATATCCAGAACAGCCAGCCACCACTTACACTTTGATAAAGGCCCTATGATATATGAGCCGGGGCACATCATTACCTACAAGATTGCATATGTGCCCAGCGAAGGCTCAGACCAGCCTGGGCATCCACATAGTCAGATTATAGTCTTAGCAGGCACTCTGTGGTTAGCCAAGAAACCCAAAGCGGTTACTGGCGGACAGCGAAGACTCTGTTCTGACTGCCAAGATGCGCAGGTTGAGCTGAGTATTCACTGCGGGCACATGCAATCTTGTAGGAAATGCTGTGTCCCGGCTCATAAACTGATAGTCTATACTCTCCAATGACTCTGTAAGCGGACAGCAGAGGGCTTGATCTGACGACGCGAAAATACAGGCTGAACTTGGCTTCGCTGTACAAAGCTTCCAAAGGGATATTTTCGCATTGCACAGCTTAAGTGTTTTGTACACCGGAAAGGACATTGAGATATCTCATATAAATTCTGAAATGTGTAAGTAACTCAGTAAACACACAACGTCGTAACAGCATTATTTCAATGTCGCGGCGACGTCGAAACAGCGTTATTACGGCGTTGTGAGTTCGTGAGATTCAATGTATTCTATCATGTTTTTATACTATAAGCATTAATAAGCTGCAACGAGGGAAAAGATGTATTGACGCACATGCCAATTAGGTAGACCATGCTGCACATCCGCATAGTCTCTCCACCGCTTTCGCTGTTAATTGATGCATTCTGCAATATTTCGTATTTCTGTTGTCGTTTCCCTTGTTTTCCGCCTTTGACCGAAGACATATGCTTGAAGATTTATATTTTTGTTGTTTTCCCGGGGTAGAGAGAAAGGGGTAAACCCCGGAATTTAACCCATTTATAAATAACGTCCAATAAAATGGACATTACAAACACTGTGGACCGAGATCAGACCCCGCAGAACGTGTTAGGGTCTAAAATGTTTGCATTTAATGCAGGAAATTCTACAAAGCATAGTAATTAATACAAACTAAGCATACATCCCTGAGGTTGGAAATGCATCTGCCGAAAGTGATACTTTAGAAAAGGCCACTCAGCATAAATTGGTTAAGAGTGGAATTTGCAGTCCAAAGCAAATACTATTATTTATAAACTGCATACTCCAAAAATACCGGAAATGCGCAGTTCTCAATAATAAGGTATTAACACATACACGCGACCCAAAGAAACACATAAATTTATTACCCAATCTGCAATATACAGCTTACAATATTTTGCTATAGCACAGCTTTCTTTGCACAGCTTAGCAGGTTGAATTATACCGTCGTGGTATAGTTTTGACTATTACACGGTTCTACTGTACGGACGGTGTGGTTTTTATCTCGGTGCTGTTCTAGGTTAAGCCTCTCTTCGAGCCGGTATCCAGCTTACGTGACCCTCTTCTCAACATGTAAACAACGCATCTGGAATAAGCCCGATTAGCTGCAAGCGTCTCCTGTTTCGCTTGAGAAGATGGCAGAAGTGGATGATGCGAGATTCTCCAGCGTTAATAATAGTACATAATGGGTATTAAAACATTTATTCCATGTCTTGTTAAAACTGTTGCCCCGAATTTCTGTGGACGACCGGACCATTGCCCCAAGAGGTGCTATGGACGACCGGTTGCATAATTGCCCAAGGCCAATAGTGTATCCGGTCGTTCACAGAATTCGGGACTCAAGCATCGGTGCAAGAGTTTTTACTATACTCCACAAAGCCATTATATAGATGTGATTCATAACTTTTGGTCAATAATGCATCCGGTCGTCCACAGCACTTCGGGGCAATAATTTTGACTATACTCTACACAGCCATGAAATAACTTCCGTATTCGATCTAATTACCGCACATACCCCTATAAGCGCACAGTCAAGCAATTTCGTACTCTTCGGATTACAGCTAGTGTACTGTTTGGCTACTTCTTTATAAAGGCATATGCTGTGTGTACCCATTGGAATTGCATCGACTTGTCGATGCAATTCAAATGAGTACCCACAACATATGCTTTTATAAAGAAATTCAGAAAAATGGCATAAACATCATCTAATAAGTTCTTTGCTGATCTTTTTAAGTGTACCTTTTAGTAGGCAGATACATATTTTACCACAAGTGTTTTCCAGTAATTTTGAAAAACCCTAAGCGCACAGTGCGGTAATTAGGTCGAATACGGTATATATACATTTGTAATTCTTTCCTACTGCAAAAAACCACAGAATAGTTTAGATACATGATTTGTATATAGATACTATTTAAATAATGCTGTAGCCATAAGGGCTTATATGACGTCATCTAAATACGTTTAGGAGTACTCAATAAGACCGATGTCATGGGATTAACGCTATGGTCTAACGGTTCCACTTTTGTGAAGTCGAAAACCGATAGCAGTAGTTTTCCTGCCTCACCATTGTGTCGTCCTCCTCAAAAATTTCTCCGTCACCCCTCATTGTCCTGATATAAAAGAAATTCTGTTGATTTGGCCATCGAATTCCAAACACGCGTCCATTCAACAGAATCAGGTTATAACTAAATAGCGCAAATGCAAAACCGTGTAATCGAATTCAGAGTTTCATAATTATTAAACACTACTGGTCTGAATGCCTCACATCACGAAAACATGCCTATATAATTTTGACCCCCTTAAACCCCACTTTTATATAGTAAAACTGGGGTTTACAGGGGTATACATTACTTTTCTTATTTCTGACCAAAACATAGATTGTGGGTAATCGTTAGAACCGCATCGTCGAGGCGGTTCTAACGAGTACCCACAATCTGTGTTTTGAGCAGAAACATGAAAATCATCAGAATTTTTCATCTGATAATTTTCATTTTTTGGTGATAAAATTTGCAGTATGTTTGAATAGGCATGTTTTCGTAATGCTTGCCGCGGGTAAGACCTTGACCTGATTATGCGGCTCGACAAACTGCTGTGGCTATGAAAAGTTTAGATGAGACTTTTAGGTTTTCATTTGACTGATGGACTTTTCTAAGATTGATTGTGTTGGGGTATAACGATACGTCAACAATTGTGGGTCATTTTGTGTCGTCTCCCAGAGAAAGTGAAAAGAGAGATAGAAAAGACAGTAGAGGAGATGAAAGAGAGGGATATGGGAGAAAAGAAAATGAATGACAATGAAGAAACAGAAGAAATAACCCCCCCCCTCCCCCCACCCTTGCCTGATGCAAGGATAGCAGGCCTTGCCCATCTGTAAGCCAATATCAGCTGGACGTCCCGGTGACGTAAGATACACGACACCTTTGCCTCACCCAACCACCTTAAGTACTTTTCTAAGAAATCAATCGATCATTTGTATATATTTTCAATCTGATGTAATTACGACAGAGAACATTGACCGTGCGTATACTCGTATGAAATTCTTCAGCTATATTATGTACATAGAGTTTACCTAGTTGTTTTGATCGATTACGGAGAAATAATTCACAAGTGTTCTAGGGCTTGCGCGTAAAAAACGAATGAGCGAAGCTAAGGCTTGCGCGTAAAAAACGAGTGAGCGAAGCGAATGTGTTTTTTACAAGCAAACCTTAGAACACGAGTGAATTATTTTCTCCGTAATCGATCAAAACAACCAAATAAACTTTTTATTGCATTTTCATCCATGTTTTACCTTTGAATTTTCATATTCAGCCGTTATGATTTGCTATCAAAATAGTTCCAGTCAGTGCGGGAATTTCAAGAGGCGTGGTTCAGTTTGAAAATAAGTCGCCATCTTGTTTTCACTTTAATGAAAACATCATCCTGTGCTTCAAATACAGACACAAAAACATCACGAATTTTGAACTGGATTATCAAGAAAATCATACTTTATATTTGTGTTGCAGGTCTTTCCAAAAAAAAAACAAAAAAAAACGCCAACTGGCCGTGAAAATTGCAGTCTAATTTCCATGATTTTATCAAATTTTCCGCGCTACGTCAGCTATTGTTATCGTTGTTACCACAACGTCAGCAACGTCGCCTAGCAATTATGACGTCAAAAAGTTCGAAATGAAATAATTCACTTGGTGATAAATCTCAGTAAATTACTGCTGAAAATGTAATAAAAATAAATTTTCAGATATAAATTCACGTAAGAAGCATGCATATGCTATTCGACCGAATTTACGAATAGAATGGGCCAATTTTACAGTCAATGACAGCCCATTGAGTACACGCCAACTATCCTCAGAGGATAGGTTGACACTGACGTCACTAATTGTTTATATTGTTAGACCAAGTCCTATACTCGGAGGATAAGTTGACAGTGACTGATTATTTATAATGTTAGACCGTCCATTTTAATAAATAGGTAAACGGTCACCCGAAAAGCTACCTTCAATGAATATTTTTAGCAGCGATAACCGTAAATCCGCAATAGTCCAGAGACCACGAATCTGGACATTATGGGTTAGAATCCTTGTGTTTAATATTATTCTTATTATTATTATTTTATTTATTTAGCTATTATTTTTTTTTCATTTCATACTTTTTTTAAGAATTCAATATAAATGAAAAATATGTAAAGAAAGAAAATGTATTTTGCAAATATAGATCATGCAGCAGATTTAAAACAGAAAAAATGACAAGACGTATATCGGCAAGTCTATAGTTAAATGTTTAGTTTGAATGATTTCTGCGTGCTGACAATCCGTACACATATATATGGAGACAAGAACGCTGAAAGTATGCCGTTTGTGTAAAAATGTCAACAATGTCATAATAGTGTCCAGTAATAAATATTTGAAATAATATATATAACATACAAGGACCATAAGCAAAGTAAAATAATTCAAAAAAAAAAAAAAAAAAAAAAAGAGGCTGAGGTACTGCTAGGACGTGCACAAAAGTCATCTAACCATTCGTCCAGAGTGGTCCGCTCTACCAACTGCGCAATCACGACATACTAAACGAAAGCACACTTACAACAATACGATTGTATGCTATATAAAATATTTGTAACGTTTCCCGATAAGTCATGCAAAACCTGCTTTACCCAGGTAGAGTGATAGCTGCCTTGAAGTCATTGTCAAATTATCCTCCTTTAATAAATGAGTAAACGCCAACCGAATAGATACCTTCAATAAATATTATAAGCAGTGGTAACCGTAATTCCGCAGTAGCTAATAGGTAGTTTTCCTAGACTACAAATCTTGACATTGTGGATTTGAATGTTAGTATTTCATTATTATTATTATTATTATTGTTATTATCATCATCATCATTTTTACACTTTTAAAGAATTTGCTGTAAAAAAGAAAAATGTGTTAAGTAAGAAAATGTATTTTGCAATTATCAGTTGTGAAACAAATTTTCAGTATAACGACTTTTTAATTTTCTGTTTTGCATATTAAAGACAGAAGAAAACCAGTAAGTCGAGTTAAATTTTTAGTTTGAATGATTACAACGTGCTGACAATCCGTGCAAATACATATGGAGACTAGAATGCTGAAGCATGTCTTTTGTGTAAAATTATCAACAACGCTATAATAATGTCTAATAATATCTATTGAAAATGATATATGATATGTAAAATACAAGGAACATAAGCGAAGTAAAAATTATTTAAAAAAAAAATCTTATGTGCTGCTAGGATCTCGTGTACTAAGTACTAAACAATCATTTAATCGTTCGTCCAGAGCGCTCCGCTCTACCAACTGCTTTATTGCAAAACATAACCAAAGAACACAATTATAGCTATAAGACTGCATACGAAATGAATTATTAGCAACATTTTTCCCGATAACTCATGCAAAAGCTGCTTAACCCATGTAGAGTGGTAGCTGCCAACGAGACAATCTGGATCTACACTGTTTGCACATGTATCTGTTTTGGTCTGCAAGTGTACACAAGGAAATATTACAATACTTTAGAATAATTACCATGAATAATTATTATGACAATATTTCCCATCAAATGTCATTTTTAAGCACTGGTTAAATTTAAGTGGTTCAAAATATTTCTGCATTCTTAGAATCGAGTGCCCCTTAAGCTTGAACAGATGTTTTCATAGGCAGTTCACTAGGCTGCTGACATATACATGTACCGTTTTAGCCTGCATATTCTGATACCTTAACCCTTACAACCCCAAAGACCAGAACAAGAAGATTTTGCAAACAGTGTAGATCCAGATGAGATGCCTACGAACCATCTCATCAGTATCTACATTGTTTGCCATTTTCTATTTTGTCACTACTCTGTTTGCCATTTTTTTGTTATTTGTTGTTGTTGTTGTTTTTTTTTTTTTTGTTTTTTTTTTGTTTTTTTTTTAATTTTTTGGGTCTACGCGTCATCCCTTATTGAGAAAATGGACACGCTCAATTTCATAGACGGAAGAGTCCACTTCAGACACTCAGGGGTGAAAGGGTTAACTGCCTTCATACTTGTCCTAAAATTAAAAACAAAATCCATTTTTTCTGTATTGATGTGTCTAAGGACTGCTGGATGGGTGGCAAACGCCGCATTGTACAATGCCTCATTGGGTCTACTCTGTTCCGGTATAACCGTCCAAATACTAAAGGGCAACTGTGTGAAAATTGCTTTGCTCCCTTCTGAAAAGTGGTCTATTCCGAAAAAGGGGAGCAAATATTTTCCTTTCTTACGACGTGATAGCCGTAACAAAGGAATGAAGCATAGCTGAAAAAATATTCCGTCTTTCCTGGGAATCGAACCCGGTCCTCCCGGTTAAAAATCCAATGCTCTAACCACTGAGCCAAAGAGTCGACTCTCTGACGCAGAGATTGAATATATACTTAGAAGCTATGCGTAATCTGCCAAGGCAGATAATCGAAGGTAGGAGTGCTCGGTCGTAATACTCCCCCTCTTCAAGGAAGTCATCATTTATGATGACGTGAAGCCATTTTCGGCGTATAAAGTCCTATCCCGAACGAGCCCCCATCTTACGACGTGATAGCCGTAACAAAGGAATGAAGCATAGCTGAAAAAATATTCCGTCTTTTCTGGGAATCGAACCCGGTCCTCCCGGTTAAAATTCCAATGCTCTAACCACTGAGCCAAAGAGTCGACTCTCTGACGCAGTTGTCAGAGATTGAATATATACTTAGAAGCTATGCGTAATCTGCCAAGGCAGATTGTCGAAGGTAGGAGTGCTCGGTCGTAACACCTTTGAGAGCAGACCCCTTTCAAACGAGGCGTTTGTGTGCAGGAAAGCAAAAAGGATGTACAAAAGGTCTCCCTTGTTAAGAATGGTGGATAATTTGCCAAGTATATCCAGTCCCTTTAAGGTACCTACGGTAGATACCGTATTTATCGTATAAATTCGACAGACAGGCTTGGGCAAACAATGTAGACCCAGATGAGACGCCGCATACCGCGGCGTCTCATCAGGGTCTACAATGTTTGCCACTCATCCAGTAATGTTTAGACACATCATCAGGTAGTAAATTGTACTTGTTCAAATTTTAGAACAAGTATAGTAAGGAGTGGAAGTATCCAAATACCTAGGGTAGATACTGTATCAACTAGATCAGTTATCTTAGCACATTATGTTATCTAATACTTCAGCGCAACATTTGTTTCTGGAAGGATACCAATCAAATCCTATTAAGCAACAGTTCAGAGAACCTATCCAGTCTCCATTCTCATTGCATTTGAAAGATTCACTATTTTTATCAACTGCATAATAAAATATTGACTTGCACTTGTATGTTGCCACGCTGCCAGCAGTGTATGGAGACGGTGGCACTTGAAGTGGGACTGCATCTACAGTAGTTGGCAAAGTTGTACAATATTTGTTGCACTTCGCAGTTGGCTGTGTCCAAACTCCATCTTCTAAACACGTAATGTCAGATTGAGAGGGATTTTCTAGATAATATCCACTATTACATTCGTACTTTATCGTCGTATATATTGTACTCAGTGATTCCAGACTGGTAAAATAGGCATTTGCTAAGCTTGGTGGTGTTGGACAATGCTTAAAGCATTTAAAAGTACTTTCTTGCAGCCAGTCGCCATTGGAATTGCAAGAAGCTTTTAATGGGGTTATATTATAGTATCCAGCATTACACTTGTATTCTATTGTTGTATCCATCACATATGAATACGTTTTACCAACATAAACTGCATTAGATACATTCTCAGGTTCAGGACAGTTCTTAAAACATTTTGCTTCTGACCACTGAGCAGTTTCCTGACAGGTAACAGTGAGAGGAGTTACGTTGTAGTAACCCGCGTGACACTGAAATACTGCAATGGTTCCATATGCGAATCGTGGATTAGATTCAACAACATCGGCATTCGCAATCTTCGGCTCAGGACAGTTTGGATAGCATAGAAAATCTGATTTAGACCACACGCCGTTTTTTCCACAAGTAACTTTTGCATTACCAAACATTGTGTATCCTGGTTCACATTTGAAAGTATTTGTTTGTCCGATACTCGTCATTGTGGATGTAACATGTGCATTGTCCCTTTCCGCTGTTAGTGGACATTCATTTACATTGCAGTTATAAATGTCGGGTTGTAGAACATTCGGAGAACATTTACTTGAATTTGGGCATGGCTGATTTGCACAAATGCCGACCTGAGTTTTCATATCCATTGAAATTTGTGACACAGCTATAGTTATACATCCGGTTCTGTCATCTCTAGCTTTACTTGTATTGAAATTGTGGTCAATAAGAAAGCAAGCAGATATTTGTCTGTGGTAACTAAATCCAAAACATTTACTAGTCAGAAGGCACTCGTACGCGCAGTTGTCCAATGAATTATGGAGAGAAAGATTGAATATTCCGTCTGTGAAGCACGGTTGAGTTGCAGATATTACTGGTACTACTTTGTCATCTGCGTTCATAGCGAATGTACTGCTAACGATTGTAAGTGTCGCAAAAAGCAGAATATGATCCATGTTCCTTCTTTAGAAAATATACTTTAACTCTTGAAGCGCCAATCAAAATTTGTAGCAAATGACAGTCTGTTTTTTGTTGTTGTTGTTGTTTTTTTTTTTTTTTTTTTTTTTTTTTTGTTTTTGTTTTTTTTTTTTTTTTTTTTTTTGTTTTTTTGTTTTTTGTTGTTGTTTTTTTGTTGTTTTTTTTGTTGTTGTTTTTTTTGTTTGTTTGTTTGTTTGTTTGTTGTTGTTGTTTTTTTTCAGAGGAAATTAGTCTGGACATTTCATGTAAATCGTCTGCTTGGTAGACGAGTCAAATGAAATGTCAAAATTTGTTTTCTCTGAATGAAAAAAACATGTCAAAACTGTCGTCTGCTGCACTTATGACTGGCGTTTTAAGGGTTAATAGTATTCTAGCAGTCGGAATTTCAAAACTGATAAACTGGTTAAAATGAAATCTGAGGTATTTATCTAAAACATTACAATTTTGATTGCAACGCTCGTATAAAACTGTATTTAACGTAACCATTCGGACATCTAAACTCCGTCCCATACTTGTTCTAAAGCTGTGATGAGTTCATTTTTCTACCGGCAAAAGTGTCTAAAAAGTGCTGGATGAATGACAGAAAAACAAACTCTATCGGAAGCGTTCTGTAATGTCTGATCTGGGTCTACACTATTTCTATATGCCTTTCTGTCCGACTACGTAGGATAAATACGGTGCTTGTCTGTCGAGTCTTTACTTTGTATTCATCTGAAAAACAAAATTAATGCTATGCTGAAATGAGATAACAATAAAGCCGGATCACGCAAAAAGGGGCTTAACGAATATCCAAACAAAGAAAGCCCGGACTATCCTGTACATCCTGACAACCTTTTCAGAGCATTTAGTGCATAATTTTTCCTGGGAACAATGAAGATCCTATTCCGAGTGCGTAGATACGCCGACTGATCTAAGCATTCTTTGTTCGCATGTTTTCTAATGCCCCTTGTGCATGGCTGAGTTCCATTGTTATAAAACAAAACAATTGTATTAACCCAATGTAATAGTTTGGACATTGTTCCAGCAGCAGTTTTATCCAGAGGAAAACGTCATTAATCAAAATGAATACGGGTATGCTTTCCATACATATTTTATTGATTTCACTAATGTAACCCATTAAAAGTGTTTGAACACAACGAAAAACGATCATATTTATTATGTAAATTGGATATCTGCTAAGATGTTTACATTGGTCAATAAAAAGCCATACGGCAATCTTAAATTTCTTCTTCTTCTTCTTCTTCTTCTTCTTATTCTTCTTCTTATTATTATTATTATTCAGGTTACCTGAATTAGTGTGTGTAGGGCGTGTGTTTGTGCATGTGTTTTACATTTATCCGACAACATATTTAAATGAAAGCACGAACTATCGTATGTGTTATCGCTGAATGCCGAAGATTTAAAATCAAACTTGCGTTGCCGACCGACAGTTAAATATGCTGGTAGCATATATATCTCGTATATATAAGATATTTCATTGCGATCATATGTATGTTTATATATTTGTTTTTTAGACTTTGATACCTTTTTACAGTATCGTCTCTCATAATTCCTAACGGAATGGTTCCACTTTATAGTTTTAGTATCCTTTTTATATGTACATATTATGTGTACATATATGGCAGATTCTCATATCTCGGTGCAACCTCGTATCTCTGTGCACGTTCTAAAGATGTATGTCACGCGAAATTTTGCGCACGCGCCATTGTTTGACAAGAAAAGCATACCTGTGTTGAACCTTAAGAAATCATGCGCAGAAAACAGGTAAATATCTTTTCCAATGACTTATCAAAGTCACGCACGTGCCCAATTAACATAATTTATTTCAAATTTCACCTTTGTATTTGCATTTTAACTTCATAATACATTAACCTATAGATAATGTGCTATTCTATTCTGTTTTCACACCTTCCACAGAAAAAAAACGACCTTTCAGTCGTTAATTAAAGTCTTAAACCAGAAGGTCCCTTAGGCAGTTACCTGTGTGACGTAACTCTTCCCGCTCAATTGACCACGTGTCAGTTTCTTTTCTGTGGACAAAGAAATTCAACAAGGATTATTTACCTGTGATAGAAATTTGGATTATTTCTTTCCTCACGGATAAATTTATGTATCCTTGTGTTTCTTTTGTTTATTTATCACTCCTTTCACTTTCTGTGTAATTATTTAAAATTTTCAATTTTCGATTTCATGTATTTTTGACTGGTTTTTTTTTCCACATGCGTTTTGGCGACTCTCGCTATTCGGCACAACGCTCGTGCGCGATCGGTTCGATAGTCGTGTTTATATATGCAGAATATTTTGTTCTTTTCGTTCCAGGTTATTCAGCAATTACGATATGTTTTTCCTGGACTTTTGTTTGCAGAGATCTTCAGTTGGCTAAAGATTCTCATGGTGGAGAAGCTGATTGTAAAGAACTTGTCAACCCTTGATGGGTTATAAGACAATTCTTTACTGATGGGAGCCCCATCCCATATGGCTATACTGCCGGGGTAAGACCCATCAAGGTGGCATCTTTGGGTACTTAGTATCCTATAAAGTCTAAGTCCACCAGTCACCAGTCACCAGTCATCCAGTCACCAGTCACCAGTCACCAGTCACCAGTCAACCAGGCTCCAGTCAATCAGCTTCACCAGTCACCAGTCAATCAGGTGCCAGTCAACCAGGCACCAGTCACCAGTCATCCAGGTGCCAGTCAACCAGGCACCAGTCACCAGTCACCCAGTCACCAGTCACCAGTCACCCAGTCACCAGTCACCAGTCACCAGTCACCGATCAACCAGGCACCAGTCAACTAGTCTCCAGTCAATAATTTAATTATTTTCTGGAAAGACTTAGTTTCTGACATATTTCACCGGACAAAATAGTCAAGTATACTAACTTCCGGTCATTATGTCTAATTATTAAAAAAAAAAAAAAAAAAAAAAAAAAAAAATTCACTGGGCGAAGTATCAGTAATATTTCTGATACTTATACCCGGTCATATTATTATATTATTTCTGATTTTTCACCAGGCAAACTTTTACAGAAAGTGTCTGGTCAATTTTTGCCTAATAATTAATTATCTTCGGGAAAAAGTTTCGAATACTTGTGCCCGCTCAGTTTTCATATATAATCTCCCTTTTTCATCGGACTAGAGTTACGAATACTACTATCCGATCAATTTGTCAAATTACTTGTAACTTTACCGGACAACAGTTACGAATATTAGTGTCCGGTCATTGTGTCGGGTAACTAGTGTCAAAATAATGATTACTAATTCCCGAACAATCTATTATCGTTCATAGAGCTCCATTCACGTTTAAGTCAATGGATATAGGTTATTAAGTGAAATACATAATAACTTTTTATACAAAAAAAAAATTTTTTTGTACAGTCTTTCCCAAATCAGACTAGAATTTTTAATATTCCATTGACTTATTATAGGTGTGTAATTCCATTAATATTTTAAATTAACTTATGTTTTATCTCTTTTATCCGCTAGAAAGAGTTAAACTTCCGACTATAACAAAATTCTTACCGGGCAGCAGTTCGTAGACTAGTGCCAGGTCATTCAAATGATTTTTTATCTCTTTAATTCGCTAGAAAGCGGTTAAATTCCGGCTCTAACGAAAATTTCATCGGGAGGCACTTCGTAGAGTAGTGCCAGGTCATTCTAACGAAATTCCACCGGGCAGTAGTTTCGTAGACTTTGTGTCGGATTACTAGTGTGCGAGTAGTAGTCACTAGTACTCGCTCAACATATATTCATTTATAACCACTATAGACATGTATAGTCTTGGATTATAGGTTATTGAATGACAGCGATGGGTTCTAATACCTAGTAGCCATTTATATTGTTGAATTCTGTCCCGTCACTTTTGAACTTGACTTAAATTCTATATATATATTTATTATTGAAAATGAATTAAGAATTATCGGTTACGATCAAATTCGCAATTCATTCACTAAGTGTAGAAGATACTTCCAGCTATAATTATATCTCTTTTATTCGCTACAAAGAGATTAACTTCTTACATATTCACCTTATTCGGCTCTAGGGCAAAGGTGAACTATAAAACTGTCGTTATTTATAAGAAGAAAAATATACACGAAATATAAAAAATTTTTCTTCTTTCCTCCCCTGTTTTTTTTCTTCTACATGCTCCGATATGTAATCAGCATGTAATCTAAGGAGTAAATTGACAAGAAAGTAGCAATCGATCTTTTCTACTTTCTATTAATTTTTCATTCTTAAGGTATCGGAAATTTACACCAACCAGATAAATAAATTAACAGTTTATTTATTTATTCGCTACCTCCCTAGATTACTACGATTTAAAATTCTAGTTGAGGTACATATTTTCCTTTTGCCTTTTCTACATGGAAAATAGTTGATCCGATAAGCTATTATTCTATTTTATACTATCTTTTGATTGATTATATTAGAGTCTAGGTCAGTCGTGCTCTGTCTAAACTCTGCTATAAAATAATAAATAAGAAAAAAATCTTATATTTAGGCATAGATATAATTCGATACGTTCTTTACTTTGCCTGTTTTATTTTTTCTTCTGGATCATTTAAGACTACGATAGCATTATACCAGATATTTTTGCCTCAGTAAGAATCTATTACGCTAAAGATTCTTCATATTGGAATAATAATTTTATTATGATTATAATTCTAGACCCAATTAATCCTCGTATATTATAGGTCTACTTTATCTTATTGAGGAATAGTTTTGCTTCGACTAGCTCTATACCTCTAATATTTTATTTATAACTAGAGTCCATGTCAATCAAAATTTTCTTGCACTTTGGTATTGACAATGGATACATATTTAGTAAAGGCATTAATTATTCAGTACGTGACAGATTATTATTGCCTAAATTAGATTTTATATACAATACTTTCCTTTTGATATTTTGTTTTATTGACTTTGTAACTATTCAGAAACTGCCAAAGTCAGTCATTTCCTTCCTCTAAACTTACCGAAGCTCTAGATTATGTTGATATATATTTTTGATATATGCTTAGAGGCTAATTAACGAGAGTTTACCTCATAATAGCAGATATTATTATAATTATATTAATCAATCTATAGTCTAGGCTTAGACAAAAGGGAAAACATCCTTAATTATTAGTATACGAGCCGGTAAAGAATTAAGACACTCTTAATTATCTCTTTACCCCTCCTTTATGTTTACATTCGTTAAAGGGATCATAGTAATTCTCGCTAAGAGTTCAAGTTCAGTTTGCGAATAATGCAAAGATTAATATCTTGATTTCCAGTCCGCATCAAAAATGGTCTATATATATAGATAAATATCTTTCCGAAACTGGATATTTATTTATTTTTCCACACAATAAGTCATTTCAAGATGTCGATGATTTTGAAATGCACTGCTTCAATTTATAATATAAAATATGTTTATATTAACTTCACAACTTAGTAAGTGCTGCACCTACGTTCCTGGTCAGATCTTACTTTTGTGATACGTTTTTGAACATACTGAAAGTTTTCTCCGATTATACATTCGGTAAATAAACTTTCGAGTAGTATTTATGCTTTTAAACATTCAGATTATTTGATAATTGTTGGAGATAATATATTATTCCGATATTTATATATCTATCTTCATTATTTATCTTTCTCATCTTACTTTTAAATTAGATTGACCTTCTCGCTACGTTCCAGGTTTAAATCTAGCTAACATTGTGGAACAGTCACTTTTTTATTTCCTAAACAATATTTTAACATTTTTCTCAGTATTCAGAGCATAACGACTTCATGAATACTTGAAAATAATTCAATTCTACGCTTGTTAAACTAAGCCTAAAACAAGCCCTAGTTTTTTAGAATGGATATTATCCTTCGATTCAGTTCATGGAGATACATCCTTTTAGATCCCATTATCTCTATTTCAATCATTCAAAATTCTAATGACTAAGTACTCCTTTTCTACGTACGAATACAGAATATCGAGTCACTGTTGCTGCATATTGGTTAAAGATTAAACAAATTTTATCTTAAACCTATATGACGTTAAATTAATTATTATCTCTTTCATATACATTTTTTGTTACCCTTCCGTCAGGGATCGCGGTAATAATATTATTACTCTCTATGGTTTACACATAGATCTCGAGAGTATATATATGTATTTTCTTCCTGAACTCATTTGCGATTACGTTTGTTTGTGTTGAGGTTTTACGGCCCAGTCAACCCAATGGGGTCATGTCGAGCGCGGTCAGTTTACCTAACCACACGTTTACTGGGCAGGCTTAGTCCTCTAAGCGGTTAACCAGTACTGTGCACATTCTTTCGCCAGAAACTGACAACTGCCCTTCTTGAATCAGCGGAAGGGAGAGAATGACCGTAGAAAATATTTCATGATCGTAATTTGATATTTCAGGAATTACCAATTATGCAGACATAGATTTTATTCTATTAATATTCAATTCTAAAAAATTTGATTGAATGTTTATCTATAAAATTTCCGGGCAGTAATTTTATAGAGAGTTATATGTTTAATAATTCCTTGCTTAAATAATAGTTACGCTTAACCTATGATTTATAGCGGGAATTTTGTTCAGTAGTATAATTTTTATTTCGTATTAATATATTTCTTACTATTCTTAAATATGCGTATAGAATAGTAATACTATCTCTTAACTTTTAAATTAAGTGTTTTTTGAGATTAATAATCAGTATTATTGTATAATCTTTCTTCAGAGATTATCACACTATTACTTTTTCTCTGAGTCCTTCTCTTTTTATGAACATTTTGATTCGTATCAAAGTGGATTTTTAACATTTCTTGATTTCCATGATTATTTACTCAGGAGTACTTTTCATGGCAATCTTCTGGTATAGAAAGATTCTATCCAGCTTATTTATTATTGTTTAATCTTATCAAATCGGTAAGATTTAGCCAAACTATGACCGTCTTACAGTTTGCTGCGATCAACCTTATTCTTATCTCTCTTATTCTCTGTCAAACTCTTTAGTTATGATGTTGACAGTTTATTCTTTATTTTTTTGTCAGGACATCAAACGCTTTTATATGTCTATGACAAAACTAATTATCAATGGTTTAGGTTGTTTTTTCTTCCCAGCAGTTATATGCAAACTCTGTATTATTTTATTGCTTGACTAAAAATTCGTTATACAATTAGTCTAGCAATAGTTTTAACCATTATGTTTGTCTATACTTTTTTTTTCTTCTGATGGATAACTTAGTTATAGTTAAGTTAACTCCATCTACTTTTATTATCTCCCCTTCTTTAATTTGATCAAGGGAAATAATTACACATTATGGTTATTTTAAGTCTGTGTCTGTTCATCGGAAACTGTCCTGTCGCTCCAATTAACAGAATTTAATTAGTTTATAATTCTAATAGCTTAGACTATTACAATTACATAGCTTCACATATCTAGAATTTTATCCAAAATATCTACATATGTCAGTTATCTATAGGAAACTCCACCGAGTAGACTTTTCCTTATTTATTCAAGATCCTACATAGACTACTTACAGAGTATGGTCTTGGCTTTTTGTTTTACAAATTTTGTTTTCAAAATTTTTCTATATTCCTAGCTTACTTTGCGATGGAATATTTATGTTATGTCTCAATGACTCCCTTTTCTTTTTGAAGCCAATTGTTGTTTCCCAAAAAGAAAAAAAGAGGGGGGGGGGGGGGCCAATGTTAGGTCTCTGAGACTTAAGAACTGGCTTCCTTTAGAGTCTACTAATATATATAAGGTTGTTAGATCATAACACCTTAAAGGTATGCTATTTTGTAAATCTAGATCATTCTTTCTATTAAATATAGAATTAGAATGTATCTGATTCCTTTGAGTTTCCTGAGTCTTAACCAGAAGTGGTGAGATATTATTGGTGTTAGAATTAGGAGAGCAGCTCCCTCCTATTCTGCAAATTCTAGCACATTATCTATAGGTTAATGTATTATGAAGTTAAAATGAAGTTTTTTAAAAGTAAAACATATTTTAACGAGTAATACTTAACCTATAGATAATCAATTATCTCCCTCCGCCCACCCTCGCTTATCTCTCCTAATTGTGTCTATTGTTTTACACATAAAAGAAACTGACACGTGGTCAATTGAGCGGGAAGAGTTACGTCACACAGGTAACTGCCTAAGGGACCTTCTGGTTTAAGACTTTAATTAACGACTGAAAGGTCGTTTTTTTTCTGTGGAAGGTGTGAAAACAGAATAGAATAGCACATTATCTATAGGTTAAGTATTACTCGTTAAAATATGTTTTACTTTTAAAAAACTTCATATTCATGGTTATTTTAGAAAAAATAGCCACTCTTTTCTGCAGCCCAGCGTCTGTGTTTTTATTTAGCAAATCCCGGATGTATCCGGTGTCAATAAAATATATACATCCCAAAAAAAGTTAGGCACCTCAATATCAATAAAGTTAGGCCTCAATATCACTAACTAGATGAAATCAGATATTTCTCTGATCTACTTCCCATCCTTTCCCAATCAGATATATAATTTCTACAAGAGCTGTTAAATAATATTACATCAGAAATTAACGAAGTTCTTGTGTGTGTGTGTGTGTGTGTGTGTGTGTGTGTGTGTGTGTGTGTGTGTGTGTGTGTGTGTGTGTGTGTGTTGGAAATAAATAATTTAAAAGCTTTTAACATCTATAACTTATATACTGGCATATATTTTTTAAAAAAATATCAAGACTCAGTGGCTTATTAACTCTGTATTTACATATAACATATTTGATATTTTACTCAGCATCCGGACTTCTGGTGAATGAATGTCATTAAACGTATCACCAGTAAAATTCTGAATTCTGATTCTTTTATGGCTTAGCGTTTGCTAAAATTAGACAGCACCCTCCATCCCTATTTTAACCATTTCATTGCAGGAATAACCAGTGAAAATTAACAGAAAAAAGACAGTATCCAAAAGAAAACCTAGAAAAGGCGTTGAATTACTTCAAGGAGAAAACATGTGCAGTAAGGGCTGCAGACAGAATGTTTGGAGTTCCAGCTCAAACACTGAGGGATAGAATTATTGGCCTTGTAGACCCCTCAAATGATTCCTGTGGACCAGAGACTCTGTTAAGTCAGGAGGAGGAGTAATGCTAGTGGAACATGTAGAAGTGTTAGCACAATTAGGTTATGGCTACACCAACAGCACTTTAAAAGTATTAGGTGGTGATCTAGCTTTTCATTTGAAGAGAGGAAATGTTCAAAAACCACTAAGTAATAACTGGCTAGATTCTTTTTTGAGGAGATGGTCAGACAGACTCAAATCAATAAATCCAAGGTCTCTTGAAAATACCCATGCTAAAGGTTCAACACCAGAGGTGATTGATAAGTACTATCAGCAGTTAGATGAAATTTTGATAAAATATGATCTGAACTCTCAGACAGAGTGTATTTATAATTAAGATGAAACTGGTTTACAGCCAAATCATACTCCTCCAAATATCATTGGCCCTGTTAATACCAAAGCTGAATCTTTGATATCTTCAAAGTCCTCCACAACAACATTAATTGGATGTGTGAATGCTATAGGGAACAGTCTTCCTCCATATTTTATATTCAAGGGCAAAAGATATAATCCCTTATTAATGGAAGGAGCATCAGCTGGTTCAAAAGCAAACATGAGTGACTCTGGATGGTCTAACTTAAATATATTTGAAAATTATCTTAAGGAACATTTTTTGAACTATGCAAAGCCAACAGCAGACAGACCTGTTCTTTTGTTATATGATGGGCATTCTTCACATGTGTCTCCAAATGTCATTAACTGGGCTAGGTCAAATAACATAATTTTATTTGTTCTTCCTCCACACACATCCCATCTTTTACAGCCGTTAGATGTTGCTGTCTTTGGCCCTTTAAAGAAATTCTACAATCATGAATGTGCCATATTTATGAGATACAATTTAGGAAAAACTATCAATAAATATAATGTAGCTGAGCTAGGCAGTAAAGCATACATTTAGGCAATGACACCAGCAAATATTCAAGCTGCCTTTAAGAAAACAGGAGTATTCCCAGTTAATGCACAAATTGTTGAGGCACATAAGTTATATCCAGCTGAAGCATTCAGGGAGGTGAAATCAATAGAGAAAGTGAAAGCTCTTAAAAAAGAAAAGAAGAAGTAGAAAAAATTCTTAAGGAAAAAACTGACCAAATGCATAAGTGTGAACTGGTCTCATTTGATAAGAAAACTAAAATTGAAATGTCACATAGATCCAAAAAGCCCTCTCCAGGAGGCACTGCAATAACTGAAAAAAGATTTTACTGAAAAACTTGAAGATTATGAAAACAATAAATCACCATCAAAATGCAAATTAACAAAAAAGCAGGATTCAATGTCTCAACAGACACAATCTAACAGGTGTAAACATATCAATTCTTCACCCAAACCAAGCACAAGTGGTATGAATAATTCAAAACTAAAAGCATCAGTACTGCCTAGTGATGAAGAATTTGTGTCAGATGATGATGATAATGATAAATGTGTTGTTTGTAAAAGAAGTTCACCTGAAGGCATAAGGGAGCTTCCATATTTAGTAATTGTAAAGTGGGTACAATGCAGCATCTGTTCTGGGTGGGTTCATCTGAAATTTTGTACACCTGAGTCCTTCATCAGGCGGCATGCTGAGTATACATGTCCTAATTGTAAATTTGATTAGTCCTACTGCAGTTTGTTTTTGCATTCAAATAAGTAGCTCTTCCAAATATGATTAATAGGATGAAATTCATCTTTCATCTATTTCCATTAAATCTGTTGGTATTTCCTCAATAAAATAGAAAAATTGTATGTACAAATTATACGTTGCCTTCCTTTTTTCCAACAGTATAGACAGTGCACGGAGTTATGGGTAAGTTCACAAACAAAAATGGCCGCCACCGTAAGTCATGAAACCAACGCAAATAGGAGTTTTACAGGAATGTTTTGACTAATAAGTTATATTAGATTCAAGGTAAGACTTTGTTTTATCAATTTGTTTCATGACTTGAATTTTTGCAAGCTTGCTACAAGAGTCGTTAGCGTCGGAATATTAAGCTGCACGGAGATATGGGTTTCCAGCATAATGTATTTGTATGTACATATCACATAATGTGTCAGTGATACCTAAATAAGGCATAAATTGTCAAAATTGTCATTGTCAACATTAGTTTCTTTAATTTAGATATTTTTTGTCCAGCCATCCCGGCAATTTCTATTGTCTAGGTAAATTTTATGACCTTAAGTATCAGTCTAATCGGAAACCCGGAGTATTCCCGAAGTGAACGTTCTACGGCGATATATCACCAAGGAAATTACCAGGTCTTACGAAAGCCGGACAGAATCGGAACATTTCGACTGTCCCGATAGATTTGAGTACTGATAAAAAATCACAAAAGGACCAAAAAGTTCTTTTAAATAAAATTTACATCAGTCGAAAGATAGAAAAAAAATCAAGTCAAACTGCAGGTGTATAAGAAATTTAACTGGTGATAAATAACTTTTAATGTCAAATTTCTTTGATTATCCGGAAATTTACATCAACTTCTGTATTAAATATAAAGGTTCGTTTAGAATCAATTAGGACCAAAACTATTTTATTTTATTTTCAAAATAATTATGTCATTCAAGAAGATGTTTCAATGTTTGATTTGACACCTGTATATTAGTGATAGGTTTAATAATAATAATGAAATATTGCAGTTTAACATAAAGTTTCCCCATTGACTTCCATAGTGAAAAATTTATCAAACCTCTACAGGTAAGTGTTATCGAAAGCTGGATAAGTCTAGAATGGTCTAACTACAGATGTGTCATAGTGCATTGCTGAAAAATATCTACAGGCAAGCATGACATGAAGATTTGTGAAATTTAGTAATAAGCCAGGAGATGCTTAGGTTCTTTAGACATATTAGCTGGGGCACAGCATTTCCTACAAGATGGCATGTCCGTCCTACGAGGACTAAGATCAGCCTGCGCAGCTGGATTCAAAGCATCATCAGGCGGACAACGAAGACTGATCAGCATGCGCGAATGCGCAGGCTGATCTGAGCCCTTGCTGGGCGCACATGCAATCTTGTGGGAAATGCTGTGCCCCGGCTCATATATTTTTTATCTAATATTTAGTTTTCCTATTTATTTATTTATTTATTTATTTATTATTTTTTTTACCTAGCACATGCACTAGCCCCAGCCAGTTGCTAAACCGCATGGCAACACTATAAAGTCATGATATTACAGAGAAAAAGAGTAATACAGCTTTATGGAAGATAAAATGGACAAGTGAAAGATGCAAAGTGGCAACAACATCGTTGTAGCAATGTCAATTTAGACGTTGTGACGACATCTAATCGACATTTTTGCAACGTGTTGTTTTGCTATACTGCAATGAAATGTCTAGAATTTTGCGTGAATAACAAGCTTATACATATTCCACATACACGCCTCCTCTAGAAACACAGATGACCGTCATTTGTATTTCTCATCATATCAGTGAATTGTATTTACTGAGATGTTCCTGTAATATGTTTCTTGTAGTAAACGGATATTATTGCATAAAAAGCAGTGTCGCACGTTATTAACAGCCGTGCATTAACCGGCAAAAAGTCGTGTATTTACAAGGCAATTCACGCGCTGTTAATGCACGGCTACGCAACTTTCAATATGGTCGTACCGGGGCCACAGATTTGCTGCCGTTACGAGATGTGTACTGCCCGGCCCTAGAATGAGCATAGTCCGTGCAAATTGCGTTCGCGAGACATCGGTGAAAAGGCGAAACAAAATAGTGCAAGAAATAACGTGAAATGTAGCAAATGTTGCCAGTTTTTATGCAATAATAGCGAATAATCGAACATGGTTTTTCAATGCATTAACATTCGCCAGGTCCCCAGAAAGGCGTTGAAAACCGCGACCTCCGGCCTCGGTTTTCAACACCTCCCTCGGGACCTGGCGAATGTTAATGCATTGGAAAACCATGTTTGATCCCTATAGTATAGATGTCCAGGAAGAACCACAAACACAAGACATACCTACCAATAATACCAAGAGAGAAAGAGCCAACAAACTACCATAGACAACACACAAGCCACAAACCAGGGAAAGGCGAACCAGCCAGCTTCCTCTTCCTCAATGTGATCACAATGCAAGACAGTATCCACGAAACGCAGCAATAAGACAACATTTTAAATTCTATGATTGCTAAATACAGTCGAACTTCAAAGGCTCAAATATCTTTTGGATCTAATATTTCTCTGCTGTAGACATGGGCAGTTCGAATTACTGAGGGCCAATCATAGCAACAGGTCTGGAGGGAAATGGGGATAATTTAGATACCGAATTCGACCTAATTACCTAACTGTGCGCTTATTTATTTAGCAATAGATATGCATCGTGCGTGAAATCTGTAATAGCCAAACAGATGTTCAAATATGAATATTTTAATCATTTTGGAACAATTTTTGAATGGGGAAGATGTTTGAATATTAACTCTTTTTATTAACCCTTTTATGCTAAAAGGACACTGGCAAACAGTGTAGACCCAGATCAGACACCGCATTCTGTGGCGTCTGATCACAGTCTACATTGTTTTCATTAGATACATGAATTTGTATAAAATATAGAAAAAAAAATGATAACCAACCAGACGCCCCTACTAGTGGAAAAGAACCTGTCCAAAGAGTTGAGGTAGCAGTCCACGGCATAAAGGGTTAAGAACCCACTATGAGCTTCCTATGTTATCTACATTGCCCCTCACACTAATATAAGAAATCCACAAAAAAAAAGTAGGAAATATGCAAATCAACATATATTTGGGAAATTAACAACGGAGGAAATACCACACATTACGCAGCCTAGTCCGACAACGTTATTAACCTTATGCTTACAAGGCGACTTTCGATTTTTCGATTTCTTCTTACTGTCTTATCTCCGTAAAATAACCTTTTTTTTAAACAATAGACTTCAATATTCCATGTATGTTTCAATAAAAATATACAGTAAACAATACTTGTCGCATTTTTTTTTTTTTTTTTTTTTTTTTTTTTTTGCTGAATATGTGCAGGTACTCTTTTTACTCGATTATCAGCGTTCAACTTTAATTCATGACGACATATGTTACATCGACAGTTTATTTCTCCATTTTCTTACTCATAAACACTGCTTTGGTACATTGAATATATCGGTAGAGCGAATTGGACCGATATCGAATACATCGAGGCTGTAAAGGGCTCCGCTGTCAGGATTGACGGATGGAACAAAGTAGGTCACATGTACTGGCTTACAAGTGTCTCGTGTACCTGAAAGTAGATAATCACATTACGAAAATAGGCCTATTCAAATATACTGAAAATTTTACCACCAATAGATGAAAATTTTCAGATTAAAAATTCTGATATATTCCTTTTTCGATGATGCGGTTCTAACGAGTACCCACATTCTATGCTTTTGAGCAGAAATAAGAAAAATAATGTATACCCCTGTAAACCCCAGTTTTAATATATAACAGTGAGGTTTAAGGGGGTCAAATTATATAGGTATGTTTTCGTGATGAGAAGTTCAGGTTCATTAGCAATAATGTCAATAATTGGTTTATTCATGTATGACAAGTAATAAATAAATAAACGTGCGGTTTGTCTCTTTAAATCGCTTTTGTCGCCATCGCCATTCACTCTTAAAGCGCTATTCACATTTAGATTTTTAAATTATACTTTCAGAGAAAATAAGACTTGGCATTTCCTGTGAATCGTCCGCTTGCAGACGATTCACATGAAATGCCAAGTTTTATTTTCATCTGAAAATATAATATAAAAATCTAAATGTCGTCTGCAACAAGTTTTGTTTGGCATTTTAAGGGTTAATGTATTGATTTAAGCATAGATTGTAAATTAAATGATCCTCCATACTGAAGAAACCATTACGGGGCAAATATAACCATACCGGAAGCACCCTCCCCCTCCCCTTTTGTTTGCTGATAACACTGATCAGCAAAGTCGGATCATACCGGGGCAAATATAACCATACCGGAAGCACCCTCCCCCTCCCCTTTTGTTTGCTGATAACACTGATCAGCAAAGTCGGATCATACCGGGGCAAGTATAACCATACCAGAAGCACCCTCCCCCTATCCTTTTGTTTGCTGATAACACTGATCAGCAAAGTCGGATCATACCGGGGCAAATATAACCATACCGGAAGCACCCTCCCCCTCTCCTTTTGTTTGCTGATAACACTGATCAGCAAAGTCGGATCAGATTTCTGCTGTTTGAATTTACCGGTATTGTCCTCGAGTTCTCTGCTATTCTGTAAATACAATATAATAATCATTTTGCAACAGCTTTTATCATGTGATATCATTACAGGCTGTATCCACAAACATATATAATTCATATGCCGTTGACATATTTTAAATTGGTTTCAGTAACATTTGAATCGCTAATTGTTTCAGACGCTTTTTCACTATTGTACAGATGACTAGACACACGATCAGAAAAAAACACCGACAATTTGTTTTGCTTTCCTTCTGAAAAGGACATTACGAAAACAAGCCTATACAAATATATCAAAAACTTCACTGCCAAAAACTGAGTTTTCAGATAAAACATTCTGATATTTTTCATATTTCTACTCAAAACATAGATTGTGGGTACTCGTTAGAACCGCCTCACCAAGGCGGTTCTGACGAGTATCCACATTCTATGTTTTTGAGCAGAAATAGGGAAGATAATGTAAACCCCTGTAAACCTCAGTTTTACTATATAAAATGGTGTTTAAGGGGGTCAAAATTACATAGGTATGTTTTCGTGATGGTCTATTCTATTTGAGTAGCTCCTTTTCAGCAGCGGCCTTGTGACTTCCTGTTCGCGTTCCCGTACACTGAAACCCTTTCTGAAAAGGTGTTTGCTCTCATAAGATGCAAAGTCTTTCTTTTTACTGTAGATACCTTCTTTAGCAGGGATGTAAAACAGTTTGACATTTACCTCCCCGAAAGTGTATCCACTCGCAAAGAGCATAAGTGTCCTTGTGCCACGTGCGAACAGTGATGTCTAACTTAGTGTATACATCTCTTTTCGTCAAAATGTTCTACAGTATCCAATTACTTTGTAAACGGGCAATAAATCTCTGATCAGACCGCGCTGATATTCAGGCCCGTCTGGGCCCGCGCTATTTCTATTTGGCTGATTGCCCTCATCCTATGTTATACCTTATGTTCTGTACTCACTTTGTAGACAATTTAGAAATGAGCAAGCGCATGATAAAACCAACAACATGACATGTGTGCCGAGCGAAGACTTAGCTCAGCTTAGCACATCAATTGCTACCAAAAAGGTGACAGTTATAGATGACGAACAGAATGCAAGCAGAGCAGATCCTGATGAGATGGCTCATTATGACCCGACTCATCTGTATCAACACTGTTTGCAAAATGTATTCTGCTTATGTCTACAGGCTGACCAACCTAACAATTTTCTTTTTGGAAATACATTAATGTAACTAAAATTGATGGAATATGAGCATCTGTAAAACGTTCTTATTCTGAAAAAAATCTATAAAAAGTAAAAGTGTCATCTAGTTACATCTAACCCAATTATACATTGCGTGATATTAAACGGACATTGGCAAACAGTGTAGACCCAAATAAGACGCCGCAAAATGCGTCGTCGGATCTAGTCTGGGTCTATACTGGATTTTCTCTAGCAGATAATAATGTTAGAAACAAACCAGATATTGGAAATGAATCTGCCCAAAGAAAGAGAACATGTATAAAGAAATAACTCATACAAAATACCTGTTTCTTGTACAGTTGCTGTTACTTGCCATGTTAAATCGGAACTTGTTGTATATTGGTATGTTGTTATTGTTGCTTCAGGATCTCCGCCAAGAACACCCTTTGACAGTATCTTCGCATCAACTTGATCAGAAAAAAAAACACACTTTTTGTAAGAGATACCTGATCAAAACAATCAACTTACTCTGTTTAGCTAAGCTTTTGCATGAAACAATTTTTAACCCTTTCAGTCCTGCAGACCAAAACAAATCTTTGCAAACAGTGTAGATCCTGATGAGACGGTTCATTATGAGCCGTCTCATCAGGATCTGCACTGTTTGCCATTCTGGTTTGATTTTTGACTGAGACCCCTGTTTGGAACAAAGTTTCTTATCAGATTCAAAGATAGAAGAGTCCATTTCAGAAACTCGGGGATGAAAGGTTAATCATGCATTACTACTGAATAACAACGAACCTGCATATCCATACAGGCTAGTCAATATGTAGATACTTATGATAAACCAAACATAGGAAAACTAGAAAAATGACATTCTGTCGTGGAAGAGTAGCTGTATGTGAACAGAAATTTTGAGAGTTTTGAGAGGAGGAAATTATTTCTTTTAGAGTAGAAACCTAGGAGATCAGAATGCATGCAAAACAATTTGCTTATACCGCCTCTTTTCATGTGTTCCCGGGTTGATTATTATATATTCGCCAATGAGTACTCCGATAATTTGTTGCTTTCCCGTGGGAACGTGGAGCTATCCATGCGCAACGAATGAACTAACCTAAGAAGGATGGTTAGATTTAATCCTTTCATCCCTGAGTTTCTACAATGGACTTTCTTCTTTGAATTTGGACACGTCTATTATTGCAAAAAGGGATATCAATCAAAATCTGGAACCAAATTGCAAACAGTGTAGTCTTGATGAGACGGCCCGTATGATTCATCTTATCTCGATCTACACTGTTTGCACATCACGAAAACATACCTATATAATTTTGACCCTTAAACCCCACTTTATTTAGTAAAACTGAGGTTAACAGGGGTATAAATTATTTTTCTTTTTTCTCTAAAACACATAGATTGTGGGTACTCGTTAGAACTGCCTCGCCGAGGCAGTTCTAACGAGTACCCACAATCTATGTTTTGAGCAGAATTATGAAAAATATGTGAGCTTTTTTATCTAAAAATTTTCAGTTTTTGGAGGTGAAATTTTATATATATTTAAAAAGGCGTGTTAAAATTTTATATATATTTGAATAGGCGTGTTTTCGTAATCATTACGAAAACATACCTATTCAAATATACTGAAAATTTTACCATCAAAAAAGTGAAAATTTTCAGATAAAAAATTCTGATATTTTTCATATTTCTGCTCAAAACATAGATAGTGGGTACTCGTTAGAACCGCCTCGACGAGGCGGTTCTAACAAGTACCCACAATCTATGTATTTGAGCAGAAATAAGAACAAGAGCTGTCGGAGGACAGCGAGCTCGCCTGCTGGGTACATTTTATATTGTAACATTTTTATCATTAAGCCATATAATATAGGTCACACTGACCTAGATGTATTTGTATGTAAATCATTTTGTCACTTAGATATAATAATCCAGGTATGACAATTCTCCATGAAATAGTAATAAAAATAAAAGGCAAAATCACTGAAGCATGAAATATAGGTCACAATGACCTAGATATAGTAAGTGGTCATTCATTGGGTCACATGGAACTAATATCCCAGGTGTGACATTTATCCAACAAATATTCAAGATATAAGGCAAAATCACTGAACCATGAAATATAGGTCACACCAACAGAGATATATTTTGACGTCAATAATCGGGTCACAAGGAACTAATATCCCAGGTGTGACATTTATCCAACAACTAGTATTCAAGATATAAGGCAAAATCACTGAACCATGAAATATAGGTCACAATGACCTAGATATAGTAAGTGGTCATTCATTGGGTCACATGGAAGTAATATCCCAGGTGTGACATTTATCCAACAAATAGTATTCAAGATAGAAGGCAAAATCACTGAACCATGAAATATAGGTCACACCAACAGAGATATATTTTGACGTCAATAATCGGGTCACAAGGAACTAATATCCCAGGTGTGACATTTATCCAACAAATAGTATTCAAGATATAAGGCAAAATCACTGAACCATGAAATATAGGTCACACCAACAGAGATATATTTTGACGTCAATAATCGGGTCACAAGGAACTAATATCCCAGGTGTGACATTTAACCAACAAATAGTATTCAAGATATAAGGCAAAATCACTGAACCATGAAATATAGGTCACAATGACCTAGATATAGTAAGTGGTCATTCATTGGGTCACATGGAAGTAATATCCCAGGTGTGACATTTATCCAACAAATAGTATTCAAGATATAAGGCAAAATCACTGAACCATGAAATATAGGTCACACCAACAGAGATATATTTTGACGTCAATAATCGGGTCACAAGGAACTAATATCCCAGGTGTGACATTTATCCAACAAATAGTATTCAAGCTATAAGGCAAAATCACTGAACCATGAAATATAGGTCACAATGACCTAGATATAGTAAGTGGTCATTCATTGGGTCACATGGAACTAATATCCCAGGTGTGACATTTATCCAACAAATAGTATTCAAGATATAAGGCAAAATCACTGAACCATGAAATATAGGTCACAATGACCTAGATATAGTAAGTGGTCATTCATTGGGTCACATGGAACTAATATCCCAGGTGTGACATTTATCCAACAAATAGTATTCAAGATATAAGGCAAAATCACTGAACTATGAAATATAGGTCACAATGACCTAGATATAGTAAGTGGTCATTCATTGGGTCACATGGAACTAATATCCCAGGTGTGACATTTATCCAACAAATAGTATTCAAGATATAAGGCAAAACCACTGAACCATGAAATATAGGTCACAATGACCTAGATATAGTAAGTGGTCATTCATTGGGTCACATGGAACTAATATCCCAGGTGTGACATTTAACCAACAAAAAGTATTCAAGATATAAGGCAAAATCACTGAACCATGAAATATAGGTCACAATGACCTAGATATAGTAAGTGGTCATTCATTGGGTCACATGGAAGTAATATCCCAGGTGTGACATTTATCCAACAAATAGTATTCAAGATATAAGGCAAAATCACTGGACCGTGAAATCTAGGTGACCTTGACCGTAAAATGTAGGTCACCATGACCTTCACTCTCTTACACTTAAACTGATGTCACATAGTTAGCTGATGTATAACCAGTTGTGTCTATAACCTGTAGGCATATAAGATTTTACAAATGTGTCCTAGATTTTGACCCCTAGCCCCACCCCAAGGCCCACCCTGAGGTATGAACCCAGGGGTATGTTCTTTTGGAATCTCAGAAGACTCGTCCAGGTACCCAAATTCTAAATATGAATGCTCTATGAGGAGTGAAAGTCAAGATATAAGAATTTGAAAAACTTTAACACAGTATTACAAAGGTGTCCTAGATTCTGACCCCTAGCCCCCCAGGGGCATGAACCCAGGGGTTTATTCTCTTGGAATCTCAGAAGACCCTCCAAGGTACCTAAGTTCCAAATTTGATGCCTCTGTGAGGAGTGACTGTTGAGATATAAGCATTTGAAAAACTTTAACACAGTGTGACGGGAACGGGAACGCAAACGCAAACGCAAACGCAAACGTGGACGACCGGGGTGACTACAATAGCTCTCCTTGTACTTCGTACAGGCGAGCTAAAAATAATGTATACCCCTGTAAACCTCAGTTTTACTATATAAATGTGGGGTTTAAGGGGGTCAAAATTATATAGGTATGTTTTCGTGATGTGGTAAGTATTTGTTTAGGTCTACCGGGCTGAAAAGATTAACCAACTGACTTACACATATATAAGTAATGCTCACCTGGAATGCACTGTTGGGTCATATTGTCTAGTTGACTCTTTTCACACTCATTTTCGACTACATTGTACAGAATCCCCTGGAGCAATAACAACACACATTTAAGTTAAAACTATTTTTATACCAAATAATCTTGAGACAGTCACATCTGACTAGAACCTCGGATGGCATTTCAGTAGTGGAGAGTAGGTCTCAGTTAAATAAGGAATAGGAAATATCATCTGTGAAAAAAAAACATAAAAAAAAAAAAACAAAAAAAAAAAACATAAAAAAACAACGAAGTCGTAAGGGAACTGCCAACCATTCGCATATAATCGCGTCCTTATGTCCCTAGCTGGACTCGGACCTACGCGGCAGCAGTGTTCAACTATTCGTGAGACAATCCTCATTAGCGACAGCTATTCCCATGCTTCAAATTTTGCCGGTCTCGGTGGCTCAGTTAGATGTGCGTCCGACTGGTGATCAGGAGGTTGCGGATTCGACCCCCGCCGGGTCGGCAAAAAACTTTCGTGGAGATGGATCATGAACTATTTTCTACGATCATTCTCTCCCTTCTCTTATTCAAGAAGATCAGTTGACAGTTTCTGGCGAGCTAAGAGGACTAAGCCTGCCCAGTAAAAGTGTGGTTGGTTAGGCATACTGACCGCGCTCGACATGACCCCACTGGGTTGAATGGGCCGTAAAACCTCAACCCAAAAAAAGTTATAAAGTAAATACAATTGAATGTAAGATCCTTTCTAAAATTTCGTCTTTCAAAGCCTATAAGCTCCCATGTCTCTTTTGTGAAAATGATGGCGTCTAAATAGGCAGTGGTATGCCACCGAATAGAGTCTCTGTCTGTTTGTTGACCTATTTAATTATCCATTTGTGTGCCAGTCCGTTCCATTTTTGTCAGACTTACTAACAAGTGTAGACGCAACGTTAAATTTAATAAAATCATATCACAGTTGATACTATGACCTCGGGCGACCAGGGAGCAATTACATTACAAATAAGATCTCTAAATGTTGCCCTTAGAAAGAAACAACGAATAAAAGAACAAAAACACACGTGAACAAGAGTGAACAAGTTGTTTACGTGAAAAGTCCCCAAACGCACACGTAAGACAAGTCATAAATCATTTTCTTGCATATCGGATAAGGATTTCCGCAAACTACACCGGTGCTAGTGAACATCGAGAATTTTCACGTGTTTGATGTACACTGATTGTATAGGACGTTACGGTAGGTCATTGTTAAGGTTGACGTCACTGAACGTAATGACGTCACTAAACATCAATGTATTGCCATCGCAATATGGCGGACGTCTGCAAGCGAAGTGACTGCATTATCAAAAAACCCATTTTCAGAACTGAAAGGTGCGCAAGAAAAAGAATTTATCATGAGTTTGAGGGACAGACAGAAAATCCTCGTGATGACAGATAGTAATCCTTGGGACGGATTTTGCTATCTACCCCTCACGCCCATGATAGATTTTTATAATATTGTACTTTTCAAATCGTTATCTTTGTCAACAAGCCAGTGGTCAGATTAGACCAAGACAGGATTTTCAAGAAACATGCAAAAGTCAAATCGCCCGTATATGTCTTTTTTTTTTTTTTTTTTTTTTTTTCATGGTCAGTATAAAGCTATTGCAATGCGTATTCAGAATGTATGATAATAATAACTCGTCTCAATTATCACCTTAGTTAAAACTTTATCTGTAGCTTATCGAAACATCAACAACACACAGACAGTGTTTCCATAGCTCCCATACAGAACTTTATACAACATTGAAAACTTGCATTTATTCTCATTTTGCATATCTGTTATTGCAGTTCCTCTTTTAAAAGCTCTATAATCCTCAAAAATAGACATTTTATTATCCAAGACAGGTTTAATCACTTGATATATGGTATCAATTCATTCATAAAATGTGACACCAGACAGCCTATAAAATTTCAGATAGTCTCTCGTTCTTGAACTGGATCAAAACTGAAATGATTTTTAATGTATCTCTGAATTATTTCATTTTTGGTCCAGTTCAAAAATATGTGACTAACTGAAATTTTACAGGCTGTCAGATGCCACATTTTATCATCGTACTAATACCATATATCAATTTATTAAACCTTTCTTAGATAAAAAAAAATGTCTATTTTTGAGGAACATTACCAAAAGACGCCTATTCAAATATATTGAAAAGTCCACCACCAAAAACAGAAAGCATTCAAATAAAAATTTTTGATATTTTTCATATTTCTGCACAAAACATAGATTGTGGGTACTCGTTAGAACCGCCTCACCGAGGCGGTTCTAACGAGTACCCACAATCTATGTTTTTGTGGGCAAAAATAAGAAAAATAATATATACCTCTGTAAACCCAAGTTTTATTATATAAAAGTGGGCTTTAAGGGGGTCAAAATTATATAGGCATATTTTCATGATGAATTCTGTTCCTGAACTATTCTAATTTCGATGCATCGAGAAGACTGTGTTTCGTGAGTGCGACCTTTCCTGGCAACTTCTTTCATGTTTTGAGTACCTCCATATCTATTATTATTGCATAAAAAGCAGTGTCGCACGTTATTACAGCCGTGTATTAACCGGCGAAAATCCGTGTATTAACAAGGCAATTCACGCGCTGTTAATGCACGGCTACGCAACTTTCAATATGATCGTACCGGGGCCACAGATTTGCTGCCGTTACGAGATGTGTACTGACCGGCCCTAGAACGAGCATAGTCCATGGAAATTGCGTTCGCGAGACATCGGTGAAAAGGCGAAACAAAATAGTGCAAGAAAAAACGCGAAATGTAGCAAATAATTTCAGTTTTATGCAATAATAGCGATCGAACATGTTTTTTCAATGCATTAACATTCACCATTCGCCTCAGGCCTCGGTTTTCAACACCTCCGTCGGGACCTGGCGAATGTTAATGCATGCAAAACCTTGTTTGATCCTTATATTGTGACTCAACATAGTAAAGCTGCGATTGAAACAGAATTAAGGACTAAAGTTTTCCATTTTTTGATGGCGATGTCCTTCGTGCTTATATCCTATGGTGTGTATATGTCTCCGTTAATTCGTTTTGCTAACGCACCTAGTCAAGAAAGTGACTTTAAAAATCGAAATAAAATTTTGTCAGCTAAACTTCTGAAGAAAGAGTAATGTTATTATAAACTACGTAAATATTTAATTCTAAATTTTAAATATCGCCGTTAATCTGAATTAATGTCCAAAATATAACGTAGGTTTGAAAATACTTTCGCAAAATCCTGAATTTTTCGACGACTGTCTAGAAGTTCATAAGAATTGTTGGCAAAACTGCTTTTCCGTACAATTTAAAAAAAGATTATCACTCGCTGCAACAAATTGTTTACAACAAGGATATTCTGCGGCAAACTGCATGCATGGTTGTTAACCCAATTATGGTTGAAAGCTGTGCTTCCTTCTTTAATTGCTCGACGGTGGGTCGGTCCTCAGACTAAATGACGGCTCCTTCCTCAATCTAAATAGTCGGTTCATGATTATGAATGACTTTGGTCTCTCATCGTGGTACTGTTTGTGGTTTTCTTGTGTTCTGGCTTTAGATCGCCACTGAGCTCTTTGCTTTGTTTCGTCACAGAGATTTTTTTATTATTAGTGTTTCATAATGTTTCATATATGGCTATTGTGGTGTCCTTATTTCCCAGCTAGCATTCTTTATAAATCTACAGCGGGCCGTTGTCGGCCCGTCAGCTACCCTGACGGGCCGATAACGGCCCGCTATAGATTTATGTAGAATGATTCCTGGGTTGTTCCTCATCTCTCCTTTTTTTGGTGCCGTGGGAGAGCTGTACTTCGTGACTGTGGCATTTGCTGGGTATCTTCACTTATATTTTTGGCACACGTAACATCAGACCCCAAAGTGTTTTGATGTTAACCATTCCAAGGTTTTATTTCTGTTGCAGATTGTTTATTCTTATTTTACTGAAGTACTGATTTTGTTGTCATTACATGTTATAAGACCCTTATCTGGAGCCTAAGTAGAGCTGTGTGTCGTGATTGTAGACTTTCTTGCGAATGCGAGGCTAATCTGAATCTTCGCTGAGCGCAAATGTCCGAAGATAGGTTTCCTGACATTGCGGCCCAAATAATGCAGCAATAGCGCTGTTATAGCGAAGATGAAATGACGGAGCAGATTTAACTAACCTTACTGAAGTCGTACAGTAGTATAGTATCCATAGCAACTGGCTTGGGTATCAGAGGACTCTGTTCTACCCCTTTAACTCCAAAATAGATCTTTTTCAGTGGCACGCTGTATGCAGCATGAACTGTTCCATTAATGTATGAGAACGCCGTATTGGAGTCAATAAATACTGTTCCATAATCCAGGAACATTGTTCCCTCCCATTCTTCAGGAACACAGCATATATTATTGTCCGCTTCGATAGTATTAGATATCATTAAAAGTAATGTAAGGAAACGTATGATATCAAAATAAATGTTAAGCTTCATTTCTTGTTTTAATGTTGAAACATTCATAAATGCATAAAATGACTATTATCTAAACAGCTTATCAGGTAAGTCAGAACGCGAGAAACTGTACCTTATAACAATTACACCCAAAGTATACTCATATCAGTTTCTCTACATTCGCGTAATCTGTCCAGACTTTGACCCGTAGTCTCTTGATACCTTAATTTCTCTCAACAGATAACTTGTTTAGAAGGAGTATTTGATGATATTTCTGGGATATTGTTTTCTTATTTTACCATTAAACATATGTACATGTAATAGTTACATAGTAGAAGTGCCTTGTCGAGACGCTTCTTATGAGTACACAACATAGGTTTAAATGGAGAAATTGAGACAGTTATCCCTGAATTATCATTCAGTACAGCTTCTTAACAAGTCCTCTATCTTGGTATTCGGGCACCTTAACTCCCTACCATATTTGTGGACGAATTCATTTTATTATTTGTTCATTAGTTTATGCAGGATAAGTTATACGCATCGTTGACCATGATCAAACGACATCACGAAAACACGCCTACATAATTTTGACCCCCTTTAACCCCACTTTTATATAGAAAAACTGGTTTTTACAGGGGTATACATTAGTTTTCTTATATCTGCTCAAAACATAGATTGTGGGTACTCATAGGAACCGCCTCGCCGAGGCGGTTCTAACGGGTACCCACAATGTATATTTTGAGCAGAAATATGAAAAATATAAGAGTTTTTATCTGAAAAATTTCAGTTTTTGGAGGTGAAATTTTTCTATATATTTGAATAGGCGTGATTTCGTAATGGTGTCTGTGACGTCTGATCTACATTGTTTGCTCATGCTCAGTCCTGTTGTCCGAATACTTAGGATACGTAGGATATATACGGTAGCTAAAGCTCCAAGGTTTATAAAAGTGCATTACGAAAACACACCTATTCAAAGATATTGAAAATTTTACAACCAAACAAGGAAAATTTTCAGATAAAAAATTCTGATATTTTTCATATTCCTGCTCAAAAAATAGATTGTGGGTACACGTTAGAACCGCCTCGGTTTCTCAAAGTAATAAAAATAATGTATAGCCCTGTAAACCCCAGTTTTACTTTATAAAAGTGGGGTGTTCGGGGTCAAAGTTATATAGACGTGTTTTCGTGAGGAGACAGCATTTGTCATAAGGTACATTTCTCTCGTTCTGGCTCGATAACTATTTGTTTATACGTAGGACAATATACGATATCTAAATCTTCAAAGTTTATAAACGTGGACAGCATTTGTCATAAGGTACATTTCTCTCATTCTGACACAATACGTAGATATACTTGAAGAACATTTGCCCATTTTACATTTATCCTGGTCAATCAACTGTAATTGATTTTTATTAATCTCTGCCGTATTAATATATGGGTATCTTTATTGGATTATTTCATGCTGCATGCCGGGAAGGTGTTTTATCTGTTTAAAGAGGTTTATATACTATATGAACAAGCTTTATTCCCTCTGTTAATGTTAAATTTTTATATTATTGTAACCCGAATAGATCCTAACCAGACACTTAGGGTCTTCATTATTTACAAACATCACGAACACATGCCTATATGATTTTGACCCCCTTAAATCCCACTTTTATATGGTAAAACTGGGGTTTACAGGGGTATACATTTTTTTTCTTATTTCTGCTCAGAAACATAGATTGTGGGTACTCGTTTGAACCGCCTCGCCCAGGCGGTTCTAACGAGTACCCACAATCTATGTTTTGAGCAGAAATAAGAAAAATATCAGAATTTTTTGTCTGTAAATTTTCATTATTTTGGTGTTGAAATTTTCAATATATTTGAATAGGCGTGTTTTCGTAATGGTTCCATTCTGGAAGCCGATGAGGTTTGCGGATAATATTAAAGAGAACCAGGACAAGTTTCCTACGTTGTATTGGTTACCAAATCTCCATAAAAGGCCATATAAAGCACGTTTTATCGCAAACTCTAGTTCATGCACTTCGGCTGTACTCTCAAAGTTATGAACTTTTTGTCTTACTGCTATTACAAAGCATGTAGTTAAATATTGAGAGACAGTATCTGAAAGACCCGGTAAAATGTTTTTGGTTTATACGAAATTCCGTTGGTCATTACGGAAACACGCCTATTCAAATATATAGAAAATTTCACCTCCAAAAACTGAAAATTTTCAGATAAAAATTCTGATATTTTTTATATTTCTGCTCAAAACATAGATTGTGGGTACTTGTTAGAACCGTCTCTGCAAAGCGGTTCTAACGAGTACCCACAATCTATGTTTTAAGCAGAAATAAGAAAAATGATGTATACCCATGTAAACCCCAGTTTTACTATATAAAAGTGGGGTTTAAGGGGGTCAATATTATATAGGCATGTTTTCGTAATGGTTGTTTTAAATAAACTTAAATCTAGATATTCCCATGCATTTTGTTTGTCTACATAGGATTTTATCACACTTTATACAATGCTGCAGCATACACTGATTAAAGATAAACTTCTTAGTTTAATTGAAAGAATCTTCTTAAGAGAAAATTCTCTTTGCTTTCTTTGTTTATGTTTGTGTTGAGGTTTTAAGGTCTAGTCAACCCAATTGGGTCATGTCGAGCGCGGTCAGTTTACCTAACCACACTTTTACTGGGCAAACTTACATGTAGTTCTCTAAATGATTAACAAGTTTTGTGCGCATTCTTTTGCAAGAAAATGACAACTGCCTTTCTTGAATCAGCGGAAGGGAGAGAATGACCGTTGAAAATATTTTATGATCAGCCTCCACGAAATATGTTGCCGGTCCGGCCGGGGTCGAACCTGCAACCTCCTGATCACCAGTCGGCTTAACTTGCTTGTAATGAGAAACACAGTTTTTTCATCTCGTGAGAAAACGTGAGACAACATACTTGACAACAAACCGCAACGTGAGAAAATGTACCTGCTGACCCGTATATAGTCGGATGAGAATCTTTGTTGTCCAAATGAAATACAATTTGCATTCTTGGCTATCCAAAATGCTCCCAGTGAAGATTCTGATCATACCGCGCGAATGCGCAGGCTGATCTAAATCTTCGCTAGGTGACATGTGCGAAGGTACGTTTTCTGACGTTGCGGCTCGACAATTCAGAAATAGCTTTGTATGATTGAGATGAATTGACAACCAGTTAGTTATTAATAGACTATTGATATGTGCGAAATAAGAACACCCAGTCATCCTTGCAAAGGCATATGCCGATCAAATACGATGTTCTGTAAAAACAAAATGATCACACGAACAATCCAAAACATGGACCTTCCTGAAATGATCTTATAGGCTTTTGCTTGTCGCATATATACCAAACATGCCTTCTGGCATGACATTAACATAGTAAACGAATGTTCGAAGGCTAAAAATAACCTTTAAAACGCCTGTCGCATCAACAGTAAGCGACCTTCTAACAATTGTGTGTATTGTCCGAAAACAAAATAAGGTTTAAAGTTTCATGTCAATCTTCTGCTCAGCAGACGATCTCAAGCTTTATTTTTCTGAATATTTTAAACACATTTCAGAATGCATTTAGTACGTGTTTGGAATGGCACTTAAAACGTAACCCATAACATAAGACGTACAAACAAACAAAACAGCGTTTATAAGCATTATATGACAGTATCTGTATATCTAGACAAAGAAGAAACATGTCAGTGTCTCATAAGGTGTTAGACTTTGGCGTGCATATCATTCCATGTCAATTTTTCAACAACATCTAATTCTTCGGTTGGCTAATTACAAGTATCCTAACTCATCAATGGTTCAAAGTAGATAAAAGTACAGAAGCGCCTTCTAGGGAGTGTCATAGTCACAAAACATAGGCTACCAGTGGCACCAAGAGTTAGAGTTAACAAACTATGAAGAACAGTACACATGTAACAAGATGACGCAAGAAAAGATACGGTTACCATATCAGAGGACCCACCAGACGCTTAACAGGACAAAGCAGGAACTAAAACCATACACCCAGCAGAGACTAAACAGGACAAAGCAGGAACTAAAACCATACACCCAGCAGAGACTAAACAGGACAAAGCAGAAAATAAAACCATATACCCAGCAGAGACTAAACAGGATAAAGCAGGAACTAAAACCATACACCCAGCAGATACTAAACAGGACAAAGCAGGAACTAAAACCATACACCCAGCAGACACTAAACAGGACAAAGCAGAAACTAAAACCATACACCCAGCAGACACCAAACAGGACAAAGCAGAAACTAAAACCATACACCTAGCAGATACTAAACAGGACAAAGCAGGAACTAAAACCAAACACCCAGCAGAAACTAAACAGGACAAAGCAGGAACTAAAACCATACACCCACCAGACGCTTAACAGGACAAAGCAGGAACTAAAACCATACAAAATGCTAACAAGCCATTAATGTCAGTTCCAATAAATCCATTATAGTCCGTTCTGCGTCATATAAGCGCGCACTATACTAATACACGTCGTGTGTACTAACAAGAACACTACAAGACAGTAAACGCCACAGTAAACGCCACATTTCAAAATAATAGGTTATCCTTTAATACACCTAAATATAATGGGCTTCAAAATGAAGTAAATACTAATCCATACTCTCTAATACACGAAATATTGTCAGCTTTCAGACACAACTCCACAAACGGTGAGGTATGTAATACACGTAACATTGTTAGTTGTTACAATCAAGCAAACACAATAATACACATTTACCCTAAATATTCGGGCAATTAAATTCTAACAGAAAATACCACTGTGGCTTTATGTTCGCAAAAACCAGAAAGTGTAAACTACTCTACATTTTAGTGAAGTAAAAGGAGACGTTTAACTGCCGCCTTTAGAGCAATGAACACACTTACAACATTAAATCAGTTGAAATGTCAAGTTTTCTAGGTCAGGCTAGCTAGTTTGGGCCAATTAGGCCTCACCAGACGGCATCTACACTGTTTGCCACTGTCAGAAATTTTCGACAAATGAACAGGCGGTCAAATGGCTGTGTACGTAATGTACGAGAAGTATGGGAAGAGGTAAGGTCTGAATAGATAAAATATAATGGAAGATACCCCGGAAAGCATAAACCTCCCAAAGCACCAAAAGATGGGGAGATAAGGAACACGTATTGAGAAAACAAACGTCAAATATGAAACCTTAGACGCACAAACAAAGAAGAAGTGCAACAAAGGAACCGCCTTTAGTCAAGTCCTCTGATACAGGTGATAGATGCTTAACTGAGAAATTACGTGTATCGTAGAGTATACAAACACTCGATTTCAAATAAATAATATTGCAGAACAACGGTTCCACTCTGTTAAATGAATATCTTCAGCTTAGTTCACAATTCGTCCTGCTATATACGACTTGATTTTGACCCATTGCAAGCTCCATGCAAGAGTAGTTAATATGTAAGTACTGTCAAACTGTTCACAGATAATGCGGTTTTTTGTCTTCCTCGGAGAAAAAGTGTATAAAATGCGGAAAAACTGAAAATATACCAGAAAATGCCGCAATCATAAAGTACAGTCTACCCGAAACATTACGAAAACACGCCTATTCAAATACCGGTATATAGAAAAAAAATCAACCACCAAAAACTGAAAGATTTCAGATAAAAATTCTGATATTTTTCATATTTCTGCTCAAAACATAGATCGTGGGTCTTCGTTAGAACCGCCTCGCCGAGTACCACAAATACCCACAATGTATGTTTTTGAGCAGAAATAAAAACAATGATGTATACCCCTGTAACCCCAGTTTTACTATATAAAAGTGGGGTTTAAGGGGGTCAAAATTATATAGGTATGTTTTCGTGATGCAAACAAAGAAGAACTGCCACAGATGAACCACCTTGGATCTTTTTTTTTTTTTTTTTTTTTTTTTTTTTTTTTTTGTTTGTTTTTTCATGAACGTATAAGAAAAAAATATTCGCTGCTAATGAAACCAAATTCAAAAAGGATTAACATGAAGTTGAATATTAACAGAGATTCAAAATAACAGTTTTATTCTATATACATGTAATAACTGTAACTTATTAGCATGAATCGACACATCCTATATATTTAACACAAATACTATGACAACATTTGTTTTTTTCTGTGTCCCACCAAGCGTCGTTACCCACACAGCAACGCACAATTGGTAACCAAACGCCTTGATCACTGCACTGTATTGTTCCGACTCCTTCGTGAACATGATTGTAAGCGGTACCCCAATCACACTGAAATTTAGCGATACTTTGAATAGTATACGGTTCTGACGGCCTCTCAATTATATCAGCAGAAGCAACTGAAGGTTCACTACAATACTTGTTGCATTTCGGCGTAGGGGTCGACCACATCCCAGTATCCAGACAATTTACAACAGCCGCGTCTTCAAGATAATAACCATTTAGACAAGTGTAATGAACGCTTGAGTATATTGTATACAATGCTGCCTCACTGTTTAAAACAGCACCAGCCACAATAGGAGGGTCTGAACAGTATTTCAAACAGCTTAGTTCCGCGTCGTTTGTCCACTGACCTCCTGCGCTACACGTTATGATAAGAGGCGAAATGTTATAGTATCCAGCGTCGCATTGAAAAGTTACGGTGGTGTTTACGGTGAGCCGAGGCTTTGATTGCACAAGAAACGCTGCATTTGAAAGAGTAGGTGGCCGGCAATTTGGATAACATGTAAAGTTTGGAGAAGTCCAAGAACCATTTTGTGTACATGCTATCACAGGATTCCCTATCATTGTGTATCCCTCATGACATCTATAGGACGTGGTTTGTCCAACCTTGCTGTGCAGTTTGGATCTTACAAACGCATTAACTACATCGCTAGGCTGTGAACATTCATTGAAAGCACATTCGTACACGTCAGATTGTAGCATGTTTGGCGGGCAGTTTCTTTCGGAGCAACTCGGTGTAAACAACTGAATATGTCCTGGAATACTTGTGACATTCATATTAATACATCCAGCAATGTAAGCTATGTTTAACACTTCGAAAATATTGCTATCATGCAAGAAACAGGTAGTCATGTGCCGATTATAACTAAGAAATTTACATCCAACACGACCAAGGCATTCACAAACACATTCGGCGGGAGTGATTCCTGTCAGAATTTTATAAGCTCCATTCGTCAGACAAGATTGTATATCATATGCAAACGGTGATATACTTTGCGTACACCCCGTATTAAAAAACAGTAATATTAATAGAGTAAGCATCGATACGTTTTTCAAAGGTTGCTTCCCCATTTTAATGTTCTAAGCAAGTAGGCGCACATATTTAGTTAGTGTAACGTTTAATTACGAATATTGTATTGCAGTCTTTCATCTTCCAGCTGTTTTTGCAGAATACATGTCTCTTGCAACTGTGAAGATTTCAGACGTAAAACAAAGTTCGTTAATATTTATAGAACATTAGTTTTTATACTGATCTTTGGAAGCTTACTTCATTTAATATTCAAGTATGATCCCCAGTAGTATTTCTGTTGATCGTTTCAGTGTTTTTATTTTTGTTTTTATTTTTTTTTTTTTTTTTTTTTTTTTTTTTGTTTTTTTTTTTTTTTTGTTTTTTTTTGTTTTGTTTGTTTGTTTTATTTATTTGACGTTTTCTCCATGCACATTCGTTTTGAAGGTGACTGTTTTTGCTTCAATTCCCGTGCATTGTTATTGTGACCTTTTCTGGGTATATTCACTCCTATATAAGCACTTCAGCTCAAAGAGGCTCTATAACGGGTGAGGGTTTTATGTATCCGTTAAATTTTGATATAAAGGTTTCAGTTATTAAAAATCATGACCTACTGTAATGCAGAATATATTTTCTGGTCGTCTGTAATCATTTAGCCAAGTCCGGAAGTTTTTGAAATTTTATGAAGGTCATTGATGATGCCTAATTGGCCGAAACGAGTTAGTGACACCAAGGAAACTTTAACCCTTAAACTGCTTTTAGTCGTTTGTGTGCGTGCGTGCATGCGTGCATGTGTGTGTGTGTGTGTGTGTGTGTGTGTGTGTGTGTGTGTGTGTGTGTGTGTGTGTAATAAGTCTATGTCAATAGCTCACTTGCGTCAGAAATTGTCTCCTTTCGTTTATTTAGTTTGGGATTATTATGTTCCTTTGTAGTTTATTTTCTAATGCTGAGGGTGCCTTCCAGTTTTTTCTTCCATTTCCGTTTGTGCATGGTAAATAAAATGCAAGCACAATAAATATAACAATACATGTGCAATACCCCACCCACCTCCGACTGCGTCCAATTTTATGCAAAAAGTGCAGTTTTGGATAGATTATCCTCAACTCCAGGACCGCGCATTGCCCAAGTTGATAATTTGACAGAGCACCTACAGAATATTACTTTTATACAAAAATGAATACCTGTAAGCCACGTTGTTTTGCAATGAAATGCACTCAAAAGCATGCTCCAATTTATGACAGGGTAAAACCTGATACTAAACAGAATTCAACAGTTTCGTATTTTGCATACAGTCTTTAATAATAAGGTCATGTGACCTCAAGAAAAGTTTGGTTGTTTTTTTGTTGTTGTTGTTGTTGTTTTTTTTTCTTTTTTATCAATGTTAACAATAACTGACAAGTATAAAATTTTACTTTTTGCCAAACTGTGCAGCAACAAATATCTTCAGACTGATTGCTAGCCCTATCCCTAAATATTTACATTTTCTCCAGGTCCACATGTGTGAAACTGTAGAATGCACCCTCAAAAGCAGTCCCGCGATGCCTAATAAGCAGTACCGAGATGCAGAAAGAAAATGCAGCAAGACATAAGGTGTAAATCAAGGGGAATTGATGCACTGTCAAGGAGCAACTCTAAAAGAAAGAATTTGCTCCATTCAAACGGAACTTGTTGTGCTAGTCATAAGGTCTTTCGAGCTCACTTAAATGTTGATATAAGAAGAATTTGTTAAGATGTCATCAACCGGTCGGGTGTACTGTTAGTATATACAGTTAGCTTTTCCAGATCGACTGCTTCTGATTTTCTGTACAATTCAATTACTTCTAACTGCTAATGCCAGTTTGCTTCACACAGAGAGAGAGAGAGAGAGAGAGAGAGAGAGAGAACACAACGAATGTCCTCTAGCGTCACAGTTTTCTTCAATTTACAATTTTTATAAATTATAGAGAAATTGTTTCCTACCGGTCAATTACTTTCATCAGGGAGTCGTTGCTATGAACACGTAACGTTATCAGACGTTACATTACTGTCTGTTTAATTCTGGTTTGAAAATATCAATAAAATACATTCCTTTCTTTTTTCTTTTCGTAATGTCGATCGTTTTCATTTTGTAGAAAAGGAGTGTGAAAAATAAAGTGTATGAAGTATGAAATGTGAAATGTGACACCAGTGTGTATATGACTTATTAACACTGTACTCTTTGGTTTATTCGCTTGATGCCAGGAACTGGTACCATTACGAAATCACACCTATTCAAATATATAGAAAATTTTACCACGAAAAACTGAAAATTTTCAGATTAAAAACTCTGATATTTGTCACATTTCTGCTCAAAACATAGATAGTGGGTACTCGTTAGAACCGCCTCAGCGAGGCGGTTCTAACGAGTACCCACAATCTATGTTTTTGAGCAGAAAAAAATGTATACCCCTGTAAACCCCAGTTTTGCTATATAAAAGTGGGTTTAAGGGGGTCAGAAGTATACAGGCATGTTTTTGTGATGACTATACCATGGTCATGCTTTAGATCAACAAGTCGGAGTGATGTTTTACAGCATAAGTCAAATATCTAACTATGTTAGTTTAAACATATTTTATTTGTATAAGTTCAAATACATATTTACAAATAGCCATACATTAATTAAAGTAACATATACAATTGTGATTCACAAAAGAATCTAAAGACTTAATAATATGAATCTGTTTCCTACACAAGAATTCTTGGCTATATATATTGTAAGAGTTCGGCATTCTTGTTTTATTCCTCTTCCGAAAGCAACTACTAAAGCAAGAAATTTCTTCACGTCATTTACTGAGTACCTCATCGACTAGTAAGCGACCTATATTTACAAAATTGAGTTTCATTGAAACTTTTAAAGTCTGGTGTTCGGACTTTTAATTTTTTTACCGTATACAAGTGACACCGTGAAGAACACTCGCACACATGTTCGTCACTTTGATGTCGGCACCAGTCCATATACATGTATGTTGTTGAAGATCCAACATTTGCAAAGGAACATCTTCATACTGTCCTGGAAAAAGCAGCAAGCGTTTTTTAAACCTTAGAGTGCTAAATCACAACTCCAACAGACGACATATTGATTTTATGTGTGTGTATGGGGTGAGGGGGGGGGTGGTGGCGGGAATCAGAGGAAAAAAGTAAACTCGATATTTCAGACGATTGACATGAAATGTCTTATTTTCTCAAAAAATAATAACAAATAATATGTCGTCTGTTCTAGTTGGAAGTAGCACTTTTAGGGCTATAAACCTGGTTGTCTTTTAATATCACTTAAGAATAACAAACCAAATCAACCAACTTAATATGACAAAACAGGAAATTTAAGAATTTGATATTCGTAAGCATCTTGGCTATTATTTATCAAGGAGTGTATGTTGCATAAATATTGTATTGGAACAAAATGCAAGTTTCGGAAGAACAAAGTTATCTTTGTTGATTTTTCTTTCTTTTTTAGAATATACTCTCACATTAGTCCTTGTTATTTGTCATTATTTGTATCACTGTGTTGGTAAATTCGAGCAAAGTACAAAAATGAGCCAGCGCATGACAAAACCAATAAAATGGCATGTGCGCCCAGCGAGGATTCGGATCAGCCTGGGCATCCACCCAGTCTGATCTGTTTTCGCTGTCTGCATGAAGAAAGCTTGGGTCCTTAGCTACCCATTGAGCACACAGCGAAGACTCTGATCAGCTAAAGATGTTTTAAACAACTGGGTCCTAATTATAAACAAAATATGTTTAAGGGGACTGGATATACTTGTTTTCGCCATTTCCGACGAAGGAGCCAACTCTTCTGACTTCCTGTTTGCTTTACTTGTACACCAAACCCCTTCTGAAAAGAAGTCTACCCTATAAGGAAAGAATTTGCTCCGAAGGGGACTAAACTATTCTGACAGAGTTGTCTCCCCTGAAAGTGTATCAATTTCCTTTAAACCAAGTATTACTTTTAGAACTGTTTCCAACTGACGAATATAATCCTACTTCGTAAACAAACAGATTAGTTAATATTCCGAATATGAATTTAATAGGTGCTTCCTATATCCGTGCGTCCAAATTATCATCACATACTTCATAGATGGGTTGGCCAGATCTAAATGATTTCAGACCACGCTTGACTTCTAATCCACTGCATGAATTGCGATATAACGTCCAAGTCAACAATATTTCAGTAGTTTAGAGACATCGCCTCCAAATTTGTAGGACTTTTACCCGACCCGATCACATGAATTCGGGTCCTGTTTAGTTACTAGCAGCTCTGCCATGGAGGCTTTAGGCAGCACATCTATTTCGCGGAGGCCATGCTTTTCGAATACCGAAACCTAGTGTATGCAGATGGCAGGTACAACGACAATACACTTTCGTGCGCTTACCTGAAATCCATTTTACTGCTTCAAGATTTTTTCTAAAGAATTTTGACTGTTTGTGTGTTTTTGTCTTTGTTTCTTTTTGGTCTTGTTTTTCTTTTTTTGCGAGTCTACATATTATGAAAAGCAGGGAAAAAAAAACATTAAAATAACAACAATTTACGAACCGGTCGAACAAACACATTATTGTGTCGGTTTTTACAGATTATCACGTGAAAAGAGCGTAAAGTATGTGTGTTATTTAAAAATCTACACCAAAGTGCACCGTATGCACTAAACGAATCATGCTTAGTTTGTAAATAGACGGAGAATGGATAGAAATAAAATTCGAAGTGGAGACAAAATTCAAAATGGCGGTGATTGCAAATTGTGTAGGCTGACGTCATGTCTCGTGATTCAAACCCTTGCAATTGGAATACTTGGTGTTATTGGCTGGTTTGTTGCTATTATCGGCATGGCCGCCGTGAAATAGCCTCTACCAAATAACGGAACGCTTATTGTTTTTAGGATAAGCACCGAACCCCCCAAGCGTTTGTTGGACCATCAGTTTTTGTCACACATATCACTGGTCACATAGTTAGTCTATAGAAGTGCGTCTGCACACCGAACCGCTTCGCGGTTCGGGTTGGACACACTTATTTATATATTTTATATACATACACCGCAAATATCGTCTTGATCTTCAACATAAACACAGAAGTAATGAGAGACGTAAACATCCTAGATAACCCTTAAAACACCAGTCCCAATTGCAGCAGATATATTCAGAGAAAACAAGGCTAGACATTTCGGAGCAGACGATTAACAAGAAATGTCAAGTCTTATTTTCTCTGAAAAATAACAACCGATTTTAAAAGTGTGGTGTCTGTTATAAAGCTTAGCACTTTAAAAGTTAGGCGAGGAAAAATGAGAGCTTCTCGGGGCATTTGTGGATAGTGAAGACCCGAATTAGCCTGTACTCTGTGCGGAGCAGGACCTTTGTTTTCTAAATACAGAATAAATCTGGAACTCTGCTGTTTGCATATGTCGTGAGGGCCGTTTTCTCGCAGTTCATATTTTATGGCACAACCTTTTTGTGAATAAAAACAATATATACATATACATCAAAAAACGCTTTTTCTTTGTTAAGCCTTAAAGCGCTAACCAAATGCAGCAGATAATATTCTGAAATGATTTTGTTATTTTTCTGAGAAAATAACACTTGACATTTGATATAGATCATCTGCAAAGCCAAGCAGATGGTTTACATGAAAGTGCCGTTTGCTGAAGTTGTGATTAGCGCTTTAAGAGTTAATTGCACCATTCAAGACACTGGCATTCTGCGAATAAATTCTAGGAAGACTGTTGGTTAACGATGGAAAGAAGGTAAGCAAGTCTAAAATGTGTAAGTGCATTTAGTTAAAACCATCTATCACATACCAGCTATGAAAAACCTGTCTTATACAATATGTGAGATATGGATGCGCACGTCGATCAAGACATGTGCAAACGGTTACTCGATATTTACGATGCCCAAATAGAACCTCTGGGCTGTCTAACTATCGGACTTTGCGATCTAAGATAATGTAACTTATTGAATGGGCGCATTCCGAGCTGTCTGATCAGGACCTTTTGTATTCATCGATATCTTCTAAAATATCCATTGCTTATTACGAAAACACGCCTATTCAAATACACTGAAAATTTTACCACCAAAAAATGGCAATTTTTCAGGTAAAAAATATTGATATTTTTCATATTTCTGCTCAAAACATAGATTGTGGGTACTCGTTAGAACCGCCTCGACTCGTTAGAACCGCCTCGACGAGGCGGTTCTAACGAGTACCCACAATCTATGTTTTGAGCAGAAATAACAAAAATAATGTATACCACTGTAAACCCCAGTTTTACTATATAAAAGTGGGGTTTAAGGGGGTCAAAATTATATAGGTATGTTTTCGTGATGTTAAGGAAATCGTAGATTTTGATCGTGCTGTGCTAATGCGCACCATGGCATGCTGCCCACATATCTAATTCGGGGCCTTTGTCTCATGATACGGCGCAGTCTGATCAGTGCCTTCTCTATTCAACATTATCTTCTACAGTATCCAATGACTATGTACGCGGACGACGACGGCTCTGATCAGACTGCGTGAATGAGCAGGCTGATCTGAACCTTCAACGTCCGCGTATTCAACACGATCCTAACACGGACCCATACTTCCATGCTGCTTCACTTACTTATCTCCATGACTCCTTAAAATGTATAATTTCTTGGTTTTCTCTGTTTTCATTTAGGGATAGGGAGGTGTAACTAAGTGCACCACTATATACTGCGAGAAGTGCAGTTGTAATATATAAAGAAAGAAAATAATCCTCGTCAAGAGAAAATGTGTCTTCTAGCTTACACCTAACCCATCCGTACAGCCTCCCCGGACCCTTGACCTTCCATTTAGGTCACGGACTGAGCACCGGTATGGTTCCATACGAATATAATTCCATATTAAATAGTTTCATTTTTTTTTTTTTTTTTTTTTTTTTTTTTTTTGTTGTTTTTTTTTTCAAAAGTGTTTATGCCTGCTGGATACCAGAGTTGGTCAAAATATATAATTCAGGCACTTCTGCAGTTGATAAGCCTTAAGGTTATAGACAATAACTGATTTTCTTACATATTTATACATTTTTGCAAATGGTTTACAGCCCACAACTTGTTTGTTTTAAGTTCAAACTATCCATACCAGATATATGCCTGACAGCAGTCCGTTTAAAATTTTCAAACCATGAAACGGAATTGTATGTTATTAGTCATGTAAACATCTTCCTCCTCTTTGAAGATACTGACGCAGATTTTGTACGAGGTCCGACATATGTAAAGGTAATTTGTACCCCAGATGATTTTCTACTTTCATATTAAATCACCCACCCATATTTGCCTGAATTATTTATTTTGACCAATTCTTGCATCAAATCAGGCAATAATCACTTAAGAAAGAGACAAAAAGGCAAAGCTGTTTGAAGCTGTTTGATATGGAAGTATCAAACCAGGCGCTTTATTAATTTTAGTAGTCCATGAACATTACATATTTTACAAGGTACAATAGTCTGTAAGCGGACAGCAAAGACCCAGATCAGACTGCGCAGTTGCGCTGTTTGATATTGGCCTTCGCTGTCCGCATATGCCAGAAAACACTTTTTCGCTTGACGAGACTATTTACGAGTGCGAAATGAACAAGGTGAGAAATAAATACTATAAAATAATGGTTGGATTGGATGTCCCTGCTTCTTCATCTTTCTCTGAATTATTGTCAAATTTATCTTCTAATCCTGGAATAATTCTCACCATGTCGTCTCTGCTTGAGTTTCTTTGCATATATAGAGTAACAAACACGACTGCAGTCACTTCAGCTATCATGAAGGCTATTCCAGCGAAGAAAAAAGACCAGCCATATTCGTAGGTAAATATTTTACCGTCTTTGCCTTTTGATCGATGTCCAACCTCATCATTTATCGCAGATATATAGAATATTATCCCCACAGCAAGTGTTAATCCTGAAAAATAATTTAACCGTGGTAAGGAGAGGAGGGAGATTCAAGGTATTAAAGGACAGCAGAGATCATGATTAGACTGCGCAAAAATAATTGTGGTGAAAAGAAAAGGAATCTTCCAGACATTTACGCAGTCTGATCAGGAAAAATTAACTGTTGACAGTAAATAGACTGATGGACAGCACAGGCGCCGATCTGATAGTGTAAGTGCGCTGTCTAATCTTGGCTTTCGTTGTTTTGTAATACCCAGCAGATTTATGTTCGTATGATAAACTGCATTATGCCAAAATCTTTTTAAGTAATTGCAAAATGTGTTTTAGTCAGAGCATGTGAAGTTCGGTCATACAATATGTAGATTATGTAGATTTAGACAAGCAACTTGAATATGTTCTGACCATACTGTCAGAATGTCCATGCTTCACATAGGCCTACATGAGCGGTGTTAAATGTGTTGAATGTAAAAAAAAATGTCCCACCCATTCTTTAGAGTATGTCACTCGGGTTACTGTATTTACCCAACGTATTCGGAGACCTTTATTCATTGTCCCTCATTTTAAGAAAGCTAATTTTTACTGCTTGTTGCTGTGTCTAAAATTGCTAGCTGAGTGGCAAATATTGTAGACCCAGATCAGACGCCGCAGTGTGCGGCGTCTGTTCTGGGTCTACACTATTTGCTCAAGCCTACTTGTCCAAATACTAAGCGTACATACTGTAGTCTATAGTTTACTCGGGACCACTATTACCTCATACCGTTATTATCCAAATATTCATACACCTTAACTTATTACCGTTCTTTTTCTTTACCATTTAAGTGCTAAGAAAATATGTAGCAGAAGACATTCAAAATTGAATTTGTTAATTTTCAGAGAAAGTTAGTCTTGTCATTTCATATGAAAGATCTGAAAAATAAAGAAGATACCCTGAAATGTGTCTCTGCTGAAGTTGTGATAATGTTGGGACTTTTACCAATCTCATGGCCAATTAAGTAGATGACAAATTGAATTTTTTTTTTTTTCTTAGAAAATAGGCTTTGACATTTCGTGCAATTGTCTCCTAAGGGTTAACTTTGAACAAGCACAAGCACAGATGAATGCGGCTTTTGATCTGGTTCTACACGGTTTTCTCAGTCAGGTTTGTCTCAATAGTAAGCGTAAGTACGGTTCTGACTAGCCTGGGCCCATCCCAGCTAGCATTCTACGTAAATCTACATCGGGCTGTCATCGGACGGGCCGTCATCGGCCCGTCAGCTACCCTGACGGGCCGATGACGGCCCGATATAGATTTACGTAGAATGCTAGCTGGGTGCGTCAGTATATGTTCTGAGTCAATAAATTGGTCTTAAATTCCTCTAATGTTTATCTTATCACTTCCCTAAATATTTTAGACATACAAAATATCAGAAGAATAAAACAGGAAAAAATGATGAGACTGGAACCCAGGCTAAGTACTGACAAGCCCGCTGGACTACCTCATAATGTTACTAAAACGTATTGACTGAACGACGAACTCTGAACACCCTGCTTTCATTACTGTTTAGGAACAGTTTGATCTGGGTCTACAGGTTTTGCTCAGGCGCCTTTGTATGAATATTTAAGGTAAAGCGTTACTTATAGCACTCTCTTGTCAATGCTATTTCTTTTAATTTGGCTTTTTGATACTTTCGGCCTTTTCAGTGTCTATAACCATTAGCTTGCGTGATGAATCTAAACGTTTTCGTGTCTTTTTGATGAAAAGCATTTATGGCAGTATAATACTCATAATTATGGTGAGTTCTTTTATAGCTGCGCTAGTTTCTGAGATATAAACAGTACAGCCAGATTGACATGCACGCGTTTTAGAATGACAGCATGGGCGTAGTTTTTCGTGTTTTAAAATAATGTCTTACTTAAGATGAGTATTTACACTTGGCAGATTTTCCACAACGTTTGACAAAGGCAAACACATATGATGACTCCTTGTTTGACTTCCTGCGCACAAAGCCCCTTCTGAAAAGGGGTCTACTCTAAAGGATAAAAATTATTCTTTCATTTTAGAGTAGATCCCTTTTCAGAAGGGAGATAAAATAATTTTGACAAAGTTGCCTCCTCTTAAAATGTATCCATTTTCATTAAGGTTGAATTAGAATTAGATGGCTTCACGACTGAAAAGGCACTTTATTTAACCCATATATGCTGCATTAGCTCTTTGGACCGGTCCACTTCCAGTAGAAGGTGTGTCTGGTTATTTTTTATTATTACCATGTTTAGTAGAAATTTCTGTATTTAACGCAAACAATGCAGACCCTGATCAGACTCCGCGTTCTGTGGCGTCAGATCTGGGTCTACACTGTTTGCCAATGCCTCTTTTATGGGACGCTAGGTGTACCTTGCAACTCTGTATTACACTTTTACTGGCTGCAGTCTCTAGTGGCAAATAATTTTTCTTATAATCTGTTTAATAATCCACTAAAATAAAACCAAAGTAATATCATGACTATAAAGGCTGGTCACTAGATCTAGTGACCAGCCTTTATAGTCATGATATTTTTTGGTTTTATCTTGTTAGTGGATTATCAAACAGGATTATGAGAAAAATATTTAGTCACTGGAGACTGGAGCCAGTCTGTATTACACTATGATATGTATGTCTGTCTATATACGCAGGGTAAATATGGTAGGTCATCTTTTTTGACAGAAATCTTACCTGAAAGAATAAATGTGACAGCAGCTACAAGTGTTTTAATATCCTGCCTTATGTTACCAAGAATACCAAATATCACGCCAATAGTTATCATCACAAGCGCACAGACTGGAAACAGGGCAGCAACTCTTATAGCTCCTAATATGAAAAACAGATATGAATTAACTTTTACAAGCTAAGAATCGTATTTGCTTTACCTCACCATACTTTTTCATACTTGTTCTAAAATGTGATAAAATTCCATTACACTCCCTATTGTTATATCAAAGACAGCTGGACCTGGCATTCAGCGGCGTCTGATCTGGGTCTACACTGTTTGCTCAGGCCTGCCTGTGCGAATACTTAGGGTAAATATTATAACAATATGATTGCATAAAGAATTAGTGAATTTTCTTTTTAATTTTCCCCGAAATTAGGGCTTCAAATTACATTGAAATCGTCATCTGCAAAATAGGGCTCTATATTTCAAATAATCACATGAAGACAAGAGTTAACCAAGTTCGGACCGTTTGTGGTGGAAAAACAATAAAATCTCAGAACTGGTTTCTGTTCAGTGTGTCCGCCATCCATAAAATGTAAATTAATAACATCAAATCAAAAAGAACATATGGCGATTAGTTACCCTTGGGCAGATATCGAAATGTGCAGACTGTTTGCGTCACAGGAGTTTGCATCGAGGGACATTTTTATTGTCACAAACCGAGTTTTAAAAAAAATAATGAAATTATTGGACAAGAGAATTTAATTGTATAGTCTCCAGATTTTGTACGCTATGCGTGACTAGAAAACGCCTGGTTAGACTTTCCTGGCCTGAGCGTTTGCTGCTAGAATAAATCAAATGTTGGATTTCTATTTGTGTCACGAACAATATTCTAACCACTTATAAAATCACAGACTGGCAGTAAACAATGATTAAATATCAAGATGTCTTGCTGAAATGTTCAATGTCAGCAATCAATTTATTCGATTTAATAAAAACGCTGGTGTAAATGTTGCATAAGTGGTAAAGTATTTTTCTCTGTCTGAAAGACAACATCAATCCGTTCTGTGGGTACATCGTGAAAACATGCCTATATAATGTTGACCCCTTAAACCCCACTTTATATAGTAAAACTGGAGTTTACAGGGTATGTTGTTTTTCTTATTTCTGCTCAAAACATAGATTGTGGGTACTCGTTAGAACCGCCTCGGCGAGGCGGTTCTAACGAGTACCCACAATCTGTGCTTTGAGAAATATGAAAAATATCAGAATTTTATCTGAAAATTTCATTTTTTGGTGGTAAAATTTTCAGTATATTTGAATAGGCTTCTTTTCGTAATGTTTTTTTATTTTATTTTGTTTTATTTATTTGGAAGAGTCTATTTGCAGTCGACTGCAAATAGCCAAAAAACGTTAAAATGGCTATTTGCAGTCGACTGCAAATAGCCAAAAAACGTTAAAATGACTATCGACTGCAAATAGCCAAAAATCGTTAATTTGACTATTTGCAGTTAACTACAGAAAAAAGTCCTTACAAACAAACTGTGTCGGTAAATGCTTGGGACAGATGTGTTTATAATGTACATCAGACTTTTTGGAAAGGATATCAAGTACTGTCACATTGATTTTGTGTCGGACCTGGAACGGGTTCCTTTTGCAAAGCATGTTTGTTATTACTTTTGCATTGTACATGTTGGTTTCGAGCTTTCTAGTAGTCTAATCACCTTGTTTGAGAAGAGATTATTTTTGTTGCTCGTTATGAGCTCCATTTTTATGTTGTCTGCGTTTGTGCATGCTTCTTGCATGGGCTGTGTCTGAGCATTGTGCCAGTAGCTGGATTTCTACTGGCTGTTTCCACTAGCACCCACAATCTATGTTTTCAAGCAGAAATAAGAAACATGATATCCCTTCACAGTCTTCTTTTCCTTTATGCAGTGGGTTTACCTATTAATCACATATGTTGTTAGACGAGCGTGCATGTTACTGACGAAGCGAATCGTTCCAATTATTTTCGTCGTGAGAAAACCTGCTGATTACATACATGTACGAGCAACAATGGCCCAGACCAGACTGCGCAATCTGATCAAAGGTTTAGTTATTCTCCAAGATGGTTGTATATGAGACATGGTAGGCTGTAGGCCGGACTGCCCCCCAACACCACAAAGACAGGGTTTCTCTCGACGATGCTTAAACAAGACAAGGGAACTGACTGGGGCAAAGATTTCTTACTTGTTTCAGGCATCATTTAATGCCAAGGGTTCCATAGTCATCAGAGAAATGAAACTTTTGTGAGAATGTGCGTAAGTAAATGATGCTAATGAAACGGAAATCTGACGACATGGATATTCTTGTATGTTTAAAGTACAAGTAAGAACCTTTGTCCTGCAAATAGCAAAACAGTTAAACATTTTCATGTTTTATTCACTTCTAAAAATGGTAAAAAGTACAAACATAAACAAGTAGACTGGCCATATGATCCAACTCGTGATAATGATACTTATCGCATGGTATTGCAGCTAAGGATAAGGAGCGAAAGGTATCTACGAAACCTCATTAGAGCTCTCGCTGTTGTCAAACATGGAGTAAATAATGAGATGAAGGTTTAGCCCAATGATCAGACATCTAGGTCCTCTAGATGGCCGCGCATCGGCATTTATATTGCTACAGATGACGAAAAGAACCATAACCTCGTATGCATATTGAGCTTAACTCTAACGAGCCTAGACATTGAACATCACTGTGTCGGAACGTACAATATTTCAGCTATATTGTCCTCTAAACACTGTCAGAAAAGATAAATTTCGACAGCGGGTGCATATTACCGATCTGCGACACAAGAGCTTTTCAATGCATGAAGCATTTGTGTTTGTTGTTTGACTTTACATTATAAATAGATTAACTCGACATAGCGCTCTTTGGAGCACCGACTGTAAACCTAAATACAATTAGCCGTTTGTTTGTTGTAATTCTTTAATTGGTATGGATACATGAAAGACATTCTTTTTCCGTCCGTTGGTATCATCAACTTATTTGAATGCATTACAATCCTTTTGATCACCGTAATCACCGCTGATTGCTTGGATAGAGAGAAAGAATAATGAAAAATAGTTATATCAGAAAAGAACAAAACAAAACAGAGCTTTATTGAGACTTGAAACTTAGAGCCGTTCTTCATGTACAGCATATCACAAAGAGCTTGAAAATAGGGTCTTATACATCTCATACATGTACATATATTCGTACTGATACGGCCGGGACATTTGCGACAAAGTTTCATTATGAAATTAGGCCTTTTCTCATTCAATCGTACACTTTATGAATCATTGGAACTGTATACTATACCAAACTCAACATATATTTCCTCCAAACCCGACAGTAACCATGCAATATGATAATGGGTGGTTTCTCCGGCGCGCAAAGTTTAGCTTATGATTGTTATACACGTATGTATGCATGTATATTTTGCCACAATGTTAATAATGCCATTGCATATAATTTGCATAGCTCATAGTGGACTTTGCGAATGTTCGAGTTATGTGTATCGTATTATTTTCATCTCTTTTCCTCCCATTTTACTCGTAAAACAACACCAAATAAACAGAAAATCAATCTTGGAAGGTGAACAGTAATGCGTTTTCTACTTTATGTTGTGAATTCAGTAACACTCTAAATGTATGGTTTACATACCACTTACATGCTTAACATGCTCAAAAATAAATGAAAATACATTTAAACACATCATTATTTGACCATTCTTAGACATTATTTGGAGCTGACTGCATGTATAAATTGCAAAGATTTGAGGTGACTGCAAATAGCCAGTTTTACGTTTTTTGGCTATCTGCAGTCGACTGCAAATAGTCATTTCAACGTTAAAATGGCTATTTGCAGTCGACTGCAAATAGCCAAAAAACGTTAAAATGACTATTTGCAGTCGACTGCAAATAGCCAAAAATCGTTAATTTGACTATTTGCAGTTAACTACAGAAAAAGTCCTTACAAACAAACTGTGTCGGTAAATGCTTGGGACAGATGCGTTTATAATGTACATCAGACTTTTTGGAAAGGATATCAAGTACTTTCACATTGGTTTTGTGTCAGACCTGGAACGGGTTCCTTTTTGCAAAGCATGTTTGTTATTACTTTTGCATTGTACATGTTGGTTTCGAGCTTTCTAGTAGTCTAATCACCTTGTTTGAGAAGAGATTATTTTTGTTGCTCGTTATGAGCTCCATTTTTATGTTGTCTGCGTTTGTGCATGCTTCTTGCATGGGCTGTGTCTGAGCATTGTGCCAGTAGCTGGATTTCTACTGGCTGTTTCCACTAGCACCCACAATCTATGTTTTCAAGAAGAAATAAGAAACATGATATCCCTTCACAGTCTTCTTTATCTTTATGCAGTGGGTTTACCTATTAATCACATATGTTGTTAGACGAGCGTGCATGTTACTGACGAAGCGAATCGTTCCAATTATTTTCGTCGTGAGAAAACCTGCTGATTACATACATGTACGAGCAACAATGGCCCAGACCAGACTGCGCAATCTGATCAAAGGTTTAGTTATTCTCCAAGATGGTTGTATATGAGACATGGTAGGCTGTAGGCCGGACTGCCCCCCAACACCACAAAGACAGGGTTTCTCTCGACGATGCTTAAACAAGACAAGGGAACTGACTGGGGCAAAGATTTCTTACTTGTTTCAGGCATCATTTAATGCCAAGGGTTCCATAGTCATCAGAGAAATGAAACTTTTGTGAGAATGTGCGTAAGTAAACGGTGCTAATGAAACGGAAATCTGACGACATGGATATTCTTGTATGTTTAAAGTTTTGCTTACTCATGATAGCGAACGACGTCTGTTGTGTTTCGTCCATTCCATCATCGCTTTCAAGAGCACCGTACGCCTGGCAGGATTTTACACCACCTGAAAACATAAACAAAATCTTACACGTCGTAGATGTTCAGCCGTATTTTATATGGATACATTTTGTAGATTTAATGTATTAACTGTCCTGACGAGAGCGGCAACGTTTGTGAACTCTTGTTTGCTTTCCTGCACACAATTCCCGTTAAGAAAACGGATCTACTCTAAAAGGTAAGAGTTTGCTTCCAACAGGAACATTTTTGTTTCCTTTTAGAGTAGATCCCTTTTCAGAAGTGGGGCAAAATAATTTTGACAGAGTTGCCTTCCCCTGGAAGTGTATGTATCCCCCTTAAACTATACTGGCATAATACGGCCACAATAAAAATTCAAACAAATGTATTCCACAGAACCATAATATGCCTATAACAGCCACCTCATGACAAAACCAACAATATGGCATGTGTGCCCAGCGAAGACTCAGATCAGACTTGGCATCCGCCCAGACTGATCAGAGTCTTCGATATGCGTCGAATGGATAGCTAAGGACCCAAACTCTCTATATGCGGACAGTGAAGACTCTGACCAGACTGGGCAGAACATGGCGTCTGATTAGGATCTATATTGTTTACATTAAGTTCAGGAATGTCTATAAAACATAGTCATAATACAATCTAACCAAACACCCTGCTATTGGAATTAGACCGGACCTAAGAGTTTTGGTAGAAGAGTCCACTCGGCATAAATGGGTTAAATATTAGAATGAAAAACAGTAAAAAGATCTGTATTCGGACAGACAGACCTGAGCAAACAGTGTACACCCAGATGAGACGCCGCAGAACGCGGCGTCTCATCTGGGTCTACACTGTTTGCCACTCATTCAGCAATTTTTATACACAACATTGGGTGGTAAATTGAACTTGTTCAAATTTTAGAACAAGTATGGTAAGGAGTTAAGATGTCCGAATATTTAGGGTACATACGGTAAACAAACTACGACGGAGGGCACACTCGCTACAAAACACGAAAAGCAAATCAGTAAGTTTACTCTTCCCACAAACGAGATTATCACAATACCAGAGAGAACCCACAAAACGCAAGAAGACAGCAAACAGGTACAGCATGACAAACGGTGTAGTTGGAACAGTATCATTACGAAAACAAGCCTATTCAACTATACTGAAAATTTTACCAACAAAAAATGAAAATTTTCAGATTTTTTTTTTATTTCTCATATTTCTGCTGAAAACATAGATTGTGGATACTCGTTAGAACCGCCTCACCGAGACGGTTCTAACGAGTACCCACAATTTATGTTTTGAGCAGAAATAAGAAAAGTAATGTATACCCCTCTAAACCCCAGTTTTACTATATAAAAGGGGGGTTTAATGGGGTCAAAACTATATAGGCGTGTTTTCGTGATGACAGGACGCTCCACTTAGAACATACGGAAACAGAGGCAAAAGACAGATTGGTCGGTTGATTGACCATAGGCGAAAATCGGACAGAATTGAATGAAGCGTCAAATCATATTCTCTGCTGTTTTACTCGTAAGACATCAAGGTTTAATAGTTCAGTCAAAGATTTTGACAACGAACGATCTGAATAAAATATCAGGTCCTGGTTCCTAGGATAAATTAGTATAACTTATATTACTCCATTACGAAAACACGCCTATCCAAGTATATAGAACATTTCACCTCCAAAAACTGAAAATTTTCAGATAAAAAACAAAATTTTCAGATAAAAAAAACTACATTTTTCATATTTCTGCTCAAAACATAGATTGTGGTACTCGTTAGAACCGCCTCGGCGAGGCGGTTCTAACGAGTACTACATTCTATGTTTTTGAGAGAAATAAGAAAAATAATGTATACCCCTGTAAACCCAAGTTTTACTGTATGAAAGTGGTGTTTTATGGGGTCAAAATTATAGAGGTATGTTTTCGTGATATCAAACATCGATGGCTCAATTAACTTGCCAGATTCAAATTCGTTTTTGATTTCCAGGGAATTCCTCTGACAGCCCAAGAAAACAAATACTTTTATTAGGGATATTTTAGGGAATTTTTTTTATTTTATCATTAAAATGTATGTTGTGCGTAGAATCTCCCTATCGAGGCATACAATTATTTTATAGAAGATTCAAAAGACATCTCAAAATTATCCCCATTTTCCTCCTGACCAGGAGCAACCCTCAGTGGCTCGAACCATTAGTGGCTCAGTAACCCTCAGTGGCTCGAACTACCCTGTCTAGCAAAATTTTCCATGATCCTAAAGATGTTCGCTCGCGACTTTAAAGTTTGACTGTAAATGTAATTTAATTTAAGGCTTTATTTATTCAATGAGGATTCCTAACAGCCCAGCATCCATTAGTAGGTCTCCTTACATAGGACATAAACACACAACTACTCAAAAAAATACATACAGACACACAATAACATACAATATGTACATATTTACATCCGGTGAATATTGTATGGCAGCACATTAAAATTTTGAAACATATTGCTAGAGAGAGAGAGAGAGAGAGAGAGAGAGAGAGAGAGCGCAATGTGATTATTTTGGAATATTACAAGCTGTGATCGTGTGCAACGGCTTCATTGTGGTCGAAACTCCCAGTTCCATCTATAAATTTTAAAATGTGACTAAACACTTTTTTGTTGTCTTCCAAACTTAAACCATCTGATCCTAGTAAGAGAACGTTGTAATTATAATCCGGCATTAAAGCGATGGTAGTATTATAGTTGGTTCCTGAGAACATAACCTCGGAGATTTCTGAAAGCATTGTGTGTCGTTGGGTTGCATATATAAGACAATAAAGAAAGAAATGCGAACACGTTTCTGGTATGGTCGCGAACTTCATTTTCGCAATAAAGAGATTGTATAGTGTTGTTGTTGAAGAAGGTGTTTTAAAGATGACTGGGTCCAAGGCACGTCCTACAATGATTAATCGTGGGCCAGCCATGTCCACCCGTGTACATGCAGCTTGTTGCTTTTATTTGGTGTGTGCATTTGTTTAATCTTATCTTTGAAAGTGTGTATGTTCTTAGACTCTTTAATTTCCCTTGACAGATTCTTCCATTCGCGCATCGTTTTCGGGAAGAAAGATTTTGAAAATATTATCTTCCTAATGAAGGGTACTAGCAGTGATTATTTCTTCGGAGATTATATGCATCAATATCATGGGGAGCAGATTAAAATTATCAGTCACTAAGTTGTTGTCTACCAAATTTTCCCCAAATCTTTGTCTCCTATGACGCCTCACAGTAAAGGAATCAAAACGCCAATGATGGACCGTGTTGTAAGTGAAATTGCACTGAAATTTTACCCCTTAAAGCATCTATCAAAATTGTAGACGACATTTTAATTTCTCTTTTATTTTTGTTTATTGATTTATTTATTTATTCATTTATTTATTTATTTATTTGAGAAAATAAGGTTTGATATATGTTGAACATCTGTTTGCAAAATAAATGTGTGCTGTGTCAGACAAAGTCCCACCGGGACAGCGCTAAATTTATAAAGCTTTAAAGTGCAAAATCTTCCTACAGAATTGTGAGAATCTACCACAATAAAAGTTATTTAGCTATCGGTTAAATGATAAAATACAACTAATTGAATATAATATTCTAACTGCATACAAAATACATTCCAGTCGACCCTTCTAGTCTAGCCCTTAAATCATTAATTACAACCGCAGTAGACGACAATTTGATTTATTTTTCATTTATTCTCAGAGAAAATAAGCCTGACATTTCATGTGAATCTTTGCAGACGATTTTACATGAAATGCCAAATCTTACTTTCCCATAAAAAAAAACTATATTTAAAAATGTCGTCAGTAACAAGTTTGCTTAGCGCTTTAAGATTTAACATACTCGTACACTATTTATTCAGGTTAATACAAACTTGACATCTAAGGAAAAGACAATGCATTTGAAAGGCGGTTCCATTATTAACTGTTGAGAAGGCAGAGAAAGGACAATTGCAGGAAGGAAAGACGAACTAAATGTTAAGATAACATTTGAACCACATATACATTAACCTCTACACTACCATAGTATGAGAGGACACCCGCTCTTATTTAACGGTGAAAATATTTATGCAAAGTCATTTTAAAGATATCATATAAACAGTAGCATATACCGTATTTACCGTATGTGTTCGGACAGACATGCCTGAGCAAACTGTGTAGACCCAGATGAGACGCCTCAGAACGAGGCGTCTCATCAAGGTCTATACTGTTTGCCACTCATCCAGCAATTTTTAGACACGACAATGAGTAGTAATGCACAGGACCGGGGATAGCGGGGACATAGCGGGGCTTAAGTGCCGTGTTTTAACTCCGATGATTCTCGGTAGTGTCGTAGCTATGGTATTGAATGATATGAAACTACAACACAAAACAGCTGCATCAAAAATACAAACGCAACCAAACTGCAACAGAAAAATCACTTTCCTTTGAAAGCTCAGCATCAAAACTATTGGAGCTTGTACATTATTTTACAGGCACCCAACCCTCTCCCTTAATCCTAAGACAGTTCCAGTTACACACAAGTGGTCAGTCCGCTGGAGTAAGCATATGCCGCATTTAACCTAAGTATTCGGACATCTCAACTGCATACCACACCTCTTATCTTAAACCGTTGGACCGAGTTTAATTAAATTTCATATGCAGCTCCCTTGCAATGGGTGAACAAACTTTTTTTGGAATGGTCTAGGTCACACGACCAAGATGGCCGCCATGCCCAAATATGATTAAAACCTTAAAAAATCTTCTTCTCCAGAACTGCTGGACTAATTGCCTTTAAACTTGGTATGTAGCATCAGACTAAGAATTACAAAGTTAGTTCAAATAATGACCCTAGATTGACCTTGACCTGTTTGACGACAAGGTCAAATTTGGTTGACCTTGACATATTTAGTGACAAGGTCAAATTTTGTTCCTTAGGTTTTGAATGGGAAAAAGGTAAAACAACACATTTTACCAATAATTTGGTAGTCTATGGCATGAGTAGGTACTACATGAATGTCTGCAAGTACCAAAAGTCAAGGTCATTCAGTGACCCCAAATAATGACACTAGATTGACCTTGACCTATTTAACGACAAGGTTAAATTTGGTTAACTTGATCTTTTAATGACAAGGTCAAATTTTGTTCCTTAGCTTTTGAATGGGGGAAAAAGGTAAAACAAAACATTTTACCAAAACTTTGGTAGTCTTTGGCATGAGTAGGTACTACATAAATATCTGCAAATATCAAAGGTCAAGGTCATTCAATGACCCCAAATAATGACCCTAGATTGATCTTTACCTATTTAACGACAAGGTCAAATTTTGTTGACCTTGACCTATTTAACGACAAGGTCAAATTCTGTTTTTTTTAACTTTTGAATGGGGAAAAAGGTAAAACAATACATTTTACTAAAACTTTGGTAGTACTACATGAATATCTGCGAATACCAAAGGTCAAGCTCATTCAGTGACCCCGAACCCAGGTCATTAGGATCTTATGTCCACCAAAATTTCAAAATACTTTTTACCTTAAACCGCTGGGGGCGATTTTAATTAAATTTGTTTGTTTGTTTGTTTTTTCAAAACTATTGTAGACTGTGATATGAGAGTAGGTACTACATGAATGTTTACGAATGCCGAAGGTCAAGGTCATCAGGTGACCTTGGTTCCAGCTCACTAAGATTGACACTAAGGAGTCCAAGACCTGTTATCAGTACCAATGATCAGGGTTATTCTGTTCAGGAAAAAAGTTAACAAATAATACTCGGGGTTCAGGGGAGCGATCAGGACCTCATGGTCCTCTTGTTTAAGCATACAAAACAATGATTTTGTTAATTAGACATAGTCATATCTGCTCTGTAAAGTAACTTCAACAGACTGGAGAATAAATTCCTGATGTGTTACGTATCGTACCATTATTTACTTTAGCTTCCCTCTCCCTAAACTGTTTGGTATCTGTTAAAACGCGGCATGCACATTCTACTGAGCCGTGATATATACAACTTTGTCTTGGTCTTTGACTCTCACTTTTAGAGTACGCTATTATATGTGTGTGTTGAGAAGTGAAAATGCTGAACCGTCTTCACGTAGCTTTCGACATGTTACGAGGGTGAGTCAAAAAGGAACCAGCCTAACTTATTTCCGGTTGAGATCCACCTCTTCTTTTTCGATGTAATTGCCCTCTAGTGTGGTGCACTTAGACCAACGGTGTTCAAGTGCCATCAGCCCAGAACTGAAAAAGTCAGGGTCCTTTCCATTGAACCACTCCTCAACTGCCGTCACGACTTCTTCGTCAGACCGGAAATGAAGTCCACGGCTATCCTTTTTCAAGTTTGTGAATAGGAAGAAGTCGCTAGGAGTTAAGTGTGGCGAATAGGCAGGATGTGGTATTAATTCATACCCGTTTCGCTTTACAGCATCCATTGCAACTTTGCAAGTGTGGACTCTCGCGTTGTCCTGTTGCAGCAAAACACCTTTAGAGAGTTTACCTCGGCGTTTTTCACGGATGGCGGTTCTCAGCTGGTCTAATAAGTTTGCATAGTACACTCCAGTTATTGTACATCTCTTGGGTAAAAAGTCTAACATAACAACGCCTTTTGCGTCCCAAAATACTGTGGCCTTCACCTTGCCAGTAGATGGTTGCGTCTTGAACTTCTTTGGCCTCGGGGACCCAGGCCCTACCCACTGACGACTCTGAGCTTTATTCTCTGGCTCATAATAATGAACCCAAGTCTCATCTACAGTCACCAGACGCAAAAGAAAATCATCTTTTGACCTAAAACGCTTCAACAAGGCGCTGCATACTGATACTCTGGTTGCCATTTGCTCATCGCTAAGGGATTTGGGGACCCAACGGGCTGTTAGCTTGCGCATACCTAAACGATCATGTAAGATTGTTGAAATGCTACCATGTGAAATGCCTAATGCCTGCGCTATTTCTTCCACCTGAATTCGCCTATCAGAGTATACCAGATTCCGAACTTTCTTACACATTTCTTCGTCGGTGGCATCCAGTGGGCGTCAGGACCTGGCTTCATCTTCTAAAGAAGTTCTACCGCTTTTGAATTTCCCTACCCAAAATTTAACCTGAGCATAAGATGGTGCAGAAGACCCATAAACATCGGCTAACTCGCAGTGTATTTCCTTGCCTGTTTTACCTTTTACAGCACGGTACTCAACTTTAGATGAAAAGCATGCCTTTGCATCACTAGCCATGTTTCACATTCAATATCTTATTAAAGAATGACTCGGTACGCGTGCAATTTCGTACCCATGTATAAAACATATATTAAAACAAAGCATGAAAATTGTGACCGTTTCGGTCCATCGGAAAGGGGATAGGCTCGTTATTTATTGACACGCCCTCGTATCTTCGGTCCAGTATACCTTAGCACATCACGAAAACACGCCTATGTAATTTTGACCCCCTTTAACCCCACTTTTATATAGTAAAACTGGGGTTTATAGAGGTATACACTATTTTTCTTATTTCTGCTAAAACATAGATTGTGGGTCCTCGTTACAACCGCCTCACCGAGGTGGTTCTAACGAGTACCCACAATCTATGTTTTGAGAAGAAATATGAAATATATCAGATTTTATTATCTGAATTGTTTCCTTTCATTGTTGTAAAATTATCAATATATTTGAATAGGCGTGTTTTCTTAATGAGAATGTAATTGTCACAAGCACATAAAACATAGATATGAAGTTACCCTTGAAAGGAGACAATCACAAACCTCAAGCCTGAGTTTATTTTTACACTGAACGGTACATGTAAAAATGTTAATTAACCCTTGTCCTGCTGAATAAATTAAGAAGCCACACCCATTTCTAATTTTCAGCCGATCAGATTATACTTGGTCAAGGTTGTTGATATAAATTCACATACTTATTGGCAAACAGTGCAGATCTAGATCAGTTGGCTTACACTGTTTGCAAAGACAGGGTATATCGGGGTTCAGCAGGACAAGGGTTAATGAAGATACCTAGGAAATGCCACAATCACGAAGCACAGCCATCCCAAGGTATATAAAGAATGAGGGATAAGGAACAAATAAGGACAAAACCAATGCCATATATGAAACCACCGAAGCACTAAAAGTAGAACTGCAACAGAAGAGCTGCAACATAAGAACCGCCTTGGAATGGTCAGTAGGAATACTATTGGGTGTGGGGCTTAAACCAGTTTTAAGTCCCAGCCCCAGTCAATCCCTGAACAAGGGAACAAGGGCTCTAAGCTAAGACGTCGCAAAATGTATAACTAATGTCAAGTCATTGTAAATCCCCCGGTGGTTTACTCTACTGAGCGTTCTAAGGCGGTGTTAGTCTTACTCTTTGTTGCTTTGTGGTTTATTCTACGAGGCGATTTGTTTTATGTCTTACCTTGTGTCATTTTGTTCTTGTTTTTATAGTCCTTTTAGTATTGTGATTACCTCGCTTGGGGAAGAGAGAGCTAAGTGCTTTTCGTACGTTTGTTTGATTTGTGCTTGTTTGGTTTTGTCGGTTTCCTCTTCTTCTTGGTGTCTGGGAAGGGCTGCGGTTTGTGATTGTGGCACTCCCTGGACATTTCTCTTTCCTTTTTACCACACATAGAGTCTTCAGTGAAACGCTTTATATTTGTCATTTTATTTCAGAGGAATTTAAAATAGCCAATATCTTGGGAAAAGGGGACTCACGGTATAAGCGGACAATGAAAGCCCCATCAAACAGCCAACGATATATACACTAAGTTCGGAATAACTGACCTCAGCAAACGGTACAGAACCGGAACAGACGACGCGAATTCCGGGTCTACACTTTTTGCCGCTCATTTAGGAGTTTTAGACACATCAATAGGAATAAATTCTAAAAGGAATGATCCTTGAAAGCAGGGAACATACTTACAAATTTTAAAACAGCTAAAGTGTCAATAATTCTAGACTAGACTAGCTTAGGCCAATTAGGCCTCATAAGTGAAGTCCAATCAAGTTTGCCTAATTATAGAACAGGTATGGTATAGAAAGTGGGTGTCCGAATATTTAGGGTAAATATGGTATGTGATCGGGACCTTCGTTGTTCTTATATAGAATCACTGGATAATACAGATTATACATATATTAAAGAACAGATAAGGCTCTGCGCAACTGCACCCCTGGTAGACTGAATCCAATGTATATGTGAGCTGCATCGCGAGAAAAGGCGCTTTGGACATCACGTCGAATCACTTTCAGTGCGCATGCCCGGCCCCTTAGCGAGGCAACATGTCTTATTCTTTGGCTGTAGTTTCCAGTTGACCTAATGCTTACGTGAGCGACCAGCATAGGTTCTAGCGAGACTTCGCGGATGCGCAGGCTCGCCTGAATCTTTGCTGTTCGCATATGCTATAAAAGCTCTTTTACTCATGATGCGGCTCATGTAAAGTCTAAAGGTACGTGCCTATTTTTACATGAAACTATGATCGGTCAAGGGTTTTAGATACATTTGATTGATCGTTTTAGCTGTAAATGGCTGCGATACTGGCTGGCATCCACAATTCTGGAATTGTGCCATTGGCGAGAGAGCAGCTGGCAAGTGTTCTCAATGAAAGCAAAAAAGGATGAACGAAGCGTTTTAGCAACATATTATTAACTATGTCTGGTCCATCAACTGTTCTTCAGACGTTAAATGATAAATGTAGCTTCATGAGGCGTCACAAAGAATGCTATTCAAGACGGCATAGGGAAAGTCAAAATTATAGTAAACTACCCATTATCTGCGCCAGCGTTTTGTTGCAGGAAGCTTTCACATGAAAGTAAAGAGGTTGGATAAAGGATGCATAAACGTCTTTAACCTATTTTAAACTGAATACATGTGTAACCTTCATCCACACTATATATGGAAAGAGTCCAATTTCTATTTACGGTATGTTAGGCTATGTGATTTAAATATTCCTAGAGATAATTGCTAAACTATTTGCTAACAATGTAGACCACGAGCAGACGCCGCGTTAGTGTCTACAGCATGTGCTCAGACCTGCATATTTCAATACTTTGGTCGCATTACTGTAAAAGGTTGTTTGAACCATATAATGCCATTTATGGCACTTCTAAGCGTACATCAATGTATTTAAAACGTTTGCTATCTCTCCGTTATACAGCCAAACTTGCTTGATGAAAACATTTGTCGACAAGATTTGCAGCCATCTTTTCCTCAGGCCTGTCTGTCTGTATACTTAGGGTAAATTAACAAAATATCCATTACTTTAAACCAGTAAATAAATAGAACTGCTGATGTTGAAATACAACTAAATGGTTTGCATAAAATTATAACAAAGCTTTACAAGTTTAACATTATCTGAAAGGCTGGTGTCGAAACACAGGGTGGAAAAGAAGGAAGTTTCGTTATTGCTGCCCAGTAAGCATTCTACACAAATCTATAGCGGGCCGTTATGGGCCCGTCAGGGTAGCTGACGCGCCAATAACGGCCCGCTATATATTTATAAAGAATGCTAGCTGGGCGGGCCTTGTGGAGTCTAAGCTACTAGTGTCATGGCGAACAAAATGCAGAACCAGAACAGACAGCGCACTTTTGAATTTAGTCTGAATTTAGTCTATTATTTGCAAGGGTCCATTTTCTTAATCAGGTATTAATGGGTTAGGTCAACAGTGAACGTTGGGGTCATTTGTAGTGTTTATTAGTTACAACGATGAGACGAACATGAGGCCAACAACTCGGCTTAATTGACTAATGCTCAGAAAGGGCAGACGAAACCATGCAACATTCTCTTTTCTTCTAGCTGCGCTTTTAGCACTATTCTAATTTCACATGAAATTATTGCGCTCTATAGTGAGAAAGAAAGGACTATGTATTTCAATAATCCAGCACTATACTCGTAGGGAAGTACGCATTACGAAAACATGCCTACTCAAATATACTGAAAATTCTACCACCAAAAAATGAAAATTTTCAGATAAAAAATTCTGATATTTTTTGTATTTCTACACAAAACATAGATTGTGGGTACTCGTTAGAACCGCCTCGACGAGGCGGTTCTAATGTGTACCCAAATTTATGTTTTGAGCAGAAACAAGAAAAATAATGTATACCCATGTAAATCACAGTTTTACTATATAAAAGTGGGGTTTAAGGGGTCAAAATTATATAGATATGTTTTCTTGATGTGGACGACCTTTTTACGGCCTCCACAGAAGCACTTAAAAAGTTACATATTCAGGGGTGGGGGACAACTCTGTCAACATCTTTTAGGCCCATTCTGAAAAGAATCTACTCTAAAATGAAAGAAATTGCTCACCTTCGGACCGACTTCTCTCCTTTTAAAAGTAAATAAGTGAACTCCGGAACAGATACAATCATATCCCTATCAAGTTCTCAAAGTCAAAAAGAAGACAGACCAACACAATTAAACAGCTAAAGAAAAGAACAGATTACAAGGTTGGCAACCCTTTCCCCCAGAAAGGTGACAACTCTATTTCCCAAACTTAATACGCCATCAACCTACATAAGTTTTAAGAGAAAAGATTTTTAAGTGAAACACTATCGAACATTTTGACAAAAAGTACCACAATGAAAGTACAAGCTGGGAACGGTAAGAAATATATTAGGGAGGAGGGGGATGGGTTTAGTTAGCTTTAAGGGATCCCAACCCTCGCCCTCAGTTTTCAATGTGGTAAAAAATATATGTGTTCGGTCCGAGTGGCGGTCTTCCAAACTATTACGGACAACAAACAAATCCCAGATAAAGCCTTTACTAAAGCCAAAGATGGGGACTTAACAGAAACAGTAGATCCTACTCAGAAGGGAATATTCGTTTGCAGGAAAGCAACAGAAAGTCAGGGCCCAGTTATTCAAAGGTTCGTTAGCTTAACGAGCTCGTTAAGGGTCAAAATGTTAACTGTTCTAGTAAGTACAATATCTAATTCACAGGCATTTTTGCTGAAGAAATGAGGGTAGCTTTTGCAAAAGCTACTTACATTTTTTCAGCAAACATATTTGCTTATATGCCATATTCAATTAACGACATCGTTAGTTTTGAACAACTGGGTCCAGAAATTGTAAACGGTGGAAATGTTACCAAGTCCCCTGTTACGATCACTACGATTAATCTGACAGGGGAAGTTGCACCATGGCCACTCTTTTCGAATTTATAAATACATATATGTACAGGTTATGCTACCTATAACTGACACAATGGTTAAAATGAATGATAGAAATTGAAAAAGGTGGTATCAGCATTTCACTTTCACTCTATTTAAAATATTTGTTCTTAGTTTCCGCATGATAACTTTGTCCAACTGTTACTGCGTGAATGTATTCAAACGGTTTTCTTGGCGAATCTATCATACACAAATAGGCCCGTTAAGAGAAAAAAGTGTCTTCGAACATGTGTAAAATGCGCAGATTCAGATCATCCTGCGCATGCGCATTCATCCGTGCCTTTGCTCTCCATTCATACATTATAGTGTCCAGTGATTCTGTTAGAGGACAGCGAACGTCCTGATCGCGGATGCGCAGGCTGATCTGGGCCTCCGCTGTCCACATATGCCCGAAGACACATTTCCGCATGGCATGGCCCAAACCCAAATAAAGTTGAACCTATACGTACTTGATTAAACGCTTGTTACACATTCTGGAAGTGATATTGTTCAGTCTTATTTTTTGTAATATAAACGCCGACCTTCTTTCTTCGCGTACTCATGAAGTCACATGGGAAATCAATTTCAAAAATGAGAATAAAACCGTATTTACCTTTAGAAAACTGGATACACGTTAGATTTTCAGTCCTTTTTCAAGGGATATATTGATTGATTTAGTTGAGGTTTTACGGCCCAGTCAACCCATAAGGGGTCATGTCGAGCGCGGTCAAGTTAACCTAACCAGGCTTAGTCCTCGGAACGGTTGATCTTACTTGTGCACATCCTTTCACCATTAACTGATAAGTGCCTTTCTTGATACAGCGGAAGGAAGAGAATGACAATAGAAAATATTTTATGATCAATCTCCACGAAAGATTGTTGTCGGACCCGACGGGGATCGAACCCTCGACCTCCTTATCACCAGTCGGACACGCATCCGACCGAGATAGGGAGGCCCGCTACAAAAGAGACACCTTTTGTGACTTCCTGTTTACTTTACTGACCACCAATCCCCTTCTGAAAAGGCGTCTACTCTAAAACGAAAGAATTTGCTCCCGTGGGGAGCAAATTCTTTCCCTTTTAAGTCGACCACTTTTTGGAAGGGGAATAAACCAATTGTATCAGTTACCCTCCTCTGTAATCACAAGTATTCGGACAGATAGACCTAGCAAATCATTAGGACCCAGATTCTACTCCGGGGAACGCGGTCTCTGACCAAGATCTACGCTGTTTGCCACTCATCCAGCGATTTTTAGACGTAGTACAAGGGCTGTCAAAAGATGTCGTAGACGATCCCGATTTCTCTGGAACCCGATATTTCAATAAAATATGCATATTTTTCTCCATAGGTCATTTCTGCATTTACATGCATAGAAGAAAGATCGCAAGCAGCACATTTTATGGCGTTTCTTACATTAACGGGGTAACTAACCTGGCTCTCACGAAAGTATGACTGGGAATATGAGCATGCTACATCATTACATATCTTTAATTCCGAACATGGTTGTAATTGCACTAGATCTTTTGACGTGTATTGATGTCATTGAATTTGACGTTATTACACAAACGGACGTTTATGTATCGTTATTTTGAAGAGTTCTGTAGGATAAAACGTAGAGCTTATATGTTTGAAGACGCCTAAAATGGCGACGTCAAAGGGAATAGTGGCGCAGCGGAATGTGATTGAATATTGTGTACAATTACATGCAGATATGACTGCTAGCAAACTCTACGCAAACTGTCTTTCCAAACGATAGTTTGTTTAAATAAAAAAAACAGATGATAAATGTCGCCTGAAATTTGGCACCGAAAGAGTTAAGAAATATATATATGGAGATACTCTGAAAAGGACACAATCACGGAACAAAATACTCCCTAGGCACCAGATAATTACAAGAACTGACCATAGAAAGCAGCACTTGATCGAAAACAGAAAAATTACAGGAATATGGAACAGACAAATGACGGCGAACTGCAACTGAAGTATCGTCATGGGACCGTCAACAGTAAAACTGTTACAATTTCATCTGCCAAGCTAGCATTCTTTATAAATCTACAGCGGGCCGTTATCGGCCCGTCAGCTACCCTGACGGGCCAATCACGACCCGCTGTAGATTTATAAAGAATGCTTACTGGGTGTCTTCTGCTATTTTATCATAGCAGATAAAAGGTTAATATGTAGCTGAATGGGTAGTTTATACGCGCGTGGGTGGAAGTTCAATCAAATGAATTCTTGACTAACGGCGTCCTTGTGTTATACTCTTCCCAGCGTACTGTATAGAGCAGAGGTTACAGTAAATCTCCTGAAATAACGTACACCGAAGTTTCTGACAAAATGGCATATGCAAACAGTGCAGGTCCAGAATCAGGAACAGTCTGATCAGGATCTATACTGTTTACCATTCCATTAAGTATTTAAGAAACAACTGCATATAGGCAAACTTTAGGGCAAACTGAATGGAGTAAAGTGTTCGAATTTTTAGGGTAGTTACCGTATTGATTCTGTATGATATGTGCGTTTGAGGTATATTTAAGCTGTCGGCTGCAGTCAGTTTCCTCCACGTAAGGTAATTTTGAAAGAGGATAATTTCAGGATAAAGCAGACTACAGTTGATTGTCTAGCAGCCAAAGACAGCGAGTTCAATCGATCATCACTTGACTGTTATCGCTTGGCATGCTGGGTAAAGACGACATTTCGAAATATTTTTTTCTTATATTTTTTTCCAGATAATAGGCTTTGGCATTTCATGCAAACTGCATGAAATGTCAAAGCCTATTTTCTAGGAAAAATAAGAAAATACCATCAATCTGTCATCTGCTGAATTTGACCAGAGAGTGGTGAAGGTTAAGGCGCAGCTGTTTCAGGTTGTCATGATAATACCTGTATTGGAACATATGATCACTGCACAAGCTCAGAAAAGGCAGTGCCTCTGATGAAGACATGCGTCGTTCTTCGTACTCCAGTGCGCTCACAATATTATTGTCTTGGCATACACAGTTTAATTGCACCGGGCATCAATATTTTTCTTGAAGTGTCTTAGACTGAACCGACTTTGTGTGGATGAGTTCTTTCCGCAAACAAGCTGTAAATGCCGAAGCCTTACTAATTTGTTGTCTAGATTCTTATTTCACGGAGAAGGATACCAATTAGGGTGGTAAGGATAGGAACCAGCAAAATGTACACGGAAGCTAAGTGCTATTTTTCATAAAAAGCTTGACTCTGATTTGGCAATTATTGATGAGATTGTTTGAATTTATGTCAGTTTTACACACAAAAAAAAATTCACTTCATTGCAGACCAAATTTAAAATTATCGATGAATTTAGTTTTAGTTTGCTATGGTTGAAAAATCAGACCTAGTAAACTTCTTTTGTTTATTTATTTTGCAGCAAAATGAGGGTACATGTGTTCAAGGGCAGAACAATGCCAAAACATGTTGACAGACTCCTTCTTTTCTTGTGATTTGTTTTGTCAGACTGAGGCTTATCTTTAATTGGAGACCAAATTTGGAATCAAGGAATATTGTGAGGGTCAGAATTTAGCTAAAAGCTAAAATGGAAACCTGCTGAAAAGTTATTAAGCTCCTGGTCCCTTCAGGAGAGCCACTTTAACCTTTGCGAACAGACAGTGAAGACGCAGATCAATGTGTGCCATTGTTATTCCTTCGACTAATCTACCTTATTTACCCTAAGTTATCGGGGAGGCCTGCGCAAACAGTGAAGTCCCAAATCAGACTCTGCACAACGCGGTTGGAATCTGCCTGAAGACCATTTCAAGCGTCCTCTACTGATAAATGAGTTCGTACCTATCACAGTTTACCCCAAAAAGTCGGACAGACATGCCGGAGCAATATTTGTAGACCTAGCTCAAAACGCAATGAAGATTTATTACCAGTAAAATTTTACATCACGAAAATGTACCTATATAATTTTGAACCCCATAAACCCCACTGTTATATAGTAAAACTGGGGTTTACAGGAGTATATATTATTTTTCTTATTGCTGCTCAAAAACATAGATTGTGGGTACTCGTTAGAACCGCCTCGGCGAGGTTTTTCTAACGAGTACCCACAATCTATGTTTTGAGCAGAAATATGAAAAATATCAGAATTTTTATCTGAAAACATTCAGTTTTTGGTGATGAAATTTTCAACATATTTAAATAGGCATGTTTCCATAATGAGCCCCGGTAGGTTTTACTATTGAACGTTTTCAGGTGGTGAATTGTTTGTGTTGAGGTTTTACGGCCCAGTCAACCCAATGGACTCATGTCGAGCGCGGTCAGTTTACCTAACCACACGTTTACTGGGCAGACTTAGTCCTCTAAGCGATTAATCAGTTTTGTGCACATTCTTTCGCCAGAAACTGACAACTGCCCTTCTTGAATCAGCGGAAGGGAGAGAATGACCGTAGAAAATATTTCATGATCAATCTCCACGAACGAATGTTGCCGACCTCGGCGGGGGTCGAACCTGCGACCTCCTGGTCTCCAGTCGGACGCGCATCCAAATGAGCCACCGAGGCTGGGTGTCAGGTGGTGGATCAGACACCTACTGTACTTAGGTCAGCACGCAGTGGAAATTTGATACCTGCAAAATAAATTTAAACCTTGGCAGTGTTTACTTTTAAACGTTTTCAGATGGTGGAGCAGACAATGTAGACCTAGATCAAAACGCAGTGAAGAGTTGGTACCAGTTAATTGAATTAAAAATGTGCGCCCGAGGAAGACTCAAATCAGAATGCGATCATGCGCAGTCTAATTTGAGTCTTTGTTGTCCACATGAAGAAACTTTGCATCATTGGCTATCCAAAATGCGCCCACTGCGCGAATGCGCAGGCTGATCAGAATCTACGCTGGGCGCACATGGCCAAAGGTACGTTTTCTGACGTTGCGGCGCATATTATCTCATGCGTTCTCTTATCGGATTTCGGTCTTCTTAGTGTCATCAGTAGGATTTGTTCTGTGATTGTGATTCTTCCTGGACACATTCTTTACTATTTTGCAACTCTCGCGGGAAATATATCCTGCCTTATAAAGCGAAGGTGTAGTAACCGTTATTTATTAGATGTCAGTCATTTTAATACAAGAAGAATTATTACCGTAGTAACCTTGTATTGGGACGTGTAGGCCTTTGCAAACAGTGTAGACCCAGATCAGACGCCGCAGAACGCGGCGTCTGATCAGGGTCTACACTGTTTGCCATGCATACAGCAGTATTTAAGACAGATCAGCAGGTTGTAGAAAGGACTATTTAAAATTTTACGAAAAGTATTGTAAGTAGATAAGGTGCCCAATACTTAGGATACATACGGTACATCTCTTTCTTATAACTAAGTTTTATACGCCCTAACGATTAGTGCAAGAAGACTTTTCCTGTGTTGCGCCCCGTACTTTTATGAAGTAATTCGAATTCTCACTGTAACGCAGACGACATACATCAGATGGAATCTAATAAGCTGGGTCACAGAAAAGCCATTTACGAGTGTCGAGTATGAATATCTCAGACATAGATCTATGTAGTTTCGCAGCCTGATAAGAGTCCTCACTGTTCGCATGAAGAATCTACAGGCCATGAAGACTTTAAATAACCATTATCGTAGACTTGAATTAGATTGCGCGGTGATGCGGTATTCGCTACTCACACAAGATACGCGGTAGGTTGTTCTGTGGATCGGTTAATAAAATGGACAAGTTGTTATCTTAACTTCTTTATTTCTTTTCAATTTTGACAGGAAAATCCATTTGACACGGAGATTGAAACCGCACGACTACAAACATGCAATATTTGCCTTCATGCACGAGTAATTTGATCAATTTCTTTCGACGAGAATTCCAATACTATAAGCGAAAATTAGCACATTACGTCAGCGACAGACAATAATTTAGATTTAGTTATTCCTTTAATACATACTGGATTCTTCAAACTGATGTTTTGGACAGGTCCATTTCTAATTTAACGGGGTATCGAATTTCATTTTATCATTATTATTTTTAATAAAAAAAATCTTGAAGTTAATGCAAACAGTGTATACCCTGATCAGATACTACTGTTTGACAATATACTTTTTTACAAAAAAAAAGGTAGGAGAAAAGTCCAGGGAGTGCCACAATCACAAGCCACAGCTCTTCCCAGACACAAAGAGGAAGGGGAAACAGACACAACCAAACAAGCGCAAATCGAACAAACGTACGAAAAGAACTAAGATTAGTTCTCTTTTCCCCAAACGAGGCAATCGGTTAATATCTAGACACGCAAACTTAGATGAAATTTATTTCTATAACATGAGAAGCTACAAACTATGTAGCACTGGCGCCTACTGTAATTTATACAACTTACAATAAACCGTTCAGCTACCCAAAGATGAACATACATGTATATTTAGAATCAAAGCACTCAAAGCACTGGTGGGTCTATTTTCTCTGCGTGTAGGCTGGAAAAATGGTCCTGAACGGGGACAAGACTGTTTCATTCAACCCTTATCTTCCTGTAGTATAAGCAAACAGTGCAGACCTTGATCAGATGCCGCGTGCTGGATCTGCACAGTTTGACAATGTCCCAGTCCAGGTTTTACATATAACCCTCTTTACACGGCATTCTGACGTCACAGTGACAAGAATAAATAGGCTATAAATAACCTTTACCTGGATTTCATACAAACGCATGGTTTGATTTCATTGGTCAATGATAATCACGTTGACAACCTTAACGACAGTATACTTTCGCTCGACCAAAAAAAAGAAAAAAAAAAGTTTTAAAAGCTGGACACTTGGGCAGTCGAAGATTTAGGGGCATATAACATATACGAGTACACATCACGGAAACAAGCCTATATAATTTTGACCCCTTAAACCCCACTTTCATGTTGTAGAACTAGGGTTTACAGGGGTATACATTATTTGTATATTCGCGAGGCGGTTATAACGAGTACCCACAATCTATGTTTTTGAGCCAAAATATAAAAAAAATATCACAGTTTTTTTATCTGATTTTTTTTTCTTTTTTGGAGCTGAAATTTTCTATATATTTGAATTGCGTGTTTTCGTAATGCATACATTGTGGCCAATTTCATTTGGAAGCTGGATAAATTCACCTACTGTGCATCAGGGGTGATTACAGTATTGATATGTATTTGGTTTACAATGTAAAACGCAAAAATTGTAGACCCAGAGTATACGTCATAGCATGGTGTATACTCTGGGCATGCACAGTTTGGTTTGCTAAATAAATTAAGCGGGGCAAAAACCACCGGTGGATTAATGTATATTGCCTTATGTATATTAAATGTACCCATATTCATACTATACTGAAAGGAAAAAGAAACGCAGGGTAGAGTTTTTTCCTTCTTATTTTAACCATTTTTTACGGTGTTTACTATAGCCATACACTTTTACAGATTGTCCTGTGAATGTGAACCGCGGGTATACGAGTCTTTGGTCGATGTGCTATCTACCCAGTGTGTGAAATCATTCAACCGTGCACTACACTGTGCATTGCACGGACAATACGGAAAGCCAAAATTTCGTGCAAAACAAGCATGTTTAAACCTTCAGCACAAGATTTCCTCACACCATTTGGTACACTTCAACGATACACAACGCTCTTCGATTCTTTTACCTATTTTCTTTTCATTTTTACGCTACTTTGATTTTTTTTTTTTTTTTTTCAATCATGGTACGATTGACTGATGTTCAGAGGGGTAGGGCAATTGCGTTGCTGATGCAGGGTCAGAGGCACCAGCAAGTTGCCAATCATTTTGGGGTTAACGTCTCAACAATTGAACGTCTTGTTAGACGTTTAAGGGAGACAGGGCATTTAGCAGACCGACCGCGGTCTGGGCGTCCACGCGTGACGTCGCGACGTCAAGACAGGACAATCCGTCTGGCACATTTGCGGAATCGTCATCTCACTGCTACCGAAACTGCCCTTAATACAGTAGGTACGCATAATCGACAAATTTCTCCGAGGACTGTTGGAAGTCGATTGCGTGAGATTGGTCTTCGAGCTCGTCGTCCATACGTTGGTCTGCTTTTGACCCAGGCACGTAGGTTGCGTCGTATGGCGTGGTTGACGGCGCATGCGCCCAGGCTATTTCCGATGAGGCAGTGGAGACGAGTTCTTTTTACGGACGAGTCTAGGTTCACTCTCTATCGCGCAGATGGTCGACGTCGTGTGTACCGACGTCGCGGAGAACGCTTTGCCGACGCCTGTGTTGTCGAACGGGATCGGTTTGGGGTGGCTCCGTTATGGTCTGGGGAGGCATTGCTCACGGGATAAAATCACAGTTGATTATTGTTGCGGGCAATATGACCACAGTAAGGTATAGGGATGAGATCTTGCGTCTTGTTGCAGTCCCGCTTGTGCAACAACGTAATCTGATTCTGCAGCAGACAATGCCCGACCACATGTTGCCCGAGTTTGTCAGGATTTCCTGGCAAACAATAACATCGCACCACTAGCATGGCCACCGTACAGTCCAGATTTGACCCCAATAGAGCACATGTGGGATGAGCTGGACAGAAGGGTTAGGAAGCGCCGAAATCCCCCCGCAACTCTCGCACAACTAAGGAATGCGTTGATCGATGAATGGAATAACATCCCGATGCGAACTGTCAATGCTTTGGTTAACTCTATCCAAAGGAGAATTAGGGCAGCAACGGCAGCAAGAGGGGGGCACACCCGATATTGATTTTCAGTTTGATTTTGATTTCAAGATTTGGTGGGTAGCTACCAATGAACTTCAGTAACTCGAGACTTGTTGATCACAAACCAATGAAATTTGGAACTTTTGTTCCATATATGTACCGTTTTGTAATCATAGTAAAATATTTAACAAACTTTTTCAAACTTGAATGAAATTTAGGAATAAAATTTACCCTGCGTTTCTTTTTCCTTTCAGTATATATACTATGAATATGAAACAATTCTGTGTGATATGATTCTACAGTATATATTCAGAAATGAAATATTAATTTAAAAAAAATTAAGGTTGTAACACATGTACGCGTAAACAGCGACATTACAGCCCTCCCCAGTCCCACCTTCAACTACATGGTGTGATCTGGTTCTCCGCTGTTTGCATATATAGGCACTGTTGTTTTCTCTGTTGTATCTCAATAGCATTTTGCAATAATAATTACTAAATTATTGAAAACATGACAGGATTGAAATGACTATATTGCTTCATTTGTATATATCATATCCAATATATCAAAGATGCAATAATGGCATAATCAGTGTTATACAATTCAGAGCTTTAAATGCGCGTGCTGATCAGTGCTGTGCGTACATGACATAAATGTATATTTTCTAACTACGTATTTAACCCTTTCAGCCTTGCAGACCAATAAATATACCTTTGCAAGCAGTGTAGATCCAGATTAACCATCTCATCAGGATCTACACTGTTTGTCATTCTGTTCTTGATTTTTTTTATTTCCACCACTATTGGAAAAACATGCATGTGGCCAGTCAAAGACGGTCGAGTCCACTTGAGAAACTTTGGGTGAAAGGGTTACTGTAATTGTCGTATTATTGACTACATTACCAACTTTTGCACCTGATACCCAGTCAGCATTCTACGTAAATCTATATCGGGCCGTTATCGGCCCGTCAGGGTAGCTGACGGGCCGATGACGGCCCGATGTAGATTTACGTAGAATGCTAGCTGGGTAATATCTTGTTTCTAAAAACCCGCCTTTATCAGCGGTGCAGTTTAGCAACATGGACGAATCGTGTTATGCGACTATGTGGTCACTCTCTACATGTTAAGTCCTGCTAAAATCCTAGCATTACGGTCATCCACAGTATTACTGTCAAATTTGCTTTTTTTTTTTTTTTTTTGTATGTGTCATGTTTTCTTCTTCCGATGCTAGCTTTGTAGCCACCATAAGTTGCTGCTCGCTTCGTTTTTTTTTTTTTTTTTTTTTTTTTTTTTTTTTTTTTTTTTGTTGTTGTTGTTGTTGTTGTTTTTTTGTTTTGTTTTTTGTTGTTTTTTTTGTTTGCTGTTGAGTTTTATTGTTTGTTTTTTTTTTTGTTTTTTTTTTTGTTTTTTTTTTTTGTTTTTTTTTTTATTTGTCCTTTGTTTATTTTGTATACATTATTGTTGACACTATATTTGGACCTCGGGTGAAGATTTGGTGCCAGTAAAATTGATTCAAACCCCCACACCTACAGGTAGTGTTTACTACAGACCGATCTAAGGTAGTGACTCTAGTGTTGGCTGGAAAACCCTTATACATGACGATCTATCGGAACCTGCATTTTATGATGACTTAGGCATTAAATACACACAGTATATACAACAAGAAGACACCAATCACATTCTACAACATAGTTCATAAAGCGGGGCGAGCTGAGAACACCCAGATTTCACAACCCTGCGCGATGTTATCAGTAGCCTTCACTAAATGACGGCTCCCTCTCAATCTGTTTCAAATGGTTGTTGCCTGACTATCAATGTCTGTCATCGGGCCTATCGTGATCCGGTTTGTGGTTTTCTTGTGTTCTGGCTTCAGGTTGCCATCGAGCCCTTTGCTTTGTTTCATAATAGTATTTTGAATTATACATGTTTCACTGTGCTGTTTCACAGATGATGTATAGAGGACCCCTATGCGGACCGAACCCATATTTGTAATTTGGAGCTGCATCAGAATTAATGGCGAGATTTCGCGAGAGTAAAGCTGATTAAAGACCCCACCCCCACTTCCAGTAGTTTCCCTACTGACCGTTCCAAGGTGGTTGCTCTGTTGCAGATCTTCAATATTTGAGCGTCGGTGGTTTCATCCTAACTATTCCTGAATATATCTTCACTTATATATTGCCCTTCTTCTGATTAGGACAGTCTGATCGGGGCCTTTGTTTTTCAATAGCAGGTACCCAGCTAGCATTCTACGTAAATCTACATCGGGCCGTCATCGGCCCGTCAGCTACCCTGACGGGCCGATGACGGCCCGATATAGATTTACGTAGAATGCTGACTGGGTAAACATATACCTAAACTTCCTCCATCAAAACAGCGAAGGCTCTAGTAAGGCAGTACGCTTGTGTTACTTGATTTGAGCATTTGTTGTTCACGTTTGTGCTTCTTTGTTTGAGTTCTATTTTTCAGAAGTGTTGCTTTCTATTTAGCATTTAGCAAACACTACCCTCCCAGTCAGCATTCTACGTAAATCTATATCGGGCCGTCATCGGCCCGTCAGGGTAGCTGACGGGCCGATGACGGCCCGATGTAGATTTACGTAGAATGCTAGCTGGGCTTTTGCTGTGATTTGATTGACCGCGCACTTTCTGACAGCCATATATTGCTCCTTGGAATTAAAGATAATCTGAAATATATTAATCATCAAGATTCATGAATCTGTCATGTCTTCTTGACAAAGATGGAAATTAAATGATGTGCCACGTATTGGTAAATTTATGAGCAAACAACGGACTTGATCTATTCAAAATGATTTTTTATTCATTTAAATGCACATTATTATAGAATAAAATAAGCTATAAGGTGCGAAAACGTATTTTCTGACACATGCGCCCAACGAAACCTCAAATCAGCCTGCGCATACGCGCAGTCTGATCAAGATTCTTTGTCCGTATGAAGAAACTCCTCGACTATCCTAAATGCTCCCACTGAAGATTCTTATCAGACTGCGAAAATACACAGGGCGATCTAAATCTTAGCTGGACGCATATGTCCGAAGGTATGTTCAAGTCTAAAGCTAACTGGTTTCTCTTCAAAAACTGTATGAAGAAATAGGGTGGGAAACATTAGAAGCCAGAAGGAAAAAACATAAACTCGTGCTTTTTTATAAAATGTTTTACAATTTGTCTCCTCTTTAACTATCTTACTTAGTACCACCTCAAGTGCAAAATGTTTCTCGTTACAATTTGAGAAATGCAAATAACGTTCAAACTTTAGTATCACATACAAGTCAGTATTTTCACTCCTTTCTCCCTTCAGTAATTAGGGACTGGAATAACCTAGCCGATGGTACTAGGAATGCTGATACAGTTGAATCTTTCAAAAGAAAGATACACGAAAACACAGTTGTTATACCCAAACATTATTATACTGGGTCACGTCAACTCCAGATCTTGCATACTAGGATAAGGACAGGTTGTAGCGCTTTGAATAACGATCTTTTTCTAAAGAACATAGTAGAAAGTCCATTATGTGCTTGCAGAAGCGGAGTATAGAAAATGCGGACCATTTCTTTCTTAAGTGTATGCTTTACAATGAACATCGACTGGAACTATTTCGGAAAGTATCACAGTTTTGTGATATAACATTAGATGTACTCTTAAAGGGGAACTTAACTCTATCTTTTGAAACCAACATGGAAATATTCAAATCCGTGCAAAGGTACATACAGTCAACTAAACGATTTTGAGTTACTTGCATTCTCTGTACCCCTCCATCTCCAGAGCAATTATTCTCTTATTTTGTTTTTCTTTTTTTTTTTTTTTTTTTTTTTTCTCTACTTTCCCTTCTATCCCCTACTTACTTCTACCCTTTGAGTATTATTCTCACTTTTTGGTACCTAGTATTGTACCAACATAATAATAATGATTAATGATAATACTAATGGTAATAATAATAATAATATTATTATTATTATTATTATTATTATTATTATTATTATTATTATTAGCTACTAAATACTCCTTACATGTTAGTTTATTTTCTTAGTATATATAATGCGAATTTAAATTGTATTAACATGCATAAGATGTAACCGCTTGTAAATATTAGTGTTGTATTAGTTTTTTTTTTTTTTTTTTTTTTTTTTTTTTTTTGGTTTGTTTTTTTTCTGCCAGTATATATACAGTTATGCATGTTTTGGGAAAAGAACAAAATAAGCTTTAAGCTTCCGTTCTAATCCTGGTTGTGTTATGACATTGTATGTTTTGTACATGCACTAAATTGGAAATAAAATATGTTTAAACTAAGTCTAAAGCTTTCTCTAAAATCTTAACTTATGTTTTTGCTAGACCCAACCAGTCTATTGTACAACTAAGAGTGGTTCCCCTAGTGATTTTTTTTTACTTCCGGTTTGTAGTCGGACACTCAGCATTGTTTCATCATGATGTTGTTCACAGATTAGTTTAGATGTATTTGTGTGTGGATCCACTGATTAATTAATAGGACACCCTACGAGTGCGTGTCGAGCACATGAATGCAGCTTTAGCTGTACCGGGAAAATGACAAGAGCTAGATGTCCATAAACCCAGATTTAAATCAGACTCCCGTTCTCCATATAAAGCCTATGAAAGCTAATTAACATCGCCATAAAATTGTCAGTGTCAACCCAGGGCCATCATTTGAACAAACCTAGCAGCACTTGAGGACCTAGGACAGCCCTTAATGCACACACTTTGCATTTAATAATCTAATCGTGCGTGCGTGTCGAGCACATGAATGCCGCTTTAGATGTCAATAAAACCAGATTTAAATCACACCCCCGTCCTCCATATAAAGGCCATGGAAGCAAATTTGACATTGCCATAAAAGTGTCAATGTCAACCCAGGGCCATCATTTGAACAAACTTAACAGTACTCATGCCACAGTACTGCAAATCAAGTACGGAATGCACACCCGTTGCATTTATTAAACTAATCACCTGGTACCCAAAACATTGACATGAAAGTATGTTTATAAAAAATGAATCTTTCAGTCAATTAAAAGAATAACAACGAAACATGTATAGATACCCTATTAATATATACATACCCTATCAGTTTCCAGATAAAATGTCGTATGTTCAATTCGTAAAAAAAAAACATACTACAGAAAATAAATAGATGCACCAGATGTTACATGCTTTCCAGATAACTTTTAAAAAATCAAATAAAGTAAACTATGGTTTAATTACATTTGAAGGTAAAATTGGCGTTTCATACAAATTTCAATTCTGAGAGGTTTTGAATATTTTTGCTTGAAATATGTTTTGTTTGTTTTTTGTTGTTGTTTTTTTTTTGTTGTTTTTTTTTTTTTTTTTTTGTTTTTTTTTATTATTATTATTATTATTTTAGTATGACTCTATTTTGAAGTCATGTATCAGATTTAAACAGGACTCATGCTTTGCAAATGTTGAGTAGTATATATGAATACATCAGGGTGCAATCGATGTCATAGGAACGTCAGAGTATCTTTTTTTTCTGAATCATTTGTTGAAGTAAATTCATTGTGGATAGAAGAACGTGATGTATTTCACGAGAATCCAGTTGATAAATACTAAACAAATAAATCTTTAATATCAAACTGACAGTGTTCAGAGTTTTCAATCATCGACAAACGTCAGAAATCTATGAAGTCTAATAATTCAAAGAGAGAAGCAGGTCAAGCAGCATCCTCATAAATTCCTGTCTTCGATATTAGACATGGCATGAAGTAGAATAAGAGCATAGTGGATGCCTCGGGGAAACAAGTAACATCACGAAAACATGCCTATATAATTTCGACCCCCTTAAACCCCACTTTTATAAAGTAAAACTCGGGTTTACAGGGGTATACATTATTTTTCTTATTTCAGCGCAAAACATAGACTTTCGAGGCGGTTCTAACGAGTACCCCACAATCTATGTTTTGAGCAGAAATATGAAAAATATCAAATTTTTTTATCTTAAACTTTTCACTTTTTGGTGGTAAAATTTTTGGTATATTTGAATAGGCGTGTTTTCGTAATGAAGAAGATGCTACAATCAAAGAACTTAGCCTGCCAATGACACCGAGAGGAAGAGCAAACAAACCAAGACAGACAGTACACAAGTCACAAACTAAGGCTGGCTAATGAGAGTTGAAAAGATAATCGATTATCAGTCATGTCATTGTGATCGATAATCGATTAGTAATCATTGAATATTTGGTCATAATTTTACCTGTCTACCTGAGCATGACTCTTGCCATATGTTATACTTTACTGTATGTATTTTGTCAGACAGGCCTGAGCAAACAGTGTAGACCCTAATGACGCGGCGTCTCATCAGGGTCTACACTGTTTGCCACTCATTCAGCTATATTTAGACACAACATTTGATAGTAAATTGTACTTATTCAAATTTTAGATAAAGTATGGTAAGGAATTGAGGTGTTTGAATACTAGGGGTAAATACGGTTAAGTAACAGACACAGAAATAAAATGATCGATTATCTGCAAATCTGTAAAGATAATCGTTTTTTGCTGTATTTATCGATCAATGAATCGATTATCCGATTAATTGTACCAGCTTTATCAGAAACTAAAGAAAGCAAAACAACCAGCTCCCACTTCGCCAAGAAAGGCTGTGCTTCATGATTGCACCATTTCTTGGGTATCTTCACGTACAGTTCTGAAATAGCAGCTAGGGGTGCTTTAAGGTAAATGGGTACCCCTCCATAGGAAGCCTGACATAGAGATATTCTCTACCCTTCTCATTTGAGACTTCTCTTAAGGAAACATGACATTTTTTGGCAGATTTATTGCAGTTTTTACACAGGAGACACTTTTTGTGGCGCTGTTTGCTTCCCTGCACACCAAATCCCTTCTGAAAAGGGACTGATTCTAAGCGGAAGAAAATTGCTTCCTTCGGAGTATATCGGAGTCAGAATTTAACTTCGACTTCGTTTGCAAATTCAAAAGTACATAGGTAATACTGAAATAGTTTTATAATTTTGTCACTCGTTACAAAAGGTACCCACCGTCTCTATAGCCTGAAAACTATGACAGTCATTTACTCTAAGCGATGAATCGAATCAGCAGACGATAAAATACTGATGCATAACAGAAACAAACACATAAGTGTTCAAACGAGACAATTTGAATTAAATGCCTTACTTTCTGTAAAAAATTAAAAAAAAAATCTTAAAACGTCGTCATTTAGTTTTTAAATTCACCCGATCAAAGATTATGTTCCCGCGAGCCCAATCATCTGATAGAGTATTGCCTCAGGGGAGCTGTATGTTGCGAAAAATTATGGCTGCGCGTGCGCCATATCAGGCCATCTGTTGCCTCAGCTGAACCGTGTCATGCGATAAGGTATTGCCTCACGTGAGCCGTATCTTGCAAAAAGGTATTGCCCCACATGAGCCATGTAGTTTTCGCTGCGCATTCAAGATAAGTCAGCGAAGCCACACAGTCCGATCATGGCCTCTGCTGCATGTCGATACATTCCACAGTATCAAATGGCTCAGCTAATAGCGCGGTCGGCCAATAACGCGGTTCCTGAGCGGACTTTACTGATGCGCGGGCACATATATGGAAACATATGGCGTGGGTACTCATTAGAAGCGCCTCGCAGAGGCGCTTCTAATGAGTACCCACAACATATGTTTTCATCTAGGTATAAACTCTCTTCTATATGACCCCTCTTATCTGGAACCATGTATTCGATTCATCGACATCTGACAGTCTAGAGAATAACGAAATTTCTGGACAAAGATGTCAAACACTAGCTGTTTTGTATCAGCAAAGAAGGTAATACAATCAGTGAAAATGTGTTTTCTGCTTGTAATTTGAGCTTCCCGGCCTATTTTGCAATAACTGGCCACTTCAGCTAATTTTACTTTTGTCTGTCGTTTCCTGCGCTTCCAGGAATAAATTGCCCTAAAACCATATTATGTTGCATGGTTCTAAAGATTTGATTTAAGTATTAGGATTTATCGGAACATGACAGGCGTCCTTTTACACAATAAAGCAAAGAATGACGCTAAATGACAGCGTAAATCATATTGACTGTACTCTTATAACTCTACAAACTCCGTTTTCCCAGCTAACCTTCATCACTCCTTGTTCAAATTCAACAGACGACAAATTGATTATATTTTTTCCTTATTTTGCAGAGACATTTTGCGGGAAATGTCAAAGCCTATTTGTCCTCAGAAGATAATTCGCATGATTGGCAAAGCCAATTTGCCCTGAGGAGACAGTTTATATGAAATGCTAAATCCTAATTTCTGTGAAGAAAAAAAGTAAGAAAAATACTTCAAAATGTTGTCGGCTGAGTTTTTAACCAACATGCTAATAATTCCAATGAAATCTTCCATCATGAATGCCGGAAGTTGTACAAAATTATCTCAATTACGCCTCCACCAAACATGGTCTGGGCATGGAGGAATGAGGAGGCTATATAATGGAATTACTATGTAATTCTGTCGCGTTCTATCCCGTTATCAGCTTATACTAGCCAAAAGTTCTAAACGGCCATTTACAATTTGTCGGTTTTCTTCACACCCAAAATGAATCTTAGTTATATCTACATCCCCAAATAGACAGATGTGCCAGTCAGATAAGACATTAAACGTTTTGACAAAACTCTGAACATTACATTCAGAATGCGCCGATGAATACAGGTACCCCATTTTTTAAAATTCACAGAATTCAGCATTTTGTCACAATTTGACAAAGATCACTTTCTTAAATATCCATTTTTCACAAGCAAAACCACTCTATTACTAAAGCATAACACTGAAGAAACAAATTCATACAGAAATGAACACTATTCCTGCATGACAGGAGTCACTATGGGTCAAAGTCTTAAAACTTGTTATAAAACTTACCTCCCACTTAATGCATTTTTGTTTCGTTAATTTTGCAAATAAGTGCTTCCTGGCTGCAATGTATTAAATAGTGCTAAACCTTTAAGTGGTATTGTTTACTTACATATTGCCTTATCTGGATATGAAAACATAATTGTGAGATTGTTTACGTCTTTGAAGAAAATGATAAAACCTAAGCGGCCGGTTAGAATTTTGGAAAGTATACATCTAGAATGTACATTTTGCAATGTGTGAAAATGGCCATTAGTCGAGCGAAACGGCAAGCTAGAAATGTATAACTTGTTCAACAAAATCTTCATGAGATTCTTGTTTCAAAATGATCATTTAAAGATAACGAAAGTTTTGGAGTTTTTTTTTTTGTTGTTGTTGTTGTTTTTTGTTTTTTTTTCTGTTCTTGCTTCAAATTGCCATTGAGCCCTTTGCCCTGTTTCATCACAGTGTTTGCGATTATGTGGGTTTCACTGTCAATTTGGAGCTGCGTTCTTCTGCTGTACTTCTAAATTTGTGCGTCGGTTGTTTCATATGTGGCGTCTGTTTTGTCATTGTTCCTCATCTCTCCTCACGAAAACCGCCTATTCAAATATATAGAAAATTTCACCTCCAAAAACTGAAAATTTTCAGAAAAAAAAAATCTGATATTTTTCATATTTCTGCTCAAAATATAGATTGTGGGTACTCGTTAGAACCGCCTCAACGAGGCGGTTCTAACGAGTACCTACAATCTATGTATTTGAGCAGAAATAATAAAATAATGTATAACCTTGTAAACCCCAGTTGTACTATATAAAAGTGGGGTTTATGGGGGTCAGAATTATATAGGTATGTTTTCGTGATGTGCTTTTGATGTCTCTGGAAGACTGTGCTTTGTGATTCTGACATTTCCTCGGTATCTGCACTTCTACTTTTGTTTTTCGAAAGGGAGACAATTTTGTGAATTCTTGTCTGCTACCTTGCACGCCAAGTTCTGAAGTGCTCTTCTCTAAAGGGAGGGGGCAAATTCTTTCCTTTTAGAAGAGATCTCTTTTCAGGAGAGAGCTAACACCAGTTTTGACAGAGTAATCTTCCCTGAATATGCATTCATGCCCTGAAACAGAGGCTTATAATTCTACTAACGGGGCTATCAGATCCCTAGTATATCTGTGCAGCATGTTATGTGCGGGTTCCTATCATCTGATTGGCTGCTGACAGAGAGTTTGTAAGGAATACAAGTTAGTCCTCTGATAGAAACTGGTTTGATAATAGCTTTAACCTCTGCAGGACTTCGTCAAATATTTGCAGGAACAATAATTACACGTACCAGTTGCACAGTCAAAGAAAAAAAATCAACAGACGACATTTTGAAATATTTTTCTGATTTATTCCAAAAACAGGGATTGAAATTTCATGCAAACTGTCTTCTAAGGAGATAATTAGCATGAAATGTGAAACCCTGTTTTCTGAAAAAAATTTCATCAAATTGTTGTCTGGTGAATTTGCCCTGACATTGGTAAAGGTCAAACTTGAAACCATTTCTTAATCTGGGCCCAGTTTTTCAAAGCTAACGATGTCGTTAGTTAACGATTCGTTAAAATTTTAAGCGAGTGATACGCAAATATGCTGAAATTTTTTGCTGAAAAAATGTGAGTAGCTTTTGCAGTGCAAAAGCTACTCACATTTTTTTCAGCAAAAAATATCAGAATATTGTGTATTGAATCCGCTAGAACAGTTAACGAAATGACCCTTAACGAGCTCGTTAAGCTAACGACGCTTTGAACAACTGGGCCCTGATATTATTTTCGAGCAAGGGCTAATATCAGTCACTGCAGAAGCCAGCTAGCCATTGATGTGGCACTTTCTTCCTGTAAGTCGTTTCGAGAATCATAGCCAAAACACGATAATAGTTTGTGTTATTGGCAGAAATTAATACTCTCTCATTCCCGATTCCTTCAGTCCCATATTACAAGTTCTGTCAATAATGCGGAACTATATAAAAAGAGGAATTTGTAGAACATATGACATAACTCTTCTGTTATGCATTTTGCTTGAGTAGTGGCCCCTTTCAAGAAATTCTCTTATTTTGACTGATAACTTTCTATCCTTGAAAAATAATTCTTTTGAAAATTAAGTTAGTATCTAATATCACACGAGGAATTCCATATATGTTTTTTGTTGGGGTTTTTTTTTTTGTTTTTTGTTTTTTTTTTTTTTTTTTTTTTTTTTTTTTTTTTTTTTACTTTTTTTTGTTGTTGTTTTCTGTAGGACTGAAAGAAAAGACCTCCACACAAAATTAAAGTGTCCTATCTATTAAGACAGATATTCAGACAAATAGGGTATGAAAGTTTCTTAAAATACTTATCAAGATCTAATTATAAGGGATTTTTGAAAATAAAACCTGCATCTATACAACAGAACTACTTGGCTGTGTTTGTAAATAAGGAAGACCTTTCTTCTCTCATGTGAACCTATTCCAAATTATCTCAGTAAATTGGTGCACGTCTTTAGAAATAAAAGCCAAGAAGTGTATTCTGTCCTTGAATTAAAGTTACCAGATATACTTGTTGTTTTCCGCTTAGTATGACAACTTTTTGTGAATTCCAGTCCTATTTTTCCGCATATCACGTCTCTTCTGAAAAGCATTTCGGAAACAACCCTATTCAAATATATTGAAAATTTCACCACCAAAAAACTGAAAGTTTTCAGATAAAAAATCTGATATTTTTCATATTTCTGCTCAAAACATATATTGTGGGTACTCCTTAGAAGCGCCTCACTGAGGCGGTTTTAACGAGTAACCATAATCTATGTTTCGAGCAGAAATAAGAAGAATAATGTATACCCCTGTAAGCTCCAGTTTTCTTATATAAAAGTGGGGTTTAAGGGGGTCAAATTATATAGGTATGTTTACGTGAGGGGGTTCTAATCTACAAGGCAAGAATTGCTTATAGAGGAGCAAGATTGTCAAAATAATCTGACAAGAGAAGCTAGCAGAGCAACCCTCTCATGAAAAAGTATCTTTAAACTAATATAGAATGTGCCAGAACATGATAACAGTTTTATTGACAAAAAAAGAAACTCCTTCATTTTGGACTCCTGCAGCCAGTCACATATAACAAGTTCTGTCAACAAAGCGAAAGAAAGGAATGATTAAGATAGTTGTTTGTCTGGCTTCTATGTCTCAAGGGTAATCTTTAAGTGCACGTATGTACAGCAAATGACATGAGTACTGTCATGAAAAAGAGGGCGTGAAACATACACGGCTCGGGAAGATCCAAATCAACTTGTGTATTCAGGTCTACAATTCTGCAGCAATTTTAATAACTGTCAATCCATACAGCCTTGTCAGTGCTTTCGCTGTGTGTTTACATTTGAATACTGAGGATTTCACCAATAGTTGGCAAAGGTCTTAGTCTTACTCTACCCATACGCCTTGTACTTTTTTTGGCACCTTTTACATCTCTTACATAAATGTGTATATGCATAAATATAACATACATAACAGCAAAATGAGAAGCATTAAACTTTACCATTCTCTGGATAAATTCAGCAGACGACAAATTGGTGATATGTTTTCTTATTTTTTTCCAGAAAAGACTTTGATAATTTGCGTGGAATGTCAAAATCTGTTTTCTGGAAAAAAAAAACAACTATTCCAAAAATGTTGTCAGCTGAATCTTTACTCAGCATGCTAAGCGGATAATATTTTGAATAACTAAAGCGGTATATGATAGATAGCGAACCGAGTAAAATATATACACAGTCTGATCAATTTTATGACAAAGCAGAAATTACCAGAGAGCTTATGAGACCATATTAGAATTTAGTATAGGTTCAACCCACAATTGACTCATCTATGGCTTGGATGATTACTCACAACTGAAAGGACTGGCCTTTTTGTATATGTATACCCACAGGATTCGCCGTTTGTCAAAGATTGTTTTATGGTTATATATTGTATATGTTATTCGAATTCTAGGCCGACATAAGAGCAAACGCAACAACCAAGCACAAACTGAGCAAGCAAGAGAAATGCAAATGAATTAAAGAATAACAGATAACTTAGTATAGTTAAATATTAAACAAAGTAAAAACTGAAATATAATCAAATTAATAAAATTCAAATAGCCTTAGATTATGCCTCTAAATGTGTGTAAAATTTATTTCGATAAGTCTTCGAATGTCATACAGACCTGAAACCAAGCCTGGCTAATCAGAGCTGAAAAGATAATCGATTATCGGTCCTGCCATTGCGATCGCTAATCGATTAGTAATCACTGAAGATTTGGTCATAATTTTACTTGTCTGTCTGAGCATGACTCTTACCATATGTTGTACTTTACTGTATGTATTTGACAGGCCTGAGCAAACAGTGTTGACCCAGATGAGACGCCGCAAACGCGGCGTCTCATCAGGGTCTACACTGTTTGCCAGTCATCCAGCTATTTTAGACACAACACTGGGTAGTAAGTTGTACTTGTTCAAATTTTAGATTAAGTATTATAAGGAGTTGAGGTGCCTATATATTAAGGGTAAATACGGTAAAGTAAGAGACACAGAAATTAAATGATCGATTATTAGCAAATCTTTAACGATAATCATTTTTGTGGAATTTAGCGATAAATTAATCGATTATCCGATTAATTGTGCCAGCCTTACCTGAAACTGTATCCATTCCCCATAAAATGTGGATATTGTAACCGATTCAGAAAGGTTTGCGCGCGCATCCTTCGCTTACACAACTGATCAGCCACAACGTCAGAAAACGTACCTCCGGACATATGCGCCAAACAAAGTTTCAGATCAGCCTGCGCATTCTTGTAGTCTGATCAGAATCTTCCATGGGTGCGTTTTGGATTGCCAAAGATACAAACAATTTTCATTCGGACAACGAAGACTGATCAGACAGTGCAGATGAGCAGGCTGTTTTGAGCCTTTATTTTGGACATGTTGCGGCTCATTTAGACTTTTTCGAGATATTCCAAAGCAAAACCGTCTGGCAGAATGTGAAGTCCTTGGACTGGCCTTCGCTGTTAGCATATGGGGATAGTTTTGGTTTGACTGCCTTGTAGTGACTCCTCATAAAGATAAAGCGATCATAAACAAATCATAATTCATAGTTATTGTGATATAAAGCAGGAAGGAAATTGTGGTCGAATGTCAGCGTACAGACAAACAAATGCATTGTACCAAGTCAGAAAAGGTAACCAAAGTTATTAACTGACATTCGATTACCCCTACAGCTCTAGATAGAAGCGCGTTGTGTTTCCTATATATATATATATATATATATATATATATATATATATATATATATATATATATATATATATATATATAGATATATATATATATATATATATATATATATATATATATATATATATATACAGTATGTGTGTGTGTGTGTGTGTGTGTGTGTGTGTGTGTGTGTGTGTGTGTGTGTGTGTGTGTGTGTGCTTCGTGGAAATTAATAGTAGTTATTACTTTACTTATCGCTCTAGCATGGAAGGTTTGTTCATTTTCCGTTAGACTGTATTATCTCCTGTTTCCTTTACGCAAATGAAATTTTAATTGCAATTTTCAGAGAACACGTCTGATTTTGTCTATTTCTATCCATTTCCGGTTACGTCATCCGCTGAAAATAATATCGGGCTTACCACAAGTGATAAAAATAAATTGGATGGAAAAGTTTTATTTATTAAGATCATTTTCATTAAATTTTTGACGCGAGAACTCTTCTCACGTCAAAAATTTAATTAAAATGATCTTAATAATCTTTTTTGTAAGTATTAATCAGCCTTTGATTGAGCATCATGTTTCAATCTTTCAATAAAGAAAGAGCAAAATAATTTTTAGACAGCGTCGTATTGCGTTGTACATTTTGTACCTGTACCATTTTAACCAATATGTTATTAGTCTTGGAAATCATTACCAAATCAAAACAAGTAGCCTAGTCGACTTGTTAGCGCTCCCGCCTGCCTTTTGACATGTATGTTTCTTTCCAGATACATTTTGTTTGAAACTGTCACTATCGATTGAATTTGCTAGTTAAATCTGAGTTGCTATACCGACTGCTGAATTTGGGAAAATCTGCAAATTAAACCTTAAAGTCAAAAGACTATTCTGACACTATCAATGAAACAGGACAGCATACAATGAGTTATTCCACAAATGCAGAAAATTATCATGTCGACATTTTAGGACTTTTTTGTTGTTTCTTGGATCGACTGGGAACAACTGGGCAATACTTCCTTTTTAAAAGAAAACTTTATTTTGTAATTTCTCTAAGAAGTATGTTGTAGTTATTCACTTGAATCGCTTCTTCAAACAGATTCTAACTGTTACTAAGCTATGAGGTAAAATGTGTTAATTAGCTCAGTATTGCTTTATTAATAAGAGAATTCCATATCTCGTCTGATTTAAAGAAATAAAGCAGTTTAGGAATTTAGAAAATGAATTTAGAAAAATATTATTCGAAAAAAATAAGCTCTTATATAGAGAAGGGGGTATCCGTTAGGGCTGTGAGGACTGTCACTATATCTAGAACGAGAAAAACATATTTCAGATGCATAGCAAAGCTTTCTTGATCTACTTCACTCTGAAATGGAGATTAAATTAAGTCACCGTCACAGAATGCTAAACCGCATAATCCATGACTAAAAGTTACTGGACTTCAGAGTTGCGAGAATAATGGGGTAAGATCTGTTCAGCTGAAACAAAATGAGGGACCGGCTTTATGATAACGAAAATCCGCGAGACTTTTGGAATCAAAGTGGTAAATCGGCATATCAAATGGAAATAAACATCGAATTTCTTTTGAAGTTTTAGATGGCGATAATTCTGTAAAAAGAGATCACAAAAGTTCAATGTCAAAATGGAAAACGACGCAAACACGTCTAACTCAGAGAAGATAAAAGTAAATATGATGACAATAATTTTGAGTATGTAAAGGAATCTTGAGAAAGCATATTACCCAGCCTTTCTGAGGCTCGATTGCTGATCGCTTAATGCCCTTATAACGTTAGAAGACGTCAGAGAGTCAATCTATGAGGCAAAGCTTCGCAAGGTTTCAGGATTTGATAACATACTTGCCGAGGCATTATGAAATGAATTCTTTTTTAATTTGCTGTTAAGAATAATAAGTTTTGCTTTTGAAAATTGTAGTATCCCTAGCGACTGGGCAAAGGGTACCATAACACCGCTGCCAAAGGGAGATGATCCTAGAAATCCGCTAAACTATTGACCAGTAACACTCATCGCTATTCCGTGTAAAATTTGTACAAGTATTCTAAACAAGATACTCACTCCATGGCTTAAAATACATGTAATCATATCCTAACAGATGGGCAAAAACGGCTTTCGAAAGGACAGAAGTTGTCAAAGTCATGTTTAAACGGTTTATTCTCTGAATAATAATAGGAAAAGTCAAACGAAAGATACATTTGCAAGATTTGTTGTTACGAAAAGGCTTTTGTTAAGGTACAAAGAGATTGTTTATGGTAGAAGTTGGTATTCATGATAAAATAATACACGCCTTACAGTTATTGTACAGAGACATCTGTTCAGTCAGCATAAATAACTGTCTGACCGAGTGGTTCCTTGTACGCCAGGGCTTGAAGCCAGGACGTGGGCTCTCAGCTACCTTATTCTCGATCTATGTCTACGTCCTTATCTCTCAGTCGATGAAGGAAACAAAAAAAAAATGTCATTTGTTTTTTTATTCACTGAATAGTAGAGACTGTATGAGAATGAGAAAATAAACTCATAGAAATGGACGTACAAAAATGGAATGAACAATTAATGCATGTTGGTAATAATGCCAATAACAAACTACAAACATATAGGACCTACAAGGGCAGTTTAGATGTTGAACCGTCCGTCAAACTTAATATGCGAAAGAATCAACGCCGCATTCTTACTAAATTCAGGGGCTGTAATAGAAACCGTGAGGTATACTCAACTGAAAACCATCTTGAATGAACGCATATGCAGATTCCGCGATAAATCAGCCATTGAAAATGACACACTGTTTGATTGATTGTGAACTCTACATCGATATCAGGTATGACTTATTTCAAAGTTCAGCTTCTCTTCTCAAAACAACTTCTTTGAAGCTATACCGTCCGATGAAAAGTTCATTTTCATGATGATTTTGGGCAATCACCAAATTAAGTTATCTTCCGTTTTACATTTATTGAACAACCATAGACACAATGCAAATCTCATTTGAATTTTTACAAATTAATTTTTTATGGAGTATACAGTGGCCTGTTATCTTTGGTGTCTCACTAAAGGTAAAAGTGGGTATTTACATGATCGCTGCGCATCCAGGTCGCGTACCTTTGGAGCGCCGTCAGCTCTGGGCACTTGTTCCCCGAGAGACGGAAGTGGAACGTGAAGAAGTATCTGGCGCTCTGGTAACAGTTCCCTGATGAGCCAGTACCTGATGACTCAGGGGATCTGTCCTTGGGCCCATTTGTGTGAGGGATGGATGTTTGCTGCGCCGTACACCCCTTTTATCTTACGATCTGAATATGTTTTCTTTAGAGTTGTCTCAATTAGTATTTTTTCCGTTTTAACGCTTAGCACTCTGGGTAAAATTTTCAGCAGATGACATTTTGAAATATTTTTCTTATTTTTCCCAGAAAACGTGATTTGACAATTCATGCAAACTGTCTCTTAAGGAGACAATTTGCATGAAATATCAAATCCTGTTTTCTGGGAAAATTAAGAAATATATCATCAGTTTGTCGTCTGCTGAAAATGCCCAGAGAGTGGTAAAGGTTAAACAATATATCCCAATACTTTGGACTTTTTTAAAAATAGAAAATAAATGTCTAATATACCGTTTAGTAAGGGTGTTGATTTGGTTGGTGCATGCATTGTCTCTCGATCAGAATTTAGTTAGATTCAATAATGAAAGCCTACGTCATGAGGCTCCTGATCCCTGAGCATACATATATGTGCATTTATGTTCAATCCATAAAGGGCCGTGCAAAATTGTAGCAGAGGACATTCTGAGCAAGCCGGCCTCGGTGGCTCAATTGGCTGCGTGTCCGACTGGAGACTAGGAGGTCGCGGGTTTGACCCCCGCCGAGATCGGCAACATTCTTTCGTGGAGATTTGATATGAAATATTTTCTACGGTCATTCACTCCGCTGATTCAAGAAGGGCAGCTGTCAGTTTCTGGCGAAAGAATGAGTACAATACTGGTTAACCGCTTAGAGGACTAATCCTGCCCAGTAAACGTGTGATTAGGTAAACTGACCGCGCTGACATGACCCCATTGGGTTGACTGGGCCGTAAAACCTCAACACAAACAAACAAACATGCTGAGCAAACAGCAGACCCAGATGACGCAGCGTCTGACTTGGCTCTGCAGTGTTTGCCGCACACCTAGGTTTTAAATACCTCAAAATATAGAAAAATTGACTTGCCTAGTAGTAGGACAGAATCGCAAAGTGTCGAGGTTTCCGAATATTTTGGACAAATAAGATATGCACCCTGTCAAAGTGAATCTGGCTGCTGTATGAGAAAGGTACCCTTATATCACATGATATAATAGAAGAACAAGATCAACCTGCACGTCCCGCACAGTCTGATCTGGGCCTTCTCCATTCGTCAAAATATTTCACAATATCAACGCTGTTGTAAGAGTACAACGCAGGCTGACCTGGGCCTCCGTTCTCCACACAAACTCTAAGGTACCTTTTCTCAGACCACGATTTATCTGGAAGGATGTTAAATAATTTATAAATATTTGTGCACTACCATTATTTGATATATTTTATATTATTTCGCTTGACATGTTTGCATTATTTTGTCGCCGACATTTCTGAATTATTTATGACCATTCGGTTACAACTTCTGTAATGGACTCACTAATTTTGATTAGACGAACACGGATACCGTTTGTAGCATTGAAGACAGGTTTGACAAATTTTATCTAATTTCAAAGAAGTTGCAAAATATCTAGAAGCGTCTTTTATCACCACAGTCGCGCCATAGTAAAGGTGTGTTCGGGGCATATGCAGACACCGAAGGCCCAGATCAGCCTGCGCATCCGCGCAGGCTGATCAGGGCCCTCGTTGTGCGCTTGCAAAATATTGAAAATACATCGATGTCACTAAAGGCCTTTATCATATAATGTATTACAGTTCGACGGGCGGAGAAGAGCTTGTCAGAGTGCGCTGAGCTGACCATTTTGCTAATAGCGGATGACGTAAGGTTCCTTTTCTTACGTTACGGCTCCTATCATTACGAAAGCATTCAAACGTTGAAACAACCAGAAAGTGTGAACGCATTAACGCCTCATCCACCGTACAAAGTCTACCCGTCGTCACTATATTGTAGTTTATATGAGCCGCATCATTAGAAAATGCACCTTCTGATATATATGCGTCCAACGAAGACTCAAATCAGCCTGCGCACTCGCGCAGTCTGATCAGAATCTTCGATGTCCGCATGAAGAAACCTTGCATTGCATTCTTGGCTCTCCAAAATGCGCCCAGTGAAGATTCTGATTAGACTGCGCGAATGTGCAAGCTGATCTGAATCTTTGCTGGGCGCACGTGTCCGAAGGTACGTTTTCTGACGATGCTGCACATAATTCTCTGATCCTTTGAGACCATCACTGTCTTTGAAAATAGAGCCGCAGAACCTCTAGTAGAAGCCTTTGCATTAATGTATATCACACTCTTGCTCATGAAGAACTGAGTCTCCCATTGTCATTATTATATGTGTTCCTTGCTTCCAAGGAAGTCATCTAGTCGCAATTTAATGTATTTACAAAACATTTTGTTCAATACAACATCAGTTGTCTCTTGTAAATGTCTTTTGGTCTAAAGAGGCCTAGAAATAATTCAAAGTCGCAGATTTCTGCAAGTTTACAAGGATAGCAGCTTTGTGACTTTCTAGTTGCTACCCTGCACATTAAGTCCCTTCTGAAAAGGTTTCTGCTCCAAAAGGAAATAATATGCAACCAAGGGGAGCTAATATTAACCCTTACAAAGCCAAGAAAGCATGCATCTGAAAATGTCGTCTGTTGATATCGTCTGCCGAATATTCTTGCAACTTTTTCAAACCTATTTTTGCTTATAGGCAAACAGTGTGGACCCTGATCAGACTGCTCCTAGAGAAGCAGTCTGATCTGAGTACACACTGTTTGCAAAAATGACTTTTAAAATTACAAGCAGATGACAAAGCAGACGACAATTGTTGTGATTGGCAGTTTAAGGGTTAACCATTTATAAGGAAGCGTATCAAGTCCGCTTAAGTCTTTATTCACAAACTGTGTATGTTGTTCATCTCAATTTAACCCTTTCACCCCGGAGTTTCTGAAGTGGACTCTTCCAGCTTCGAATCTGGCCAGAACCATTGTTCCAAACAGCAGCCTCAGTCAAAGATCAAAACAATTATTTTGCATACAGTGTAGATCCTGATGAGATGGCTCAATTTGAGCCGTCTCATCAGGATCTACACTATTTGCAAAAGAATCGTTTCAGTCTGCAGTGTTGAAAGAATCAATGCATTTGCGAAAACATTCCCTCACACTGATTAGGTTAATTTTCCTGGGATAGATCTACCACATTTTAAGAGAACCAAGTGATTAGGAAATAAAAACTTTTTGCGGATTCACACAGCAAATGTGGGTGGTTTTCATCACAGTGGAACTGAATTTTATTAGATGAGAGACAGTTTTATCAAAATTCCGGAAAAGACACAAAGTCGTCTGATATTCCGTGGTATCTTAGTAGAATCAGGGGAACAATCGGCAATTATATTGATTTAATGTCCGGTATCCGATGATATTTGAGCGTTATTGGCTTGATCAGTGATATCGGGCAATTCCTAAAAGACTAACGGTGTTCTCATCATCCCAAATACGATTAAATAAGCCGCAACGTCAACAAACGTACCTTCGTCAACATATTTACCTGCATTCGCGCAGCATTACGAAAACTTGCTTATTCAAATATTTAAAAAATTTCAACTCCAAAAACTGAAAATTTTCAGATGAAAAACTCTTATTTTTCATATTTCTGCTCAAAACATGGATTGTGGGTACTCGTTAGAACCGCCTCGCTGAGGCGGTTCTAACGAGTACCCACAAACTATGTTTTTTGAGCAGAAATAAGAAAAATAATGTATACCCCTGTAAACCCCAGTTTTACTACATAAAAGTGGGGTTTAAGGGGGTCAAAATTATATAGGCGTGTTTTCGTGATGAGTCAGATCAGAAACTTCACTAGACGCATTATAGATAGGCAAGGAGGCAAAGTTTTTTCATGCGGACAAGACAGTTCTAATCAGACTGCGCGGGTGCTTGGCGCACTTGTCAGAAGGTACGTTTTCTCACGTTGTGACTCCAATGAAATCAATGAATAATACACATGTCTCTAAGTTTGTAGAAAGTGTTTGATAGAGAAATAAGAAAACAAACTGATACTACCTCGAATCTGGAGCTTTGTACATGTATATTTACCAAATGCTTGTTAAATGACATAAATACATATATTTGACGAAAACAAATATACATAAATGCCAAGTGATTGGATGTAGGCTAGGCCTATATTTATATTTATTCTCTCCCAGGGTGCTGTGACAGATGTAGAAAACATATAAGCAGTACACACAATACATGTCTATACATAATAACAAGCAAACATTACAAATACCGTATTCGACCTAATTTCCGCACTGTGCGCTTAGGTTTTTAAAAATTACTGGGAACACTCAGATGTGATAAAATATGTACCTATACCTATTAAGGATACACTATAAAAAGATCAGAAAAGGACTTATTTGATGATGATTATGCGATTTTTATTTTCTGGTTTTCTTTATAAAGGCATATGTTGTGGGTACTCATTTGAATTGCATCGACAAGTCGATGCAATTCAATTGAGAACCCACAACATATGCCTTTATAAAAAAGTAAATAAAAAGTACACTGGCTGTAATCTGAAGACTACGGAATTTCATGAGTGTGCGCTTATAGGGGTATGTGCGGTAATTAGATCGAATACGGTATGTGGAATTAATAAGTAGGTTACGATTAAGATTAAAAGAGAAAAAAAAGCTTTTTAAAGTTAAGATCCTGATACTTTTAGTCGCCTGTCAACGATTTCTGTGCATCTACTACTTTATTTTAGAGAAACACCCCTCACAACGTACGTCAAATTGATGATGAGGATACTTATTTTCGTCAGTAACCAGTTTTCGAAATCTTGTAAAACGAGCTATGATTTTATGAATTTCAGAATATTCATCTAGAACAACAAATTCACTGTGAACTGTCGAAAAATCGAGCTTTTCAAACGGACTGGATATTCAGACGCTTCGACAATCTATGTTTATATTCAGTTTCACTAATCTATGCTTATATTCAGTAACACTTATAGTTTAAGGATAGTTAGTCGATGTATCCGTACTGATAAGAATATGTATAAAGATTGCATTTTGTGTGGAAGAAAACAGTACTAAAATGGGCATGTTTTGTGCACAAAACTTTTCGATGCATCTTACACTCTTTGTGGTCTTGCCGTAAATCCGAAGAAACGATACAGTCGCAGATATGTGCATATTACCATGTTGGTGATCTAGTTTGTTGCCCTAGAGAAAAGAGAGGAGTAACATCAAAGGACAAATCGCTAGAGAGTGTAAATCCAAGAGAATACAAGTGTCACCAGAGAAGAATTTGTTGTCATGTTCTTTTTTTTTTATTTGTTATTGTTGTTGTTGTTGTTGTTGTCGCTGGTACGCAATGGTGTCTATGTGGAATTGAAAAAGGGGCATCTGCGACCAAGTACTTCAAAACTGTTGGATTACAGGGAAAGGGGAAGTAATTATGTCAACATATCCCATGAATCAAAAAGTGCATGCAAACCCGAGACTATTTTTTGACAGTGTATGCATCTTAATTGGTTAGTAATGCTGAAATGACAATAGTTTTTGCTTCTAACAAATGCAGAAAATATTTTTTCTTTAAATTCATAATCAGTTTACTGCCAGCTGCAGTTTTATATTAATGTTTGGGACCAAACAATAGAACCAGTGATTTAGCTTTTATACCTTGGCGGCCATTTGCGATACTGTGGTTTGCCATTAAACAACATCCACTAGTTCACAAACAAGCAGGCTAACAGAATTTTTTCCACTTTTTAGGCCTCTTGTCTACATGTTTCCTTAACATTAAGGCATATCATGATGCCCTACATTCAATATGAGATGCATGATACACTGTCAAAGACTAGAGGGGGCGGGGGCACATTGGAGTCTATTGGATGAATAATTAGTTCACACTGCCCTCAAGTGGCAGTAGACTGGGAGAAGCAAATAAATAAACTTGCTAATTTTTTACCGCTCTTTAACTGCTTTTTTTTAAATCCCCTGAAGAAATCTAAGCAAATATGAATCTATAAACAAGGATTATTGCATCAGTTTGTAAAATTTACTTTGAAATGGGGGCAGCTAGAGTAGGTATTTCTGTAGGTGCTCTGTATTGTAGAATTCACCATAAACACATTTTTTTTCACAACTATCTTCTGTCTGGCCTGTGTTGTTGATAGATATGAACAAATATCTAGCTGACTATGTTTCCAATTATTTCAAACAAAACAAGTAAACATGGATAAAAAAATATTAGGGAAGCTTCTCAAAAGCTTTACGCGCCTCACGCGCAGTTACATTCGAGTGGTAAAGTGACCAATCTCGAGCCTGTGAAGGTTTATTGAGTTTTACCGGCACCTTATTAAAACTTGCGACATTGCGCAATGAAACCGAGCAAGGCAAATGAAAGTGCTGACTTCGGTGACTTGAAATGGCCTTGACCTCTGGACTTTTGACCTCCTATTTCCATGAATTGGAAGCCTACACAGGAAATAGAGAAAGCAAAGTAATGCTTTTGCATGGAAAATGGCCTATTTCTGTGACACCTTGACCTTCAGACGTCACTGTTTTATGCCTTGAGTTAAACATCAGATTAGATTATTTTCTTTTATATATATTTTAATGAAATATATATAGTAATATATAGGTAAATATAAAATGATGGTGATAAATATCACTTGGAAAATGGCATATTGCAAAGTTTCCCAAAATGGCATGAACTATAAGTGCCCTTTTTTTTAGAATTCAAACTTCAGGTACTGAAAAAGATCAGTCAAACAAAACTGCTTCTATTTTTTAACAGTCATGAGACCTTGGCCTTGTCCTTATGACCCTTCTTCTAAAAAATCTACAAGCATGCCTAGAAACATGTAACAGAACTGGATTTTCTATGCTTTTTACTATTTAAGTGACCTTGATCTTGACCTTGACTTGTGTGACTTTGATCTTGTGTAACCTTGACCTTTGTTCTTGTCCATTAAGTTCATTTTATCTCTTCTTATTTGCTATTCATCAGAAAGCACAAATATAAATTTAGTGTCGGTCGCTTTAGCTGACATTTGAAATTCAACGTGCCATTGACATGTCAACCGGGCCAATTTAACCATCTAGTTTATATTTTCTGCATATAATTTGACATTTTTCACAATGTTCCTGTAATATATTATTCATAAAAATACACTTTAGGCACAAACAAATAAGATTATGGTGTTATATTAAAGCAAAGCTATTTTACCCATGCTAGAGGGGATGGGTGGGATAAACCCAAGATAAAACAATAATTGTAATACATATGCTGTCTTTAAGAACTTGATTTGAATCTTAAGATATGTATAGCTATATGGTTTGATTTTTGTATCATTCTGACAGTTAATTTGAAAGAAAAAGAATTAAAGTGTTTGGTCACTTTTTCTATCTCTGATATTTATATTGGAGACTTTTGCTGTATTTGTACTGGAGGGTAAACACACAAAAAAAGTGTTCTGATCAGCAAAATTAAGCAAATAAGTAAAACAAATGACATGATTATTGGTTTTAATCAGTTTATAGTATTGATATTAAGTGTTTTTTGTTGTTGTTGTTTTTTTGTTTGTTTGTTTTGTTTTGTTTTTTTGTTTTTTGTTTTTTGTTTTTTTTTTGTTGTTGTTTTTTTTTTTTTTTTGTTTTTTTTGTTTGTTTTTTTTTTTTTTTTTTTTGTTTTTTGGGGTTCTTTTTTTTTGTTGTTGTTGTTTTTTTTGTTGTTGTTTTTTTTTGTGCTTTATTGTGTGTGTGGGGGGGGGTGTTTGTTTTGTAATTATGTAATTATAACATATCCCATTAATCAAAAAGTGCAGGTAAACCGAGACTACTTTTTGACAGTGTATGCATCTTGTTGGTTAATAATGCTGAAGTGACAATAGCTTTTGCTTCTAACAAATGCAGAAAATATTTTTCTTTAAATTCATAATCAGTTTATTGCCAGCTGCAGTTATATATTGGTTGTTTTGGACTAAAAAATAGAACCAGTAATTTTGATTTTACACCTGTGCGGCCATTTGCGAGACTGTGGTTGCCATTAAACAACATCCACTAGTTCACAAACAAGCAGGCTAACATAGTTTGTTTTTTTTTTTTTGTTTGTTTGTTTTTTTATTCATTTTTTAGGCCCCTTGTCTACATGTTTGTTTGACATTAAGGCATATCATGATGCCCTACATTCATTATGAGATGCATGATACACTGTCAAAGACTAGAGTGGAGAGGGGGTGGGGGCGGGGTTCATCATTGGAGTGAATAATTAGTTCACACTGCCTTAAACTATGAGACACATATGTTTATCATAAAAGATAAGAGCCACAATGCGAAAAAGCGTACCTTCCGACATACGTGCCCAAACGAAGACCCAAGCTATCCTGCGCAACCGCGCAGTTTAATCAGAGTCTTCTTTGTCCATATGAAAAGGCTGCATCTTCGGCTATCCAAAAAAGCGCCCAGTGAAGATTCTGATCAAACTGTGCAAATGTGCAGGCTGATCTGCATCTTCGCTGGGCGCACATGTGCGAAGGTACGTTTTCTGACGGCTCAAAATGTTGCAAGCTGTTAGGAAGATTACCAGTTCCATGTGGGTGGTCTGGTTTCCTTACAACACAACTTTTTAATGTCATATAATTGAGTCGTTGCAAGGGATGCAGTATCTTCGTGTTACCTTTGGACAATGAAAAATATAGAACTCTTGACTGGACAGTGCGGGTGCGCAGGATGATCTGTGAGAATCTGTGCATTCTGAATACAAATTTCTATGGAACTTAGTCCTATCACGAATCTGTCGTCTGCAGCACTTTAAATGAGTTTTGCAATCCACGGGGAGAACTGATAATTTAGACTGTCTGCGGTCAAATGTCATTCTAATAGACTGACAATGCACCTGCTTCCAAAGTAGATACTGTTATTTAAGACTGAACCTAATACAATTAATTACAGTCGACTCTCGTTATCTCGAATTCCAACGGACTTACTGAAACATTCCGAGATATCCGTACTTCGACATATCAGAGTTGAGAGGGTGAGTAAAATAATAATTGAACAACCACATTTAACAAATGAATATGTAATTTTACTCCTGAAGTTAGAAATATATATATATATAATAATGTGGAAAAGAGGAGAAATTGCTCCTTTGGAGCAATTTCTCCTCTTTTCCACATTATTTTGTTACCTGTTGTCATAGTTTCATGTTAAAACAGGGACCAGATTTTCACTTCGAGATAAGCGGTAATTCGAAATAAGCGAGTTCGAGATAACGAGGTTCGACTGTATTTGACAATGTTTCTTCCGGCATTTGTCTTATTGTTAAGAATGACTCCAAAGACTCCAAAGAAACACAGTTATCCGATTCTTTAGTGGATACGAGTACGTAATCTACCCAAAATAATCCGTTCTCTAACAGTTCTATTGTATTTTATGATCGCAGTAGATGGTGCACTCTTTTCGAGTACAGTCAAACTGCAATGACTCGGGCAACAATGACACGTTTACCATGGGTGATTCAGACTCGTATTTGCGTCCTTAGGAAATTCTTCCGACAGCTCAAGAAAACAAATATATTTGGGAACATGTTAGAAATGTCCTCTTATTTTATCATGAAAATATACATTGTGTGTACTCATTACGATCGTCTAATCGAGGCGATTCAAATGTGTACATTCAACATACCTTCGTTCTGAGGTACGCGCGTGTGTAAAACTAGTTTAACTCTTTCACATAGTGATCACCCATGGTTTATCATGCATTAACATTTGCCGGGTCCCGAGGAAGCTGTTTGAACACAAGGCCGCTAGGCCGAGTGTTCAAATATCTTCCGAGGGATCCGGCAAATGTTATTGCAATAAAATAACCATGGATGATCGTTGTTCTTGCATAACTTACGATTCCAACGGCAAATTGTGACGAAAACGCCCCAAAGCTCCATATAAACTTTTAAAATGCGACGGCAAATCAACATGACGGCTAGTTTAGAATGTTGTTTGCAATGACGTCATCATAAAATTCTAAAATGCTACGTTTAGGGCGATAATGTTACGTCGCTCAACGTAACGTAAAAAAAGCAAGGCCCATCTTGTGATATCAAAAGTTCAAAATCCATGTTCAAGCAGCACGAGAATTTCATGATTGGAACATAGGTTTTGTTGTTTGAACACGGCTTCTGGTCCATTCAAGTATAGCTTCAAACAGCTATGCTCATAAGATTTTATGCAAGAATTGGCTTTTGCAAACAACATTGATCCAGATGAGACTCTCATCTGGATCTTCGCTGTTTGACATTCACAAAATCAACTTTACCTATAAACGTCTTTCCAAGCGATAGTTTGTTAAAATAAAAAGCAGACGACAAATGTCGTCAGAAATTTGGCCCAAAAAGAGTTAAGCCCCACCTACACCAAGTAGATTTTCCTCTGCGGATCGTACCAAAGCAGTTTCTTTGTTGCAGTTCTTTGTCCGTATGTCAGTAATTGCAAATTAGCTTTCTTATTTATCTATTTTTCATAATTATAATCATTTATTTTATTTTACTTTTTTGGTCATTGTTCCTCTTCTTCTTTTGGTGCCTTGGGAATACTGCACTTAGTGATTTTAGCTCTTCCTGCAAAGAGATCTTTCTAGCACAGATCCAAATCAAGGCCATGTTCTAACAGTTTAATATTCAGCCATTAAGAAGAAATCCCCCTGTCAGGATACAAATGGAATGGCAACAAAAAGGCAATAAATCACATACGTTTATACAATGGAAATGGCTGCAAGTGACAGTTCATTGTCAGACTCCACAAAGATATAAGATGAATGACTTTACTGCTAGAGTAAGTAATACAAGCTTGTCCATTTACTTGAGTATACTCTAGTTTTGTTGTTCAGCTGTATATGCATTACGAAAACATGCCTATTAAATATACTGAAAATTTTATTATCGAAAAATAAGAAATTTTCAGTTTAAAAAAATCTGATATTTTTCATATTTCTGCTCAAAACATAGATTGCTGGTACTCGTTGGAACCGCCTCGACGAGGCGGTTCCAACGAGTACCCACAATCTATGTTTTTGAGCAGAAATAAGAAAAATAATGTATACCACTGTAGACCTCAGTTTTACTATATAAAAGTGGGGTTTAAGGGGGTCAAAATTATATAGGCGTGTTTTCGTGATGTTAGGGATAACATAGAAGTTTCCTTCATGATAACCACAAACATGGCATCAGAGAAAAATGGGAGGGGGATAGGGACGGGCCAATTTTTCCTCTAATTGTAAAAATGCACTTATGAGTCTTAATAAAACCGAGACTCCCATTTTCTAATCTGTAATGTGTTCTTTGTTTCCAAAGGCAATCTTTTTGACGTTTATTTAACATCTGACTGAATTATAGATTCATATTAATGCACAAAGGCTAAAACTACTATGTATTTATCCACATTATTTTAGTATATACGTACAAAGGAAAGCTAGCTAACGGATTAGCTCGGTTTTTTTTTTTTTTTTTTTTTTTTTTTTTTTCAGCGGGGTTGGGGATGAACGGAGGGAGTGGTAGAATATAAAGTTGGTATGTGTCGCTAGGTGTGTAAAGATGTGATGTGCCGCTAGTTTTGTGTACGCTTTTTTATCTCTTCTGGCCCCAGTTGTTCAAAGTATCGTTAGCTTTACGAGTCCATTAATGACAAAGACCTCTGACGGTTGTCCCAGCTTCTATGATTTCTCCATACAATTATATTTGGTATTTTTAGGAAGACACATGTTCTATAAAGAAGCTGAAGAAGCCAAATTGTAAATTTGTGTCATACAGAAGCTGTATTTTATTTCTTCAGGAGGGAGGAGTAACATTTTTAGAGAAATAAAATTGATCCAGACTTGGGTTTTTTTCGTGCAAGTGAATGTTTATGCATATCCTTATAAAATACACACTTATATTTGGGAATATGGCCAATTACTTGTCCACAATTGATGGTATAAATTTATATTTTCCACATAAAAATAAAACTTGTACCAAACATTTAACATACCTTATAGCAGTACTTGCATTTCTTGGTCAGTGATCCCATCTGTAACCAGTTGCTCCCGGTAAGCTAGTTATCCTCGTGATAATTATCAGTGTATTTTTACCACTTTTATTCAAATTGATAAGTTTTGGAATCTCATTAGATCTACAAGACAATATGGATGATTAAGAACCAAGGTTATTTTTGTCACAGTAGAATAAGAAATAGAAATACATCTGACAACTTAACTGGAGCCCTATTGTGTATCCCACATCTACCTGTAGGTTCCACTTCAATATATACAATATATGCACAGTTATCTTGTGTTGTACAGTTGCCTTCCAAATGCACATTACTGACTCAGGCTTAAAATCCTTCAGGTATTGAGTGGAGGCTGCATTTCTGCAACAGCTGTCAGGCACATGCATGACCAAATATGTGGACCAGTTAAAGTTTACTGTGTACTAACATGAATATGCCAGGATATAACAGTTCAGATAGTTCAATTTATAACAGTTGTACTTCTTTCTATAACTAAAACTGCTAAAGTGAGAATAACAAAATAGTTTTTTGTTGTTTTTTTGTTGTTGTTTTTTTTTGTTTTGTTTTGTTTGTTTGTTTGTTTTTTGTTTGTTTTTTGGGGTTTTTTTGTTGTTGTTGTTTTTGTTTTTTTTTTGGGGGGGGGGGTTGTTTTTTTTTTTGTTTTTTTTTTTTTTGTTTGTTTGTTTGTTGTTGTTTTTTTCTTTGTCTCTAGGATATCATCCTAAAAATATGCATATACAATGTCTGCAAAAGGATTAGCTGAGGCACGGGGGGTGGGGGACAGTACTTTATAAAAAAATTTCCATTTTCCATGCATTTCAATAGCAAAAATGAACAGTTTTACCCAAATTTAGGGTTCATTTTATTTTATTTGGAAAAATTGTTTTCATAACATTAATGATGGGTCATTACACGTCAATTGCAATGTAAATTACACAATTTACTGAAACTTTATTTTCCATCATTTTGTAGGCAAATTTAAATTGCTACTGTCAGAGGTCCTTCGTTAACTAATGTAGCTAGGATATTTTCAAATACATTGATATTGTGCTGCAAAAATGTGAAAAGGTACTCACATTTATATCAGCAAAAAATATTAATGTATTTGCCATATTTCAATACAAGAAAGAAATTCTGACAACACGTTAGCTAACTACTTCGTTTAGGTTTGATCATACTTTATATTTACGGTCATAGTTTATATTCCCTTCCTGGTGATGCTTTTTAAGTACCTAATCGAAAATATCATTGGTAGGCTATGTTTTGTGAGTCATCCCGAAAACATACCTATATAATTTTGACCCCCTTAAACCCCACTTTTATATAGTAAAACTGGGGTTTACGGGGGGGTATGCATTATTTTTCTTCTTTTTGCTCAAAAATATAGATTGTGAGTACTCGTTAGAACCGCATAGCAGAGGCGGTTCTAACGAGTACCCACAATCTTTGAGCAGAAATATGAAAAATATCAAAGTTTTTAATCTGAATATTTTCAGTTTTTAGAGGTGAAATTTTCTATATATTTGAATAGGCGTGTTTTCGTAATGGTGGCTCTTCCTGGACATTTTCCATGCTTTTTTGCGAGGCTGGAGGTTGTAAATTTCCAGTTTTTAGGTATTCGTTCGATGGATAATATGACAATGTGACTGCTCCTTTTTTCTCGTTTGATTGAGTTGAGGTTTTGCAGCCTAGCCCTGTCAACCCATTATGGTCATTCTGAGCCGGTCAGTTTATCTAACCACTTTTCCTGGACAGGCTAAGTTCTCTAAGCGGTTATCCAGTATTTGTGCACATTCTTTCGCCAGAAACTGACAACTGCCCTTTTTGAATCAGTGAAGGAAGAGGATGTCCGCCGAAAATATTTCAAGTGCAGCAGTTATTACCGTATATATTCCACAGAGAAAACAGGCCTTAGCAAATGATTTTGACCCATATCAGATCAGACTGCACATTGCTTTTTTATGTCATGCCCAACACTGTAGACGAATTAGCAGAAGCAGAAATCGTATCACAGTTTGAGCATATGGTACGTGGAGGAATTTTATAAGGAAGAAATTCTGCTTCTACTAATTCGTATTATGACTGGGATTTTGAGTCCTTTCAGTGTCAGTAGAAGTGAGATAATTTTCCGTACAGGTAATATCGCATTTTATATATATAATAATATTATTTTCTAATGCGTATAGTCAGCATTTGAAGTTACTCCTACAAGTACATTTTTAAACTGTATTTATCCTAATGTGTGGTGAACATTACGAAAACATGCCTATTCAAATATACTGAAAATTTTACTACCAAAAAATGAAAATTTTCAGCTAAAAATTTCTGATATTTTTCATATTTCTGCTCAAAACATAGATTGTGGGTACTCGTTAGAACCGCCTCGATGAGGCGGTTCTAACGAGTACCACAATCTATGTTTTGAGCAGCGTTAGAACCGCCTCGATGAGGCGGTTCTAACGAGTACCCACAATCTATGTTTTAAGCAGAAATAAGAAAAATAATGTATACCCCTGTAAACCCAAGTTTTACTATATAAAAGTGGGGTTTAAGGGGGTCAAAATTATATAGGTATGTTTTCGTGATGAAACAAACAGGTAGCCAACTCGCAAATAGAGAAAAACGTGCATTGTATCAGCAGCGAAACATCAATCCACGAAAGTGTATGAGGTGCGAAACTGAACAGGTGGCGAACTTCCAAGTCGCGAAACCTCCGGAAACCATTTGGTAGAAACTTTATTTTGATTGCTTGAAATACAACATAATTTACAACAATACAATATTTTCCAGGATCTGACTGTAAGCCTTAGCTTGTCTGAAAGTCATTTCCTGGTAATAAAGGCATATAACTTTCATAGATGTTATGAGTGGCTGAGCCTTTTGACATATTTGATCATAAGAAATTAAACCAAAAGCTTAATAACTTATATGCATGTATGTACACCGTTACATACATACATGCGTACGTACGTACATACATACTCACGCACGCGCATGTACATACATACACACACAAATATATGCATACATACATGCACGCATTCAGGCACATACACAAACCGGAAACCATTTGAACTAGGAGGCACAATAATGTCATTGTAATGAACTCCTAATGTTTACATCCTTAAATGAGTGTTCATTTTTGTCTGTTTCAATAAATATGTTTCTGTCTGTTTGACCACATTGGGTAAAACAACCTCGTTGCAGCCAAACCAAAATGCATAGATTATAGAGAAAAATGACCTTTTTTGGTTTATATCATCTATACATTTTGATTTGGATACAACATTCTGGGGTTTGCCTTTGAACTGTCTGATATCCACAACCATGCTATAACGAGCCATATTCTAAAGACGCTCCATTTGTTTGTTTATAAAAGCTTAGCATACTACGAAGACATTTCAGCACACATCATTCTGTAGTACTTTTTTTATTTTCTCCAGAAAACAGGCTTATGGGAAGCACAATAAAAATATCATCCATTTGTCGTCTATATTTGCACAAAGAGTGCTAAAGATTAATGTTGGTTGTCATATTATGTCAGTTATTTTGTAGCTGCATTTCATATTTTATATTCTTTCATATTGCATTGCAGTAATTACACAATAAACAGATCAGCCCAAAAAGCATTTTACATAAAGCTATAGCGGGCCGTTATCGGCCCGTCAGGGTAGCTGAAGGGCCGATAACGGCTCGCAATAGATTTATGTGGAATGCTAGCTGGGAGTTCACTTTCTTTTTGCTCTGTTCAACAGAAAGCAGCTGATCTTTCATTTGGATTCTTTTTTAAAAAGCAAACTTGTCTGGAGCTATGAATACCATTTTTGTTAATGCCCCGTTTCCTACACCATTGATTAAATGTCACTTATTTACTCAGAGCTGAGATAATGTTTTCCCCTGGTAGCAGAGTCCGTATAATATGAGACGCAACGTCAGAAAACGTACCTTCTGACATGTGCGCCCGGCGAAGATTCAGATCAGACTGCGCATTCGCACAATCTGATCAGAATCTTCGCTAGGTGCATTTTTTGATAGCCAGGGATGCAAAGTTTCTTCAGTCGAACAAAAAAGACTATCAGACTGCGCGCATGCGCGGGCTGACTTGAGTTTTTATAAAGCGCACATGTCTGAAGTTTAATTTTCTCCCGTTGCGTCTCAAATGGAATTTTGTTTCATGCCCACCCGTACGTCACAAATAACCTCTTCTGTCAATAATCTAGACATGTGTCGTTTTAGTGTTGGTTTTGAGCTTCAGAGTGTCGAAAGGTTAATTCTTCTGTCTTTAGAAAAAAACACTGATTGCTAAAGAGAAAACAATATCCAGAAAATTCCATGCTGCTTCCACTTGCAAGCGTCGAGCGAAAAGGAGACTTTCAGTCCTGCCTATGTGAACAGCAAAAGCCCAGATCAGCCTTGCACCCGCTTCGTCTTCTGTGAACCTTTGCTTTCTACCAGTACATCGATGGCATAAAACGAGCGGCGTAGACTGTACTGATATACAGGCTGAGCTGGACCGTCAATATGTATATATTTGTTTGTTTGACCCAGATAGTAGCCGCTTATAACATTTATACGGTATTTATCCTAAACTTCTTACCATACTTGTCCTAAACTTTGAGCAAGAAAATTTAACTGTCAGTCGATGTAACTAAAATCTGCTGGATGTGTAGCAAATAGTATAGACCCTGATCAGACGCCACAATGCGGCGTCTGATCAGGGTCTATACTGTTTACTCTTGACTCTATACATTGTTTGGTCAGGAGCATGTGTACCAGTACTTATGGTAAACATAACTGGGTTTGTCTTTTTATATGTAATATAGTTTGCATTTTTACCAGAAATATGGCTTGACATTTCGTGCCAGATGACCCCTAGAAAACCTTCTGCATGGAATGTCAAGCCATACTGTATCTACCCTAATTATTCGGAAAGACAAGCATGGGCAAACAGGGTAGACCCAGATCATACACCACAATCATGATCTGGACTGTTTGCTACATTTCGGGGTATTATAGACATCAACAGGTAGTCCAGCAGACTTGTTCATTTTAGGTAGTAACAAGATGTCCTTATATTTGGAGTAAATATAGTAGTTTTCTAAAACTATGAAAATTACAACATATTTATCGTCTGCTATTTATGGCCAATTATACATGAAGGTTAAAGGTTCAAAACCCCTGTAGGCTGGTTTAGCAATTTTTATAAATGGAATCTGAATTATCATGTTCGTAAATGTCACAAACAACATGGAACAAACACATCATGAAAAACAAAATGTGACTCATGTTTTACAGATTATGATATGAAAACCATAAAGAAGGGCGGGCAACTATCAGACTACTCTGACTAACCATGGCAGTGCCATATTATGATGCATGACACACTTGGCTGACAGTCACAATCTGGGACACTGTCGCGTTATAGAACAAGATTACCACAGAGACTATTGGCTGTGTTATTTACAAACTGTGACGCTGTCGCGTTCATGAACATGACTAGCTTGTGATGAGAGTAACAAACTGTATAGCAATGCATTGACAACTGTGATAAGGTGTATTGTATTGTATTGTTAAATAACACGGCAAACTTACAATGACATGAGCAGTAAACTGTAACAACAATGTCATTGACAAACGGTGACACTGCCACGTTAAAGAAAATAGCAAGCTCACAATTACATAAGTAGTGAAATGTATCAGCAATGTCATCGACAAACTGTGACAATGTCAAGTTAAAGAACATGACAAGCTCACAGTGTGGTGAGTAGCAAACTGTATCAGCAATGCCACTGACAAACTGTGACAATTGACGTTAAAGAACATTACAAGCTCAAAATGAGATAAGTAGCAAACTGTACCGGCAATGCATTGACAAACTACGCCAATGCTCATAAATGTCACAAACAACATGGAATAAAGGTATAATTTACAGAATAAGATATTACAGGACAAAACATGAATACCATGAAGACGGGCGGGTAACTATCAGATATCTCTGACAACCATGACAGTGCCATATTGTGATGAATTACACACTTGGCTGACAGCCACGATCTGAGACACTGTCGCGCTACAGAACATTGCAAGAGGTCATTGACTGTGTTAGTTATAAACTATGTCGCTTTCGCGTTGATGAAAGTGACCAGCTTGTGATGAGGGTAGCAAACTGTACCAGCAATGCATTGTCAAACAATGAGATGAGTAGCAAACTGCATCAACAATGTCATTGACACAGTGTGACACTGTCAGGTTAAAGAACATGACAAGCTCAAATGAGGTGAATTGCAAACTGTTTCACAATTTCACTGACAAACTTGATAATGTTACGTTAAAGAACATGACAAGCTCATAATGACATGAGTAGCAAACTGTAACTAAAATGTCATTGACAAGTGCGACACTGTCACGTTAAAGAACATGACAAGCTCATAGTGGTGTGAGTAGCAAACTGTAAGAGCAATGTCAATGACAAACTGCGATAATATCACGTTAAAGAAAAAGATAGGCTCACAATGAGATGACTAGAAAACTGTAACACCAATGTCACTGACAAACTGTGACAATGTCACGTTAAAGAAAATTACACACTCACAATAAGCTGAATAGCAATCTATATCAAAACGTCACTGAAAAACTGTAAAAAACGTCACGCTAAAGGAAATGACAAGCCAACAATGAGGTGAGTAGCAAACCGTAACACAAATGTCATTGACAGACTGATAATGTCAAGATAAGTACATGACAAGCTCACAATGACGTAAGTAGCAAACTGTATCACAATGTTACTGACAAACTGTGTTAAAGAACATGACAAGCTCACAGTTAGGTGAGTATCAAACTGTCACAGCAATGGCATTGACAAACTGAGACAATGTCACGTTAAAGTACACGACAAGCTCACACTGAGACGAGTGGCAAACTGTATCAGCAATGTCACTGACAAACTGTGACAATGTCGCGTTAAAGAACATGACAAGCTCACAATATGGGGGAAAGCAAACTGTATCAGCAATATCACTGACAAACTGTGACAATGTCAGTTAAAGAAAATGACAAGCTAACAATGCGGTGAGTAGTAAACTATATCAGCAATGTCATTGTTAAAGAACATGGCATGCTAACAATGAGGTTAGTATCAAACTGTAACAGCAATGTCACTGACAAACTGCGTCAATGTCACGTTAAAGAACATGACAAGCTCACAATGAAGTCAGTAGCAAACTGTATCAGCAATGTCACTAACAAACTGTAAGCTTGTCACTTTCTTTAACGTGACAAGCTCACAATGAGGTGAGTAACAAACTGTAATAGCTACGATACTGGCAAAATGTGTCATTGTCACGTAAAAGAGCACTACAAGCTTATAATGTGGAGGGTAACAAACTTTATCAGCTATATCACTGGCAAACTGTAACACTGTCAAGTTAAAGAACACGATAACACGGTAACAAAATGTATCAGTTTCGCATTGACTGGCACTGTAACGATACAGACAAATGGCAAGCTTATTATCAGAAAAATAACAAATTGATATAGCTCTATTATTTACTAAGTGTTAAACTTCCGCATTAAAGAACATGGCAAGCTCACAATGAGGAAGGTAACAAACTATGACACTGTCAAGTTATTGACTTTGGCAAGCTTACAATGAGGAGGGCAGCATGCCGGTGACAATTTGTGACACTATCTATTAATACAACACGACAAACTCACAATAATGAGGATAACATACTGTAACAGCTATGTCACTGTGTTTCAAATTATAGAACACGACATGCTCACTATGAGGAGGGTAGCAAACTGTAAAAGCCATGTCACTGACAAACTGTGACATATTGAAGGTATAGAGAATGAAAAGGAGACAATATAGAAGCCATGTTAGGTATGTCACTACTAGTGTTTGCCTCCATCACGTTACAGATTATGATTAAACTGTCTTTAAGGAAGAGCGCAAGCTAATACTTTTAGCCGTTTAACCCCTAAATATCTTAAATGGACGCTTCCATCCCTGAATTTGGGCATATCCGTTTTTGCAAAAAAGGGTTTCAGTCAAAAGTCAATAACAGAATGGCAAACAGAGCAGATTCAAAGACGGCTCATGATAAGCCGTCCCTTCTGGATCTGCGCTGATTGCTGATTGCAAAAGTACCTGTACCGGTCTTAGGGTTCAAAGGGTACAATGGTTAAACAATGTGAGATATGTCTGTCGTAAGCTGTGAATTAATCACGTTTCAGGCCATGTCAAAACAAATATAAAGAAAGACGACAAACTATTTCATGGCGTCAGCTGTGTCAATGACAGTCCGTGACACTGCAAAGTGATATGACATGGACGACCAGCGAGAATAAGGGCAACAGATCATTACATAAGGCAACAAATCATTACATAGCTGTACAACTAACAGTGACACTGTTATGGGAGAGGCAATGACAGAAAGTTGAAACGCTTCGAGGAGAATGGACACACTTTCAGAGGAGGTAGCTCTAAATTCTTTTTGTCCCTTCGGAAAAGGTGGTCTCTTCTAAAAGGAAGGAACTTGCTCCCAATGGGAGTAGACAGGTTTTCACAAGGTTCTTGGTGTACAGGAAAGCAAACCGGAAGTCACAAAAATGTCTTTCTCATGATAAATAACAAAAGTCTACATGGTATATCTAGTCCACTTAAAGTTGTGTTAATCAATGTGGCTCACTCTCTTGAGATTTCAGTTCCACGGTCAAAACCTGCAGTTCTCCTTTCAGGAACTATCTCAGGAGCAAACTGGGACAAGAATATGCCTTTTTGAAGTGTACTCAAATTCAGATCGCTCTGAACAACTGAGCATTGGTCCTCAGTGGGCGCACGTGACATAAGGTACACTTCTTACGTTGCCGCTCATCTGAGCATTCTTATCGTCACTGGAATGACTTGGCAAGAAACAAGATTCAATTGTCTTAGCTCTAAAAGTATATATATGCGCTAGGGTTGAGATTATAATGTAAAAAGCGTGAAACATACTGACACATAGGCTGGTTCTCAAAAATGTTTGGAATCTGCTTCTTGTTCTGAACACAGTGCACTTTGCCGAAAAGACACAAACATGAAAAAGTAATTATGAAAATATATATTAAAATAAGTTCTTTCATAGTTAAAATTGATGTTCGCATGTGCGTTAAGTACCTTCTTGCATGTCAGCGTGAGAAAACAGTTTGGCGTCAAAGGCATTATTCTTCCTCGTCTCGACAGTTCTCGTCTGCCAAAAAAAACTGCAGTAGAATACCATAATTCTTATTATTATATTACAAAGGGTTCCTAGACATTGATTCTCCAGACATAAGAAAATGGTAGAAAATGATTCCAGCTGTAATATATAAGTTCCATGATACCATTATAACTTCACATCTTCATTTTTTTATTTATTTTTTTTTTTTCAACTAAAAGGACAGATACACTGAAAATCATAAAAGTGGGGTTATAATGGGGTGAATATATATTTTCTAGTTTCCATTTCCTGTCATTTTTTTTTTTTTGTCAAAGACACGACAGCTGTTTTGAGATCGTAATTCTTCATTATATGGGCCGCTCCAAGCGAAAAGAAAGTCTTCGAGAATGCGCAAAATGCGCTGATTTAAATTCATCATACGCATGCGCAAAACAAATCATCCGGGCCTTTGCTATCCATTGATACATTCTATAGTTTCCAATGACTCTGTTAGCGGAAGCGCGGACTGATCTAGACATTCGCTGTCCGCATCTGCTAAAGGACATGTACATATAATACATGTATTTGTACTTTATCTAAAAATTAAAAGGCTCCATTTTATTCTATGTTTATGTCCCTAAAACTGCTGGATAAACAATAATGACACAGATCAGAGGCCCAGTGACATACCTGTTTTTTAGGTATTCGAAAATATACTCAACAACATGGACTAGCCAGTTTCTACAACAATATTAAACTTTGCATGCTAGGTAATTGAATTTTTTTTTTCCTAAGAAGACAATTTGCATGAAGTACCAGCTCCGATGTTTTAGGAAAAATAAGAAAAGTGTCATTAGTTTGTCGTCTGCTGAATTAGCCCATAGTATTGTAAATGTTTTATGCCTAGCGTTCCATGAAAGGCCCATTGGCAAACAATATAGACCTAGATCAGACGCCGCATTCTGCGGCGTCTGATCAGGGTATACACTGTTTGCATTAAATACACGAATTTCTGTTAAATGTAATAGTGATAACACACAAGACACTCCTTTGGATTAAAAATGAAAGTCCAAATAATGAGGTAGCAGAATCCACTAGGCATCATATAATAAATTTTGAAGTAGTTGACTACAAAATACCGAATACGTTGCACCCTCTATCAGGGTAGATACTTAGGTTAAATACGGTAATGTACGAGGGTGAGTCAGTAAGTAACCAGCCTAACTTATTTCCGGTTGAGATCCTCCTCTTCTTTTTTGATGTAATTGCCTCTAGTGTGATGCACTTAGACCAACGGTGTTCAAGTGCCATCAGCCCAGAACTGAAAAAGTCAGGGTCCTTTCCATTGACCCACTCCTCAACTGCCGTCAGGACTTCTTCATCAGACCGGAAATGAAGTCCACGGATATCCTTTTTCAAGTTTGGGAATAGGAAGAAGTCGCTAGGAGCTAGGTCAGGCGAATAGGCAGGATGTGGTATTAATTCATACCCGTTTCGCTCTACAGCATCCAATGCAACTTTGCAAATGGGGACTCTCGCGTTGTCCTGTTGCAGCAAAACACCTTTAGAGAGTTTACCTCGGCGTTTTTCACTGATGGCGGTTCTCAGCTAGTCTAACAAGTTTGCATAGTTTACTCCAGTTATTGTACTTCTCTTGGGTAAAAAGTCCAACATAATAACTCCTTTTGCGTCCCAAAATACTGTGGCCATCACCTTGCCAGCAGATGGTTGCGTCTTGAACTTCTTTGGCCTCGGGGACCCAGGCCCTACCCACTGACGACTCTGAGCTTTATTTTCTGGCTCATAATAATGAACCCAAGTCTCATCTACAGTCACCAGACGCAAAAGAAAATCATCTTTTGACTTAAAACGTTTCAACAAGGCGCTGCATACTGATGCTCTGGTTGCCATTTGCTCATCGCTATAGGATTTGGGGACCCAACGGGCTGTTAGCTTGCGCATACTTAAACGATCATGTAAGATTGTTGAAACGCTACCATGTAAAAATGCTTAATGTCTGCGCTATTTCTTCCACCTGAATTCGCCTATCGGAGTATACCGCATCCCGAACTTTCTTACACATTTCTTCGTCGGTGGCATCCAGTGGGCGTCCAGACCTGGCTTTATCTTCTAAAGACGTTCTACCGCGTTTGAATTCCCCTACCCAGAATTTAACCTGAGCATAAGATGGTGCAGAAGACCCATAAACATCGGCTAACTCGCCGTGTACTTCCTTGCCTGTTTTACTTTTTAAATACAAGTACCGAATTACAGCACGGTACTCAACTTTAGATGAAAAGCATGCCTTTGCATCACTAGTCATGTTTGACATTCAATATCTTATTAAAGAATGACTCGATACGTGTGCAATTTTGTACCCATGTATAAAACATATATATTGAGAGAAATCATGAAAATCGTGACCGTCTCGGTCCATCGGAAATGGGATAGGCTGGTTATTTATTGGCACGCCCTCGTATCTAAACTCCACTGTCGGAATGGCTAACATTGAAGACTTTGATCTAAATACCTCTTAGAAGTGGCTTCATATGGGTCTGCACTGTTTGTTCTTGTCTCTCGGTCCGCATATTTAGGATAAATAAAGTAGTCGCTTTTATCGCGCGTGTAAGATTCTGTACCTCTGAACCAATATAACGACTTTTGAAAGTAATAAAACATTACGAAAACACGCCTATTCAAATACACTGAAAATTTTACCACCAAAAATGACAATTTTTCAGACAAAAAAAAATTCTGATTTTTCATATTTCTGCTCAAATCATAGATTGTGGGTACTCGTTAGAACCGCCTCGTCGAGGCGGTTCTAACGAGTATCCACAATCTATGTCTTTTAGCAGAAATAAGAAAAATATTGTATACCCCTGTAAACCCCAGTTTCACTATATAAAAGTGTGGTTTATGGGGGTCACAATTATATAGGTATGTTTTCGTGATGAGGAGGTGTTGTTTTTTTTTTTCAGCCTACTTCGCCGACTTCTTCCAATTTAACCTTCACCACTCTCTGAGTAGATTCAACAGACGACAAATTGATATTTGTATTATTTTTCTAAAGTAAAAAATGGTTTCACATTTCATACAAATTGTCTCCTGCCAAACCCTATTTTTTCTGGGAAAATAATGAAATTATTTTAAAATGTCGTCTGCTGGAATTTTTTCCTGCATGCTTAACTTAAACAGACAAATAAGTGCGTTTACATTTCAAAGAACTTTTCCCCAAGAGCAATCACTGAAATCATATTACATGACTGCCAAACTAAATCGCCTTTTGAGAACCCAAATCACTACATCCGATCATAGGAATATCTACGTCATGTCATGTGATGCGCAACGTACAAAAAGGGCCATTATGCAGTTTGTGGAAAACGCAGATCCTGGTCAGCCTGCGCAATCGCGCAGGCTGATCAGGGTCTTCGTTGCCCGCTTGCAGAATCAATGGATACTGTAGTATATGTCGACGAACTGAGAATGTCCAGATCAGACTGCATGAATGCGCACGCTTATCTGGACCTTCGCCGTTCGCACATTCGTAGGGCCTTTTTCCTACGTTGTGCATCATTTGTGAACAGCAATGCTCAGATCAGTCTTTAAACCCACATACCACTTTAAGACATTCATCCACTGCACTTGGAAAAATCGCCTTTTGTAAAATCTGAATAGTGGAACACCGAAGGCTCTACGAAAACCCATGAGCATACGTACTTTTTTCTTCTGCTACATCTCAGACATTACATCCAGAAGCTAAGCCATTATTGAGAGATTTAAAACATGTCTTTTACAACGTTTTATTGCCACAGACGACAGTTACATACCAAATGATAACTTCAAGCGATGTTATTGTTTATGCGTTTGTTTGGATACGCTAGAATATACTTATTGCTTTCTTGATTTCGAATAATCCAAGACAGCAACCTTAAGATCAAGCTAGATTCTATATGTCCTCGAAAACGAACATAAGAAGGACGCGGGGGTGGTCGGGTGGTGCGAAGGTGTCGTGTATCTTACGTCAACGGGGCGCCCAGCTGATATTGGATACAATTGCGCAAGGCCTACTATCCTCGCAGCAGGTAAGGGTAGAGGGGAAATGCATTTATTTCTTCTGTTTCTTCACTTTCATTTCTGTTTCTCTTTCTTTCCTGTCCCTCTCTTTCATCTCGTCTACTATCTCTTCTATCTTTTTTCTCCCTTTCTCTGGAAGACGACACAAAATGACCCACAAGGGTTGACGTGTCGTTAAACCCCAACACAATCAATAAGAAGGACGAATTAATCCATTTATGCCTAATATCCTATAAAAGGGACATTGGAAAACAGCGCAGACTCAGTGTCTCTACTGTTTGCATCCAGAATCTACACTTTTTACATTACATACAGGATTTTCGTATGAAAATAACAAAAAACATTAAGATAAATCAGACACCCCTTAACTTGGAGATGGACCTTTCCAAAGAGTTGCGTAGCATCACGATACCATGCCTATATAATTTTGACCCCCTTAAACTCCACTTTTGTATAGTAAAACTGGGGTTTACAGTGATATACATTATTTTTCTTATTTATGCTGATTGTGGGTACTCGTTAGAACCGCCTCCAGCAAAAATATGAAAAATATCAGAATTTTTTATCTGAATTTGTTCATTTTCTGGTGGTAAAATTTTCTATATATTTGAATAGGCACGTTTTTGTAATGAAAAATCCTCTCGGCATAAATGAGTTAAAACCGTTTAAAATCACCAAAAATGAACCACAGCCGAAACAAGTTGAAATAACTCCTCCTAATGAAAACCTGACTTAACTGTTACCACTCTCTGCGCTGATTCAGCAGACGACATATTATGTTATTTTTCTTATGTCTCCTGAAAAACAGGATTTGACATTTTATGCAAATCGTCTTCATTGCAGACAATTTGCATGAAATGTCAAAACATGTTTTCTGGGAAAAATAAGAAAAACAAGAGGCCCATGGGCCACAACTCGCTCACCTGAGTGAAACCGCCACTGCAGATATGCAGATGGCATGCAACATTTTTTCCAATACTCTTATGACAAGGCAATGGCTTAAACAGTTTTTGAGATATCTTGCTTTCAAGATTAAAATGCTGAAATTTTAAAAACGGAATCAATAAAAAAAGTTCAGATATTTTTCTGAAGTCATTTGGTTCATCTACTTATCCTATCCTTTAAAGGTTTTCTTTTCTATTTTTAGCTCTGGTAACCATTTTGTTCAGCAGAGCAGAACCATTTTAGCAATTTTGGCAAAGGGGCATAAGAAGAACATTGATGTGAAATTATTTTGAAATCTTGCAACTGGCCACGGAGATGCCGTTTAAAGGTTTTTCTATTTTTAGCTCTGGTGACCATTTTGTTCAGCAGAGAAGAACCATTTTGGCAATTTTGGTAAAGGGGGGTAAGAGGAACATTCCTGTGAAATCATTTTGATATCAGGCCACTGGCCAAGGAGGAGAGTTTAAAGGTTTTTTCTGTTCTTAGCTCTGTCGGCCATTTTGTTCAGCCGTGCAGAACGTTTTAGCAATTTTGGTAAAGGGCCATAAGAGGAACACTTCTGTGAAATTACTTTGAAATCAGGACACTGGATGTGGAGGAGATGTTTTTTAAAGATGTTTTCTATTTTTAGCTCTGGTCGCCATTTTGCTCAGCCAAGCGGAGCCATTTTAGTAATTTTGGTTGAGGGCCAATGGTGGAATACTTCTGTGCAAATATTTTGAAATCAGGCTATAGGCCGAGGATAAGATGTTGTTTGAAGATTTTTTTTTTTTTTACCTTTGGCGGCCATCTTGTTCAGTGAAGCAGAACCATTGAGGCCATCTTGGATTTTCGATCGACACAATTTTAGCTTGTTTCGATCCAGAAGTCATCCCGTTGCTAAAGAGCAAGTTTCGGCTCAAAGCGATCTAAGGTTTGAGAAGAGATGTCGAAAATTGGTTTTCAAGTTGGCCATCTTAGATTTTCTATCGGCTCATTTAGCTCTTTGGTGTCTCATAAGCGAACTAATGCTCATCATCAAGTTTCGATTCAACTGGATTATAGAGGAGACATCCAAAATATGTATTCTTAACATTTTTCCCATATAAATGTAAAGGGCCCATACAAATGCATGGGAAGCAAATTTGTCCTTGCCGTAAAAAGTTCAAATGTCAACGTAGGACCATCATTTTAGCAATTGTGGTAGATCTCCTGTCCCCGAGGCTTTGTGCAAAGAAGGCCCCAGGGCTTATTTGGTTCTGGAAAAGAAGATTTTTAAAGTTTTTTACCATATATGGGCATGGCAGCCATCTTGGTCAATGGACCACGACCATTTTAGCACTCTTTTCTTCCCCCAACCTAAGGAGGCTCCACATGAAATTTTAGCAACATTGGCCCAGAGGCTTCAGAGGAGAAGTCGTTTGAAATTCTCAACATTTTTCCCATACAAATGTATGGTGCCCATACAAATGCATAGGGAACCAAACTTGACCTCGCCGTAAAAAAAATCAAACGTCAATATATGACCATCAGTTTAGCAACTTTGGTAGACCTCCCGTCCCTGATGATTTGTGCAAAGATTCAGCCCAAAGCATCCTCTGTTCTGGAGAAGATTTTTAACCATATATGGGCATGGCAGCCTTCTTGGTCAATGGACCGCAACCATTTTAGCAATCTTTCGTTCCCCCAACCTAAGGAGGTACCACATGAAATTTGAGCAACACTGGCCAAGAGGCTTCAGAGGAGGTCGTGAAATTCTCAACATTTTTTCCCATACAAATGCATAGGGAAGCAAACTTGACCTCGCCGTAAAAAGGTCAAACGTCAATGTACAACAATTATTTTAGTAATTTTGGTAGATCTCTCATCCTCGATGATTTGTGCAAAGATACAGCCCCAAGGCATCCTCGGTTCTGGAGAAGAAGATTTTTAAAGATTTTTATTATATATGGGCATGGCGGCCATCTTGACAAATGGACCGCGACCATTTTAGCAATTTTTCGTTCCCCCTACCTAAGAAGGCTCCATATGAAATTTGAGCAAAATTGGCTGAGCGGCTTCAGAGGAGAAGTCGTTTGAAAATGTTAACGGACGGACGGACGACGGACGAAAAGTGATTACAATAGCTCATCCTGAACATAGCTCAGGTGAGCTAAAAATCAAATTGTCGTCTGTTGAATTTTTTATCCAGAGTGCTAAGTGTTAAAGATCTACAGGGCATCTCAAACTTACTAGGCGTAAAGATCTAAGTTGAAGTAAGTCTTATTTGCTCATTACAATACTGTTGACTCAGGTATATCAAAGAATTAAACTGGTGTCAATACTTTAGAAGTTCTATGGGAGGCATCATGACCTTGCCAATCCCTACAAGTTGGCTGTTTCCAGACTTACTTTCGTGATTTTGAGTGTTCTTTGTTTCCAAAGGCAATCTATTTTTATTTTTATTTTTTTTTTTTTTTTTTTTTTTTACTTTTATTTTATTCTACTGTAGCTGGTGTTGTGCCATGTGGCGATCGTAAAAAGTTTCCCCGTACATCATCATAGTGCAGGTTATATTTTATTTCCTTCGGGATCATTGAGCCCATCCTGGTTATTTTGAAAATCGAATATGGCTTAAGCCGGCGCTAGGGAGTGTATGCAGCTTCGCAAACTACAGTGTCGCATATGAAGAGACTCAATCAAACCGAGTCTCCGATTTTCGTGATTTTTAGTGTTCTTTGTTTCCGAAGGCAATCCTTTTTTACTTCCATTTTAATCTACTGTAGCTGGTGTTGTGCCGTGTGGCGGCCGTAAAAAGTCTCCCCGTACATCATCATAGTGCAGGCTATATTTTATTTCCTTTGGGATCATGGTTATTTTGAAAATCGAATATTGCTTAAGCCGGCGCTAGTGGGGCGTATGCAGCCTCGCAAACTACAGTGTCGCATATGAAGAGACTCAATCAAACCGAGTCTCCGATTTTCGTGATTTTGAGTGTTCTTTGTTTCCAAAGGCGTTTTTACTTTTATTATGTCTGATGTTTTTGTTTTTTTTTTGTTTGTTTGTTTGTTTGTTTGTTTTTGTTGTTGTTTTTTTTTTTTTTTTTTTTGTTTGTTTGTTGTTGTTTTTTTGTTTTTGTTTTTTGTTTTTTTTTTTGTTTGTTTTTTTTTTGTTTTTTTGTTTTTTTTTGTTTGTTTGTGTTTTTTTTTTTTGCCACAGCTAAACCATAAACACATTCTAAACCCCGTGCACTACTGTTTCTGTATTTTTCTAAATCTCTGTCCTGACTGATAGGCATGGTGGGCGAAGCATGCTAACCAAGTTATGCTTACTTTGTATCGACACCTGATAACACCCTATTTACTTTGGGTCCATGTCTGTCTGTCTGACGTTCCTATTTCTTATCTTTCTGGAGATCGACTTTATGATTTCCGAAATACGATTTTGGTATGGTGATCTCAGACTCATCGTTGTCAACAAATATAGGACAAAAATACAAGGATGCCGCAAGAACAGAACACAACATAACAATACGTGTACTTGAGTGATAAAAATATATACATCTCAGGACACTCGTAGGTGGCATGAGAGAATAGAATTTTATCTACAATATTGTAAAGGTGGTGTTGTTGTGAGGCCTTCATTAACGTCTCGCGGACTCTTAGACGTAGCCGGTTAACTACAATGTTTATACACCTGGTTGTAATAAAACCGGACGGAAACCATACGATTATTCCTAGTATGTTATTCATCGTCCTTGGCTAGGGAAACAAAACCTAGGCATGGACGATGGGTTAGTTACCAATCTGTTGATTTTAATTCGGTCGGCTTTTGGGTGAAATGTTCTATGATTCGTGTTAGCGGCTAATCACTGTCTCCAATGAAGTAATAATCTAAAGAAAGATTTCATTCGACGACCAAAGTCAATTTCTTTGCTATGCTGGACCTAAAACACTGAATAACTACCGACTCTGCGTTCATCGTGTCACCTAATATTTACAGATACAAGTAAATCAACGTGTTTACTATTGTTGAGCCACCAGCTGCATTTTCTCAGGTAGTTTTTAAAAAAGTTGTCATCTGACTGTAGATGAATCATCCGTAAACCATGTGTTCAAATGCGAATGGATTATTATTCGGGGCATCTACTAAGGCGGCTAAAATATAAGAATCTTCCGTTGGTGGTTTCTTGGTTCTTAATGGTGTATACTTCTCTTCATCACATATTATATGCATAAAATTCCACAATAAAGGTAGAAAAAAGTTTAATAGCAAGATATGTTCTACGAAGGTGCGTTGAACCACATACTGTACATGTGCTTCATCACGAAAACATACCTATGTAATTCTGACCCCCTTAAACCCCACTTTTATATAGTAAAACTGGGGTTTACAGGGGTATACATTATTTTCCTTATTTCTGCTCAAAAATGAAAAATATCAGAATTTTTACCTGAAAATTTTCAGTTTTTGGTGGTGACATTTTCAATATATTTGAATAGGCGTGTTTTCATAATGTATTCAGCCGGTTCTGGAACCTACAAAAGGGCTTAATTTTAGACCACAGTCGAGCTTACTCAACCACGGCTATACCTGTGAAGTTATGTTATTTTTTCTAGTATTTAAATGTACAAAAGATGTTAACTCTACCATCTTTTGTGTTGTTACAATGGCCGGTTTGGAACCATTTTGTGTATTCTTATAGTGGTCGATTTGGTATCATCTTGTGTGTAAGTGAGAGTGACCGATTTGATATCATTTTGTGTGTTCTTACAGTGAACAATTTGGTACCATTTTCTGTGTACTTGCAGTGACCGATTGGATACCATCTTGTGTGTTCTTACAAGGACTGATTTGGTTTTGTCTTTTTGTGTTCTTATAGTGACCGAGTTGGTACCAATTATTTCTGAAGCATATTCCATCACGATCGAATTAGCTATTTCTGAAATACTGAGCTACAGAAAGTAATGAAATGATAGTAACAAAATCAAAATCAATAAAATGCGAAATTCATCAGATGTATCTCGAATGAAGGGTTATCTTCAGTCAATCATTTCTAAATTTTGGCAAAATTAATTAAGTTCGCAGGAAATATATATAACAATGAGCCGAGTAATGCGAAATAGTGCCTTGGGGGCATGTGAAGGCAGCGAATGCAAAGGTCAGTCTATGCATCAGAACTATCTAATCATGAATTCGCTGTCCCCTTAACGGTAATGATTACACTTTTATGTCAGTAACTCTGTATGAATTACTTTTGTCCTCTTCTGAATAGACGTCTACTCCAAACGAAAAGTATGTGCTTCCATTGGGAGCTTTATTTCAGAAGGTGTTTATTGTGCAGAATGACAACAGGATGTTACGCTCCCTTCTACTAAATGGCGTAAAATCTACCTACCAAATGTATCAAGTCCTCTTAACTCTTTCGGCGCCAAATTTCAGACGACATTTGTCGTCTACTTTTTTTTTATTTTAACAAAGTATCGTTTGGAAAGACGTTTATATGTAAAGTTGAAAGACTGAATGTCAAACAGCGTAGATCCAGATGAGACGGCTCATTGAGCCGTCTCATCTGGATCTCTGCTGTTTGCAAAAGCCTATTATTGTCGCTTGTGGCGGTGAAAGGAATCACTGGAACAGGTCAATAGACGATAAATGCAAGGATGTGCAGGCTAATCTGAATCTCCGCATCTTTGCATATGCTTGAATACATTTTTTCGTTTGACAAGGTTCATCTAAGGGCTGAGCCTCCTACTGACAAAGGTGTGGTTGGGTGGTGCGAAGGTGTCGTGTATCTTACGTCACTGGGCCGTCCAACTGATATTGGCTTACAGTTGGGCAAGGCCTGCTATCCTTTTAGCAGGTAAGGGTAGACAAAGTTGCCGCCCCTAAGAGTGTATTCTTTTTCCCTTTAGAACTGTGCGAATTCATGAAAGGCGGGTCAAGGTTGCACAATACGCTGTTAATTATCTAAAAATATAGTCTGAATGTACAGCAAATGCCCTGACCAGACTGCGTATCTGAAATATACAGTTTGTGTGCAATTCGAATGAGCTCTAAGGCCGTTTTAGCCATGGTGGTGATCTTCTAGTACATGAAAATGAACGGGCTCCCAGCTAGCATTCTTTATAAATCTATAGCGAGCCGTTATTGGCCCGTCAAGGTAACTGACCGCTAAAGATTTATGTAGAATGCTTACTGGGTTACACCTGGAGATTTTGCCATCATTTTTCAAAAGGAGACAACTTTGGCGGACGTGAATTAGATTCCTCAATATTAAAAACCCTTTCAAATATGGGGGGGGAGGGGGGAGGGGGCTTTTCTTAAAGAGGGGGCAACTTCTTATCTTTAAGTATAGCCCCCAGTGAGCAGGGAGGTAAATGTTTCCATGTCAGACTTACTTCCGTTGAAGGTGTGTACTGTCCTCTAACCCGTCCATGCAACGAGGAAATGGTTCCTATTATATGCGGGCATAGACTGGCTCCAGTCTCCAGTGACTAAATATTTCTCTCCTAATCCTGTTTGATAATCCACTAAAATAAAGCCAAAAACATATCATGACTATATAGGCTGGTCACTAGATCTAGTGACCAGCCTTTATAGTCATGATATTACTTTGGTTTTATTTCAGTGGATTATTAAACAGATTATAAGAAAAAATGTTTAGTCACTGGAGACTGGAGGCAGTCTAATGTGGACAGTGAAGCACCAGATCAGCTTGTGCATCCGCGCAGTCGGGTCAGGTCAGATCCGTTTACTGAACCGTTGAATGCTGTAGAATATATCAAACAACAGAGAAGACCTTTATCCGACACCGTGGTTGTGCAGGCTATAGGAGCCTTTACTATTCGCATAGTTTGCAATAATTTAGTGTTGTCCCGATGATTGACTATAATCGATCATCGATTATAGTTTGCAATAATTTAGTGTTGTCCCGATGATCGACTATAATCGATCATCGATTATAATCGACCCAAATGTCACTTTTGCCTCTAGTGACTGATGTTCGGAAAGAATTTTCACTGTCGACTGGTTGGAAAATTCTGTTTTTGGAACATATTTTCCCACTTTTGTTTAATAGGTAAATTGTAAAAAGTGAAATACTTGGCTCTCTGTTTGTGTCATTTAAATGTGTGGTAAATAATGGTGAAAAAATTTGATAAACAACTTTTTTAAACCGAACAGTACTGATACGTTTCTTATTTTCCCCATGAAGACATGTTTTCATATAGTCGTAGCGCTGAGGCGCTTCTAATGAGTACATACAATATATGTCTTCATGGAGAAATAAGAAAAAATATTATGTGAATATCCTCGTATATCATATCGTAGTTGGCATTAAGTCTATTTCCTCATGTTCCAACTAGCCGGCCTCGGTGGCTCAGTTGGATGCGCCGTCCGACTGGAGACCAGGAGGTCGCGGGTTCAACCCCCGCCGAGGTCGGCAACATTCTTTCGTGGAGATTGATCATGAAATATTTTCTACGGTCATTCTCTCCCTTCCGCTGATTCAAGAAGGGCAGTTGTCAGTTTCTGGCGAAAAAAAAATGTGCACAATACTGGTTAACCGCTTAGAGGACTAAGCCTGCCCAGTAAACGTGTGGTTAGGTAAACTGACCGCGCTCGACATGACCCCATTGGGTTGACTGGGCCGTAAAACCTCAACACAAACAAATCATGTTCCAACTAATGATTTGTTCTCGTATGGAATGATTGGCCGTTCCGATGTAAGATGTCAATTTATTTATTAATGAAAAACATACCACAGGGTTTCTTTAACAATTCAAATTAATTGTGTGTAATAAAAAGTGTGATAGAAATATGGGAGAAAATGGGAGAATCAAATTTTACAATTACACGGTCCTCGACATGCGAAAACGTGTCTTCGGCTATCAGTGGACAGCGAAGGCCCAGATCAGCCTGCGCATCTGCGCAGTGTAATGATGATTGTCCCTTAACAGAATCATCGGATACTACAGAATGTATGAATGGAGAGCAAAGACCGGGATGATACGTTGCTCATGCGCAGGATAATCTTAATCTGCGCATTTTGCGCATGTTCGAAGGCACTTTTCGCTTGACGCGGCCCATAAGAGGATTGCTTCTTTTCTTTCATGGCATAATATGGAAATCTCCTGAATGATTGACTCATTATTGAGGTTTAGATAGAAACATGTTCAGAATTGATGGAAAATCTGGATGGGACCCTGTTTTCTACCCCAGTGTGCGGTTTGGGGTCCCTAGTTGTTCTCTCTCTATAAATATATGTTTTCAGACATCGTATCTGAAATCTGTTTGTTTTCCCCGCCGAATGGCGGATATGGTAATGGTCTCCGTCCGTCCGTCCGTCCGTCCGTCACCCTTTTGTTCGGAGCATAATTCCCAATAAAACTATTTAAGGGATTTTGTCGAAACTTCATAAAGTGATAAAGGACATTAAGAGGAAGTGCCGTGTATAAGAACCATAACTCTACCTTGCTTACTTTTTTAATTATCTCCCTTTATTAAATTTTCTTGTCCATGGAATAACTCCAAAACTATTCAAGAGATTTTGTTGAAACCTTATATAGTGATAAAGGACGTTGAGAGGAAGTGCAGTGTACAAGAACCATAACTCTACCTTGTTTACATTTTGAAATATTACCCTTGATTAAATTTTATTGTCCGGTGTAACTCCAAAACTATTCAAGGGATTTTGTTGAAACTCCATATAGTGATAAAGGGTATTGAGAGGATGTGCAGTGTACAAGTACTGTAGCTCTGCCTTGCTTACTTTTTGAAATATTTCCCTTTTTTTAATTTTCTTGTCCGGGGAATAACTTCAAACCTATTGAAGGGATTTTGTTGAAACTTCATTAAATGATAAAGAACATTAAGAGAAAGTGCACTGTACAAGAACCATAACTCTACCTTGCTTACTTTTTGAATTATTTCACTTTTTTTAAATTTTCTTGTCCGGGGCATAACTCCAAAACTATTCAAGGGATTTTGTTGAAGCTTCATATAGAGATAAAAGATACTGAGAGAAAATGCAGTGTATAAGAACCATAACTCTATCTTGCTTACTGTTTACATTATTTTCCTTTATTAATTTTTTTGTTCGGGGAATAACTCAAAAGCTATTTAAGGGATTTTGTTAAAATCTTCATAAAGTGATAAAGGACATTGAGAGGAAGTGCAGTGTACAAGAACCATAACTCTGCCTTGCTTACTTTTTGAATTATTTCCCTTTATTAAATTTTCTTGTCCGGGTCATAACTCCTAAATTATGCAAGGGATGTTGTTGAAAGTTCATAAAATGATAAGGAATTTTAAGAAGTGCACTATTTAAAAACCATAACTCTATTTTGCTTACTTTTTGCATTATTTCCCTTTATTAAATTATCTTGTCCAGGGCATAACTTTGAACCTATTCAAGGGATTTGGTTGTATCTTCATAAAACGATAAAGAACATTGTGAGAAAGTCCATTATACAAGAACCATAACTCTGCCTTGCTTACTTTTTGAATAATTTTCCTTTATTAAATTTTCTTTTCCCGGGCACAACTCCAAAACTATTCAAGGGATTTTGTTGACACTTCATACAAAGATAAAGGATATTTAAAGAAAGTCCAGTGTACAAGAACCATAACTCTGCCTTGCTTACTTTTTTAATTATTTCCCTTTATCAAATTTTCTTGTCCGGGGCATAACACCAAAACCCCAGTGTGCGGTTTGGGGTCCCTAGTTGTTCTCTCTCTATTAATATATGATTTCAGACATCGTATCTGAAATCTGTTTGTTTTCCCCGCCGAATGGCGGATATGGTAATGGTCTCCGTCCGTCCGTCCTTCCGTCCGTCCGTCCGTCCGTCACCCTTTTGTTCGGAGCATAACTCCCAATAAAACTATTCAAGGGATTTTGTTGAAATTTCATAAAATGATAAATGACATTAAGGAAAGTGCAGTATTTAAGAACCATAACTCTATCGCGCTTACTTTTTGCATGCTTTCCCTTTATAAAATTGTCCAGGGCATAACTTTGAAACTTTTCAAGGGGATTTGTTGCATCTTTATAAAACGATAAAGGACATAGGGAGAGAGTGCATTGTACAAGAACCATGACTATACTTTGCTCATTTTTTAAATTATTTCCCTTTATGAAGTTGTATTGTCCTGTGCATAACTTCAAATCTATTCAAGGCATTTTGTTGAAACTTTATAAAATGAAAGAAGACATTGAGAGGCAAAGCCTGTATACAAGAACCTTCACTCTACCTTGCTTCCTTTTTTGAATTATTTCTCTTTGTTACATTTTCTTGTTCAAGCCATAACTCTAAAACTGTTGAAGGAATTTAGTTGAAACTTCTTTAAGTGATTAAGTATGTTGAGATAAAGTGCACTACACAAGAATCATAACTCTATCTTGTTTTATTTTAATTATTTCCCTTTATAAAAACGCTATGTAGCGGGCATAACTCCAATACGATGCCGAGAGAAAGTGCAGTATACAAGAACGTTTGCTCTGCCTTGCTTACTGTTTGAATTATTTCACTGATTCAATTTTCCTGTCCTTGACATAACTCCAATACTGTTAATGGGAATTCAAAATGCATACAAAGGTAGAGGATATTCGGTGGATGTGCAATGTCCTTTTACCAAAACTCTGTCTTACACTTTAAGTCTATTTGCCATATATATGAATCAAGAACTATTCAAGGTGTTCAGTTCAAATAATATACACAGTGATAGAGGACATTAAAAGGAAATGCATAGTTCAGTCCTTTTCTCCCCATACCGCCCACCCTCCAGACCCCCACCCCATCTCAGCCAAATTATGTATCTTTATTATTTTTATTATGTTTGGATCTTCTTACCCTTGCCACCAAGAAGCAGTTTACAAGAAGTGCAGTAACACTGCCTTGCATACATATTGAGTTACAACACATTAATTTTGCAGATTTGTTCTCAACAGGGATTTGCCTTTGTACATTTCTTCTTAATTGCACTTTCGTCCCAGGTTCATGTGAAAGCATCACGAAAACATACCTATATAATTTTGACCCCCTTAAACCCCACTTTTATATAGTAAAACTGGGGTTTACAGGGGTATACATTATTTTTCTTATTTCTGCTCAAAACCTAGATTGTGGGTATTCGTTAGAACCGCCTCGGCGAGGCGGTTCTAACGAGTACCCACAATCTATGTTTTGAGCAGAAATATAAAAAAATATCGGAGTTTTTTATCTGAAAATTTTCAGTTTTTGGAGATGAAATTTTCTATATATTTGAATAGGCGTGTTTTCGTAATGCTATCCATCGGCGGGAGGATTGGCCATGTTCATATGTCTTGTTTACTGGCGATTATGTTTGCTACAATCAAATTAAAACAGTCAACTTCAAAATGACATTGATAGGACTGGCACATGGGAATGAAAGTATTGAACGATGCCCTAGTCAATAAGGTACAGTCTGATACTATTAACCAGAAAGCGGATAAAACAGATATAAATTCTACATACACACTTAAATGTACAGTACTGGAAAATGCATTAAGTATTTACCACTCTGGGCTAATTCAGCAGACGACAAATTGATGATATTTTTGGTTTTTGTTGTTGTTGTTTTGTTGTTGTTGTTTTTTTTTGTTTGTTTGTTTGTTGTTGTTTTTTCCAGAAAACAGGATTAGGCATTTCATACAATTGTCTCCAACCAGAAAACTGGATTTGTCATTTCATGCAAATTGTCTCCATTGGAGGCATTTCGTATGAAATGTCTAATCCTGTTTTCTGGGAAAAATAAGAAAAAATATTCCAATATTCCATCTGCTGAAATTTTTATCCAGAGTGCTAAGCGTTTAGAACTGACGGGTCATCATCGCCTGTGACCTTAGATGGCATACACACATCGGTAAAGTTGGTACGCGGGCAAATAGAACCTTGGGGTTTTTCAGTATGTACTGCTGAGGTATAAGAAGGTCCAGATGAGCTTACAAAGGACTGGTGCGGCCAGACCTGGAGTATGCTTGCTCGGTCTGGGACCCTCATAGTGTAGTTCTTCAAGAAGAGCTTGATAAGCGCAAATAGGCAAGCCAGATCTGAGTTACGAGCTGGCAGTTTAAAAAATTCTCCAATATCTGTAATGGGAATCACAGAAGCAGCGTATGAAAGAAACACGGTTGATTCTCTTGTAGAAGGGTCTGAAGGATTAGGCAAAAATAACGATATTTGATCTCTTAAATCAAAACAGATTCAGTAGAAAGAAGCACCCGCTTGCTTTCAAAATGCTTTAGCAAGAACGGACACCTACAAACCCAGCTTCTTCCTGGCTGTAATAAGAGATTGGACTGCATCAAGTCACTCCTCAGCTGAAGCTTATGAAATTAGTGTTTCAAGATTGGTGACATTGGTCAGAGATTATCTCCCTGTTGCACACTATTGGTGGATGAATATCATTTGACGTGTCCTAGTAATCAATTCAGATTCAGGTTGCTGATTGCCTAAAGATTCATTAATACAAGCATTATGGTCTTCTGGAACAAACTGGGAGCCAATTCTGGTCTACTCTAAAAGGAAAGAATTTGCTCCCTATGGGAGCAAATTCTTTCCTTTTAGAGTAGACCCATTTTCAGAAGAGTGATTAACAGGTTTGACAGCGTCTCCCCGCCATCTCACTGAAATTGCCCTTATATCTGTCTGTTCATATGTATATGGTGTGCCGTGTTTCTTTCTTCATAGATCTGGAATCTACACCTAGTCACTACAATCCGCACATTGTCGTCAAGTATCAACATACGGGACTGACTGACTGTCTTCCAGAACCTAAATGTATTGTAACTGATTTCTAGCTCTCACTTATCATAGAAACAAGTTAAGAAGTACAACTGTTGGCTTTTTCTTGTGGAGATTTCTGCATTCTGACCATATCTTATATAAAGCCTCAAAATGAGAAACAAACAACGTTGGGGTTATTTATTACACACCTACCAGACGAAAGAATGCGTAGCCATCGGTTAAGAACGTGAAACAATTAGAGCGACATCCGGTCAGGAATTCGATGACTCAAGAAAAGGTAAACAAACTTTGCATTTTCTGTGTTTCATGAGCGATACAAATGTTTTGAGGAAACTATTTATAAAACGGGGATTTACATTCAACCGCCCATGAATACCGCGTCTTTGGAGTAGATCTGAGACCACCTACTTCACGCATATTGGCTGAATTAATTGTACCTAAAGTCATAGGAAACACGTGGAAATTCGTAGTGTTTATGTCCATTATTTAATTTTGCGCTTTGCTAGACGTTCCGCATATCATCAAGCACACACGATAGAGACATATAGTTATTTGTGTTACGGATATTTTCGTTGTCAATGCAGCATTAATGAGAAATCGCCACGGGAAGGGTCGAAAATGGATGATTACGCATTAGAGCTGTAAGTTTTGTTATTATTTATGCAGATCTAATGCGTAATCACCCATTTTCGACCCTTCCCCTGGAAATTTCTCGACAATGCTGCACTGACAACCAAAATATCTATAACACAAATAACCATTCGCTTTGTTCCAGAAGACCATAATGCCTTGTGCGCAATGTGTCATCCGGTTGAAACGAAAGTAGAAAAACCAATACCGATAGTGTTGTGATGACCGCTTTTTCGTTGACTAAAGGTGAATTATTTTCAAGATTTTACATTAAAATCAACAATGGGAATACTTTTAAGCAAAAAGTTTAGATGGGCATCGCTGTTTTGTCAACAAAAATGCCAGTCACTGGCTTATAGTGTAATTCTCTGCTTAATATATGAACGTAGACCTGTTTATAAAGGGTAAAGTTTACTGAAACTTATATGGGGGATTTAAATATTTATTCTATTATCTCACAGAGTGAAAATATAGACCTTCCAAACAATTCTAAACGGCGAGTATAAATTCAGTGATGTCGGGATTTAGTCATCAGTAGCAATAATCTTGCACTTGTTTTTCCCAGAGATCCAGGTGATTATTGCAAGGACAAAAGTAAGAAAATAAACCCACTGGTCGGTATTATTTTATTCCCATCTAAACTATTTGCTTAAAAGTATTTCCATTGTTGATTTTAATGTAAAGTCTTGAAAATAACTCATCTTTAGTCAAACAAAAAGCGGTCATCATAACACTATTAGTATTGGTTTTTCTACTTTCGGTTAAACCGGATGTCACGTTCGCGCAAGGTATTGTGGTCTTCAGGAATATCACGAATATGTGTCAATCGTGTGTGCGTGGTGATATGCTGAATTCCTGACCGGATGACGATCTAAATGTTTCACGTTCTTAACCGATGGTTATGCATTCTTTCGTTTGGTAGGCGTGTAATAGGGAAAAAAAGATCATAATTTCTTCAAATCAGTTCGGCTTCAAATTAAATGATTTGCAACATGACTCTACTCTTGTTTGTTTTTTTTTTTTTTTTTTTGTTTTTTTTTTTTTTTTTTTTTTTGTTTTTTTTTTTTTTTTTGTTTTTTGGTTTTTTTTCATCATATGTGAACAGTTAAAGCGAAGATCAGCCTGTGCAACCGCGCAAACTGATCAGGAACATCTTCGTCCATATAGCCTATCGCGATTCTATAAACAGGAACAAAAAACTGATCATACTGTGAATGCGCAGACTAATCTTGGCCTACGTTGTGCGCATAAGAGTAGTTTTCTCCTTGAGCATCCAATAAGAATTATACCATCTGCGGCCTCTACGAATTTCAAGACTTGTAGTGTGAATCTTGAAATTCAGAATGCAACGAAGAGTACAACTGTACTCCATATTGCGTAAAATTACATTTGTAAGACGTATGTAAATATATATTGCATAAAGTGGTCTTTTTAATGCTCCATTTCTGTCTTTGCTATTTTCAGACTTCTTGAGACAGAAAATCAGGTTAGCAATGATAGACTAGAAGTTTTCGTGAAGCAAGATTCTGCTATAAATTCAGATCACGTTTCTTTATTATTTGTGAAGCTTTCTCCGCTTATTAAGTAAATTGAGATAAATCTCACTTTTCTACCATGCGATAGCCAGAGGCCCAGAAACCCTACAAAAAGGCACAAATACAGCGTAGTCTGTACTCTGTGCATTTGCGCACGTTTCTCCGAGCTTCCGGTGTTGACTTAAACGGACTTTGGGTATTTGTTTGCTTTTCCACCAAAGGGAGACCACTTTCGTGACTTCATGTTGCTTCCCCGAACATCAAGTCCCGTCTGAAAATCGGTCTGCTCTAAAAGGAAGAATTTGCTTCCAGGTCCCCTTTGAAACGGGTTCTACTCTAAAAGGAAAGAATTGGCTCCCCTTGGGAGCAAATTCTTTCTATTAAGAGCAGAGCCCTTTTCAGAAAAGAGGCAAAATAATTTTACAGAGTTGCCTCCCCTATAGCTTTTCATTATCCTTATTTATTCACGCCTATTCAAATATATTGGAAATTTCACCACCAAAAACTGTAAGTTTTTTAGATAAAAATTCTGATATTTTTCATATAACTGCTCTAAAACATATATTGTAGGTACTCGTTAGAACCGCCTCAGCGAGGCGGTTCTAACGAGTACCACAATCTATCTTTTTGAGCAGAAATAAGAAAAATAATGTATACCCCTGTAAACCCCAGTTTTACTATATAAAAGTGGGGTTTAAGGGGGTCAAAATTATATAGGCATGTTTTCGTGATGTAATACACGATGGGCGAAGGTAATGATCAGACTGCACGAATAAGAATCTTGTAGGTTTTACTACCACGTGTATTGACGCCACTTCATGTCCCCTTCTTCCTCGTCAAATTTTTTTTTTTTTTTTTTTTTTTTTTTGACAAGACGTGAGTTACGTCAAAAGAAAACTAAGTCTTACAGACATGATCCACTTCAGCCCGCGAAATTGTATGTACAGATACCCAGGAAATGTCGCAGTTACGATGACAGTCACAATGACAAAACAAACGCCAGTTTTGAAACCACTAACGCACGAACAAAGAAAAACTGCAACAGAGGCAGCATTTGCAGTGAGTAGTCTTTGAAAGCTTTCAAACTGGGAGCCACTCCTAAAGGAATTTGCTCCCTCTTAAGAGGGAGCAAATTCCTTTAGGAGCGGCTCCCAATAAGAAAGGAGGCAAATATATCCATGTCACAGTTAGTTCTCTTAGAAGCGTTCCAACTCGCCTTACGCAGTCAAATGGCAAAAGCGCCGGAGGTAAGTCGACGGTCTCTTGAAATAAAAACAAATCATGATAATTTTGGATCAAAAATATCTACAGACAGTCATGCCGTTGTATCGACGTTAATGCGATGTTGTATAAATGTTATGACGATGTATCGACAATAATGCGACGTTATATAAACACCTTAGTCCGCATGGCGTTGCATCGATATGGCTGCGACGTTGTATAAACGGCATGTGCCCGCAGGGAAATATTTTGTGCCTGGAAGTCTTACAGAGAAAACTGAGTGGAGTACTTTAATTTAAACGGATGATATGACAGAAACTATATCGATTCAATTAGTGGAAAAACGCCTGCAAATAAATTAGCAATTTTGTAATCAACAGATGCCGCAAAACAAAGGACCAGCTAGCGCACATACCAACAGCGAAGAACAGAAATCTCCAGCGCTGCAGCATATTCTAATCAAGAGCTTTGTTCTTCGCCGGAAGATTCTGTAATGTCCAGTTTCCCACAAGGAGTACAGGGAAGACCAAGATCAGGCGTAATCTGATCTGCAGCTTCATATATGCACTATAACTTATTTGTATGGATATTTCCCACAAGCCAATATGATTCAAGAAATGAGCTGCGTCGCGAGAAAAAAGCCTCACCGACTTTTAGTCGAACTAATCGTTCACAGCGCATGCCTGACCCCTAAGCGAGGCCATATATCTATGGTTCTCTGGTTGAAGTTCCCCTTTGCTTACCGTTTACGTGAGTGAACAGCACAGGTTCTGGTGAGACTGCGCGGATGCGCAGGCTCGCCTGAACCTTTGCTGTTCGCATTTGCTGTAAGGACTCTTTTCGCACGACGCGGTCAAATAATTAGACTTCCAGAAACATTATTTTCAGACAAAGATATCGGTACTTCTCCTTCTAAAGGAAACTATCCCATAGGATTACTTACGCCGATGTCGTTTTGATGAGAAAAAACAAAACACTTAGCTTAAAACGATACGTGTACGACTACGAAACGCAATCAGAAGCCAGTGAATAAAATGCTGGTACTGTTTTAAGATAACGAAATAAAGAGATCTATGTCATGAGAAAAGGGCTTTGTCGCACATGCCGGCTGCGAAGGCCCAGTCTGATCAGGGCCTTCGCTGTCTCCTTTTTGATTCATTTGGTACTGTATACTATATCGACGGACAGCGATGGCTCTGATTAGACTGCATCTTTATTGACCTTATATGAGATAAGGGCTGCTTTTACTTGATATGACCTGCGGTTTCTTTCTTGATTATCTTCTAATGTGGCCGAAAGTGTGTCATTAGCAAAGTAATTAAACAACATACGTGTAGATGAGATAGAAATCTAAATGATACTGGAAATGCATTTCCGATTGTATGCCTAATGAACATTATAAACTTTGGAGAAAAACAAAATTGTGACGTCAAAGTGGCACACATGTAACGGATCAATATTCAGTTGAATTTTAGTAGCTCGAACACCCATGGCTCAATCGAACTCGCTTTTGAGTCTGTACGAAATTCTTCTGATAGCTCATTACGAAAACACGCCTATTCAAATATATACTAGAAAATTTTACCTCCAAAAACTGAAAATTTTCAGATAAAAACGCTGATATTTTTTCCATTTCTGCTCAAAACATAGATTGTGGGTACTCGTTAGAACCGCCTCGGCGAGGCGGTTCTAACGAGTACCCACAATCTATGTTTTCGAGCAGAAATAAGAAAAATAATGTATACCCCTGTAAACCCCAGTTTTACTATATAAAAGTATTTTCGTGATGTCAAGAAACTAATATTTAGGGAAATTTTCTCATTTTATTACGAATTTTTGTTGTGTGTATTCATTAGCATTGCTTCACCAAGGCGATTCTAATGCGTACATTCAACATACCATTATTGTATAGATTATCGGAAAGATTATTTCCCTTAATTATCGTCATTTACTTTCTGACCTGACGCTATGATTAACCCTAAATGGTTCGAACTACCCGTGTCTCAAACAAATTTCCATGGTCCCAAAGCACACCTGGTAATCTCGTAAGGTGTAGCCGTTGGTTATGCCTCGAAATCTTCACGCGAACTTCCGGCCATGACTTACGAGACATCCAAATGTCAACAAACGGGTAAGTTCTCCTGATTTATTAAATTTTCGTAAATTTCATAGACACATTTTGAAAAATCGGACAATGCTACAATGCTATTCCCAGCAACTTTCATTTCTTCGTGGGAAAAGATAGGTGTGGGCTTGAAAAAACAACCGACACATTTTTATTTCAGTTTCGCTCGGAGATAGGTTGTCCGGTATTCCTATTTTTACTTTTTACAGTGCAAAATGAAGGTATTTTCAGCTATCTGGACTATGAAATACTTATTTAACATATCAAAAAAGACATACTGCAACTGACGTCTACGTTGAAATACATAAGATGCTAAATGTCCCAAGCATTTGTTCCGGAGATTGAAATATTTGTGCCGAATATGACTTATGAGGCCGACTACCCCGTAAGGGTTCATGCCCCCGTAATGTGTAGTCAGCCTCGTAAGTCATATTCGGCACAAATATTTCAGTCCCCGGAACAAATGCTTGGGAAATTTAGCATCTGGTGTATTTCAACGTAGACGTCAGTTGCAGTACGTCTTATTTGATATGTTAAATAAATATTCCATAGCATAGATAGCTGAAAATACCTTCACAATTTTGAACTTGAAAAAAAAATCGAAACAGGAATATCGGACTACCCTTCTCCGGGTGAAAATGAAATTAGCCGTTTGTTTTTTCAAGCCCACACCTATCTTTTCCGACGCACAAATTTAAGTTTTTGGGAATAGCTGTGTCCTACTTTTCAAAATATATCCATGAAATTTACTAAAAATCAATAAATCAGGAGAACTTATCCGTATGTTGACAGTTGGATGTCTCGTAAGTCATGGCCGGAAGTTCACGTAAAGATTTTGATTGCATAACCAGCGGCTACCCCTTACGAGATTATCAGATTGAAATTTGACTGTAATAAGGATAAGGCTGTTACATCCCAGTGTACACGTAATGTCAGACAACGTCTTATCAACGTCGATAAAACGTCATGACGTTGCATCGACGTTGTGATTCGACCCTGTATTAAAGTCATGTGACCGCTGGGATGGAAAGTTCAAAAGTTATATGCCGAATAAGAAGGTTTTAGTTTGAGTTGTCAACAATATTTCAGTCATGTCATGTCGTCTTCCAGAGACAGGGAGAAAGACAAGAAGAATAGGTTAGATGCAAAAACGGCCCCAACCCCAGAACTTGCTTTGAGTGAAGCAAGGGCCTTGCTGCCTATCTACCGAACTTTTCAGCAGGCGGGGCACCACCCGAAGAAAAAGATGGTCCCCTCGAAGGTCTGGCAAAGAGTAGAACTAAATTGTACGGAGCTATATATTTTAACAGGTTACGGGTTACCAGAGACAAACAGAAACAAAACTGTCGTTGTGACCAAACAAAGTCTTTATCGTTGGCAGAAGTAGTACTTAATTCAGATCAGCGAAAAAATTCCCGAAATGCCTTCCAGCGGGCACACGACGCTTCTACAACGTCGTATCAACGTCGATGCGACGTGGTCTCGACGCTGCGTGTCCGCCAGACATTTACAAGTGGATTCCTTGCGATATTTCTGTGTATCTGCCTGTGACTAGATGGCACTTGTTGACAACATCCGGAAATAAATCAAAGTGGTAAAATAGATGTCTTGGAAGAACCTCCATCACAGAAGATAGCAGCAGGGAAACACGCCTATATAATTTTGACCCCCTTAAACCCCACTTTTATATAGTAAAACTGGGGTTTACAGGGGTATACATTATTTTTCTTATTTCTGCTCAAAAACATAGATTGTGGGTACTCGTTAGAACCGCCTCGGCGAGGCGGTTCTAACGAGTGCCGAGGCGGTTCTAACGAGTACCCACAATCTATGTTTTGAGCAGAAATATGAAAAATATCTGAGTTTTTATGAAATATTTCAGTTTTTGGAGGTGAAATTTTCTTTATATTTGAATAGGCATGTTTTCGTAATGCTACCAACCACACACACACACACACACACACACACACACACACACACACACACACACACACACAAAACGAATAAACGAACTATGTCGTTACAAATCCGCTAAAAGGTTGCGAGAGACAATTATAGGCGACCCAGTGGCGTAGCCAGAATGGAATTATTTTACGCACACCCAGGAAAAATCTTGAAAAGTTCTCCCTACTATGCTTTCGACATCTTTCAGAAAGTCGTTTTTCCTTTTTTTTTTTTTTTTTTTTTTTTTTTTTTTTGCTTGGTGCTTTACACAAAAGAAGTAAATGTAAATTTGCAAATTTTTGTCATGATTTAACGCAAAACTATTTGTCGTAACTATCTATGCACAAAACGTTTTATTCTGGCCATTGTTTTTGGGGGTTTTTTTTTTTTTTTTTAAAAAAAAAATATTTTCGCTTTTTACCGTAGCAAAAATGCAAATTATGCAGAAATCTGTAGGGTAGGTAACAAGTCAGATGGCGCTGAATTTTGTTTGCGGAGAATGATTACATTCACCAGTCAAAAATGATAACGAAGATGTAAAGAAATAGCCACAATCACAGATCATAGCCTAGCAACGACACCAAGCGGAGGTAAAACAAACCATTACAAAAACACGTCTATTCAAATATATAGAAAATTTCACCTCCAAACACTGAAAATTTTCAGGTAAAAAGAAAAAAAAATCTGATCTTTTTCATATTTCTGCTCAAAACATAGATTGTGGGTGCTTGTTAGAACCGTCTCGGCGAGGCGGTTCTAACGAGTACCCACAATCTATGTTTTAAGCAGAAATAAGAACAATAACGTTTACCCCTGTAAACCCCAGTTTTACTATATAAAAGTGGGGTTTAAGGGGGTCAAATTAGATAGGCATGTTTTCGTGATGAAGGCAGACAATACACAAGCCACATACAAAAGAAAAGCAAAGCATGCAGCTCCCTCTTCCTCGGATCTGAAGAAAGATATTATATATATATATAGGATCTATTAAACTTAAATTAGATATATGTTTACTGGTAAAAAACATTCCATGAAATGTATGACTTTATGACAGTGTTTGAATACGAACACTTCGCATTTTGCAAAAATGCAAATTATGCATAAATCTGTAGGGTAGGTAACAAGTTCCTGACTCGGAACATCCAACCCAGCAGGCACACAACGATGAAACAACGTCGATTCAATGTTGTTTCAACATTGTGTGTCTACTGGGAAGATCCTGATCAGACTGTATTTCCGCAAGATATCTGTCCCCGCTAAGATATATATATATATATATATATATATATATATATATATATATATATATATATATATATATATAGAGAGAGAGAGAGAGAGAGAGAGAGAGAGAGAGAGAGAGAGAGAGAGAGAGAGAGAGAGAGAGAGAGAGAGAATGTTATTGCGACATTGTGAGCTTTTATGCTTTATTTTGTTTCTTGTTATTGTTTTTCGGCCAGGAGCATGGGAGCTCATTTATTCTAAACGTTTCTGTATTCTGCTTTTTATGGTTTTAATAATCTAAAATATCTGCGCTCATTTGCATTATAAGTGAGTGTTGACCTATTTTATCCATTTTTTTTAATTCTCATAAATAACATGTCTTTTAGCCTGTACAGCACTTTTGGATGAATTGTGTCGACTGAAGATCAACCAGTCATTTTTCAAAGTCATCGACGTTATTTTTTCCACTTAAATTCAGATTTCTGTCTAGACCTCCCTAGAAGATTTTCTTGCCCTTTTGAAGAATAAGAATACTCGAGAATATAAATTTCCATACGTGAATGGATATCTGTCTAGACCTTTCTCTTAGATGTTCAAGTTGTTTGATGAAAAAGAGTATTCCAGTTTGGCACTCCACAAATTATATTCTGAAATAACACGCTTTCTTAGTCCGATTTTTTATTAACATTTCAACACTTCTGATCGAATCTTAGCAACTATACCGCATTTAATTAATAATACTTATTCTGACAGACAGGCCTGAGAAAACAATGTTGTCCCACATCACACCCAGAAGAACGTGACATCTAGCAAGGATCTACACTGCTAGCCACTCATCTAGGTTTTAGACACATCGACAGGAAGGCAAACGGTCTTCTGAGTCTTCGCTGGGCGCACATGCCATTTTGTTGGTTTTGTCATGAGATGAATCAATTCCCAGCAAACACATGACTTCGTTGCAATGTCGCTGCAATATCACGACGTTGCAGCGACGTTGTAACTACGTTGTTGCTACGTTGTGTGTTTGCTGGGTTGTTGGATAAAAAGGACACGGAGTACTCTTTCGCGGTATTTAAGAGGAACTGATACACATTCAGGGGAGACAACTTTGCAAAACTGTTTGCCCAGGCCTATCAATCAGGGCCCAGTTGTTCAAAGCGTCGTTCGTTAAGGGTCATTTCGTTATCTGTTTTAGCGGATTCCATACACAATATTCTGATATTTTTTGCTGAAAAAATGTGAGTAGCTTTTGCACTGCAAAAGCTACTCACATTTTTTCAGCAAAAAATTTCAGCATATTTGCGTATCACTCGATGTAAATTTTTAACGAATCGTTAACCAGCAACATCGTTAGTTTTGAACATCTGGGCCCAGAATACTTAGTGTAACTACGGTATATTTCATTACAGATCAGTAGTGTCGATGTATTAGATCAAAGTGCGAGGACGCATAAATAATTTAACAAACCGTAATGGAATCGATTAACAATCATAAGCATACAAATGAGCACGTGCATAATTGACAATTACCCTTCACATTTGCTACATCAGAGCAGATTGGTCAAGGTCTAAATCCTTGCTGTATAAATACTTTAAGTTAAAATCTATAAGCGAGCAGCGAGGATCCAGACCAGGCTGTGCAGATGGACAGGCTGGTCTGGATTTTTGCCACTCGCTAAAGCGAAGCCTAGCAAAGCCTCATATTGTTGTCACATTTACCCATCGTTTAAAAGAAGAGAGATATGATAGATGCAAGTCTGGAAGGATGGATAAGTCGTACACTTTATAGGAGCGTATAAAATAAATAAATAAATAAATAACTTTCTATTATTTTCCCTTAGATATGTACATTTACAACATCTTTAACATTAACCGTTCCGCCTGGGCCATAGATTATAAAACTTTTTTTCATGCTCAACTCAGCTGTACATGAAATTTTCTCTGCCAATAAATATGAAAATGCCAACAATAGTTGGCATTTTCATATTTATTGGCAGAGGAATTTTCATGCTCGGCTATGTTTAGCAAGAAATAATTTGCAATTGTTAGTAATTTGAGATTTGTTAGCGGGATAAATTTCATGCTCTGCTGAGTAATGAAAAAACCTTAATAACCTCGGGGCCAGGAAAAGTGAGCAAGATATTCGGACTTAACACACAAATATATATATATATATATATATATATATATATATATATATATATATCTGTGATAATATAATATATATACAAAAGCAAATTGTAGAGAACATATACAGGAAGATCACAGAACATTCAGTGCGTAGCCAGAATGGAATTATTTTTTACACACACACAGGAAAAAACTTGAAACAATTTAAAAAATCTTAAAAAGTTCTACCCAGTATCGCTTCCAAAACAGATGCAATTTCTTTCCTTTAAGAGCATTAAAGATCATTGGCTATCCACAAAGGTATCCACAAAAGCAAATAGAACACTTGGTTTCTTAAGACGGAACCTATCGGCATGCCCCCAAGATATTAAGGAAATGCCATACAAGGGGTTGGTGGGACCAATCCTAGAGTATACTAGCCCTGTTTAGGGACCCACATGGAATAGTTGTCCAGGAAGAATTGGAAAAGGTTCAGAATCGTGCAGCTAGATTTGTGACTGGTCACTACAACATTGTAAGTGGAAGCATGACTAGCATTCATGAACATTTATAGTGGGAGTCTCTTCACAAGAGACGCAAACATAGTAAACTCATATTACTATTCAAAGGTCTGAAAGGTAGAGCTAGTATACCTTGTGATGACCTTCAACCCAAACAACAGGCGGAGTAGTAATCAGCATCCAATGGCATTTCAAGTGCCATATGCTAGAACTGACATTTACAAGTAGTTTCTTCCCAGACACCATTAGGGATTGGAATACACTCCCTGCATCTACGAGTATAATATCCTGTGCTGAAAGTTCTGAGAACTCTGTCGTTTTTTGCCTACTCCTTTACATAGAAGAAGTATTTGCAAACTTTAAGCATGATTTAATGCAAAACCATTTGTCGTAACTACATATGCTGAAAACGTTTTATTCTAGTCACTGGTTTTAAAACAATCGAGTATCGATAGGATAGGTTGTTTCAATGTAGGTTTTCAACAAGTTCCACCGGTTAAAAAATCTAAAATTTTCACGGAATGTTTAAAAACATTAGTTATTTAAATCGGTGACGAAAAACAAATAATAATAATATTTATTTTTTTATTTATTTATTTATTTTCCAAAATTTAGTTTACTACAGAAATTGCATAGGTCAGGCCCATTTTTTTGCGGTAAATATTTGAAAAACAAAAATCACAAATCAATTTTTTTCACTTGGAATAAAACGCTGAAAAAAAAATCGTCTTTCCGAAGAATGTTGAAAGTACACTTAGTAAAATGTAATATTGGCCGCGCCCAAAAAAAAAAACAAAAAAAAAAAAACTTGTCTTCGGGCATATGCCGACAGTGTAGGCCCAGATCAGTCTGCGCATCCGCGCAGTCTGACCAGGGCCTTCACTATCCGCTTACATAAATCATTGGACACTATGGAATGCATGAATGGAGAGCAAATGCCCGGATCAGACTTTACGCGTGCGTGGGATGAATCTGAATATGTGCATTTAGCGCATGCTCGAAGACACTTTTTCGCTTGACGTCGCCCATATTACTTTATACTTAAATATTGTACAGTTATGTTGTATGATACGTGCTGGTACATTAATATAAGATGATATTTTTTAAATACCACACTGTTTCCAAATAGAGTAAGATATTATTTTAACGCTTAAAGCGCTAACCACAGCTGCAGCAGACGAAATTTTGTTTTTCCTCCTATGTTTCAGAGAAATAAGGCATGACATGTTGAAATGACAAGTCTAATTTGCTCTAAAAATTATAAAAAAAAATAATAATAATGTCGTCTGTTACAGTTTTGCTCCGCGCTTAAAGGATTAATAAAGTATTACAAACTGTGATAGTGTTTTACTAGCGATACACCATTTTACAACCTATACACCATTATACAACCTATACACCATTTTACAACCTATACACAATTATACAAACTATATATTACTATGCACTCTCTACACCAAAACATAATCTATACACCATGATTTAACATCATTATATAATCTACACACAATTACACACACTATACAGGATTATGCAATCTATACATCGCTATACAATCTATAGACCACTATCAACCTCTACATCAATATATAATTTTATACACCATTGCACAATCTATTCACCATTTTACGATTTACACACCATTATACAACCTCACATCATTACACAATCAAAACCCAATTATATAATCTATAAACCATTATACAACCTATACACCATTATACAATCTATACACCATTATACATATTGGATAAAACCGTCTGAAGTATCTTTTTTCAATAAGTCTTAGTATGATCGATTGATATTTCACAAGAGTGACATAATTTAAGCATGTGTTCAACGTATAAACCTGTTTTTATGATACAATTAATCTTAAACTAATTCTTAAAGTAGTCGTGGAGGTTAAATAAGGTATGGTTATTGATTCAGTACAGAAAACATGTCCGACAACGCTCCAATTAAGGAATAACTTTTGACTCAACTATTGATTCCGATGTTTTGCCATAAGCGCCAGTTAAGATTTTTATTTCGACCAAACATTATTCCAATTTCCCTTATATTATTCACCAAAGCATATGTTGTGGAACCCATTAGAATCGCCTCGATGAGGCGATTCTAATGGGTAACCACAACATATATTTTCGTGGAGACATAAGATTATTTATATGAATACTCCTGTTATTTGGAGCCATCATTACAAGACAGAGGAGTTGCTAAAAAAGAAACGAATACACTTGGTACTAGTCTGATCAACTTGGGATGTTAACCTTGACTACTCTCTGGGCTAATTCAGCAGACGACAAAACAAGATTTGTCATTTCATGCCAATAGTCTCCAGTGAAGACAATTTGCATGAAATGTCAAATTCTGTTTTATGGGAAAAATAAAGAAATATTTCAAAATGTTGTTTGTTGAAAATTTTACCCAGCGTGCCAAGTGTTCAATCTTACGGAGGCGTCATTATTGTACATGTGGTAACAGCAATATTTGAGCCGACCCATAGCCAAACCAACATCCGCGCAGTATGATTAGAATCTTCGTTATCTGCGTGAATTATGGTTTGTAGACTGTTCATGCGAACAGCAAAGACTCGTGTCAGACTAGTTAAATGCTCAGTCTGATCTGAACTTTCTCTGTTCTTATATGCCACAATGTTAGTTTTTGTTTTGCTCGTTCCATCTAAATCTGCCGCATTCAGCAAAAAGGTTTATTTAAAGTATATGGGGATGGTTGGGTGTGGCGAACGTGTTGTGTATCTTACGTCACCGGGGAGTCCAGCTGATATTGGCTTACATTTGGGCAAGGCCTGCTATCCTTGTAGCAGGTGAGGGTAGTAGGGGAATGTTTTTATTTCTTCTGTTTCTTCACTTTCATTAATTTTTCTCTTTATTCCCTGTCCCTCCCTTTCATCTCTTCTACTATCTCATCTATCTCTTTTCTCCCTTTCCCTGGGAGACGACACAAAATGACCCACAAGGGTTGACGTGTCGTTAAACCCCAATACAATCAATCAATCAAATATTTAAGTATATCGTGTTTATCCAAAGTATTCGCACACCTTTACTATATTCCGGACTAAATTTTGAACCTGTAAGTGTGTTCATAAACTGATGGATAAATGACAAACAATGTAGACCCTGACAAGATTCCGCATTCTGCTTTGAGTCTACTCTGTTTGCTCAGGTCTGCATGACAGAATACTTAATAGTTAATACGGTGTGCGAAATGTGCAGGTGCAAGGCATTCTGTGGAGACAGCTAGTATAGCAAGCCGTTTTGGCGTGCGTGTGTATGTGAGTGCGTGTGTGTTGAATATCATCATTGTAATTCCAGCAGTAGTAAAAAAATCTTTAACAAAACAAAATGCGGAAACGGAATAAGAATAGAAGGACGAACGGAAAGACGAAAGGGCATCACGAAAACACGCCTATATAATTTTGACCCCTTTAAACCTCACTTTTATATAGTAAAACTGGGGTATACAGGGGTATACATTATTTTTATTATTTTGCTAAAAAAACATAAATTGTGGTACTCGTTAGAACCGCCTCGCCGAGGCGGTTCTAACGAGTACCCACAATCTATGTTTTGAGAAAAAATATGAAAAATATCAGAATTTTTTTATCTGAAAAATTTCCTTTTTTTGGTTGTAAAATTGTCAATATATTTGAATAGGCGTGTTTTTGTAATAGTGTTAGAATTTTCAGATAGATTTAAAACACAAATCACTAAAGTTTCGAAGCCATAGCACTCGCAAAATTAGACTCTTTAGTGACAATCAGTTTTATCACATTTGGCTGTAGTATTCCCCACCGGACTTTATTGCTCGAAAATTCATTCGAGATACGTTTCTGCAAAGCTATTATCAGATTTGTCGATTTCCCTTGTCGACTTCATGTATATGATTCGCGAAGTTAGTAAATACCTTTATACCATATGTAAGCATCGAAGGCTCAGATCAGCCTGTGCCCTTGCGTTGTCCGGTGAGGGCCTTCGCTACCTGCTTATATTGTCCAAAGACTACTGCAGTGTATATCGACGAACAGAGAAAGCCCTGGTCAGATTGTGCAAATGCGAAGGCTAATCAGGACCTTTGATGTTCGCATATCTTATAAGGGATCTTTTAGCTTTATAGGAGAAGCAAATTATTTCATTTAAGAGAAGACCCTCTATGAGAATGCATTCAAAAAATCAAATTCCCATTTCTGCTATAATGAAGGCAAAAGAAAAGCGTTCAACTACAGATGAAATCTTCAACACCTACAAGAGGACTTGTTAACCCTTGTCCTGCTGGACCCGGATATACCCTGCCTTTGCAAACAGTGTAGATCCAGATCAGTTGGCTTCTGAAGAAGCCAACTGATCTGGATCTGCACTGTTTGCCATTAAGTATGTGAATTCATAGCAACATTCCGAATCAAGTAATCTGATTGGCTGAAAATTAGAAGTGGGTGTGGCATCTTAATATATTCAGCAGGAAAAAGGTTAAGAAGCAGTTAATGATAATTCTGAGAGAATTTTCTCCAGTTCTGCATAAAAACATACGCTGTTGGTACTCGTTAGGGCAAAACGCTTCTAGTAAGTACCCACGACATATGCTTTTATGAATAAGAAAATATATCCCAGAATTATCACCAAATACTCCAATTCCTACTATTTCCTCAGAACTTTATGACTTTATTGAAATCAATCATTTTCTTTATCAAGAATAATTTTGTCATTCAAAACTGCTGAAGACGACATTTCAAGATATTTATTTTTTTTATTTTTCAGGGAAGATAAGACTTAGTATTTCACATGGCTCATGAAATGCCAATCCCTACTTTTTCGGTAAAAGATATATATTAGAATGTCGTTGTCGCTGATTTGACTGGCGCTTTATGAAGGATCATTTATCACTGATATCCACAATCAACGACTTTTATCACAGATATTTACAATCAACGAATTTTAAACAATTGCTATTGATGTCTACAACTGGAAAATAATAATTCAAGGGGATAATTTAAAAGAACTACATTTGAGATTTGGGTAGTTGTATTTTTAACGCTTAGCATGCTGGGTTAAAACTTCAGCAGACGACATTTTGAAATATTTTCTTATTTTCCCAGAAAATAGCTTTGACATTTTATGCAAAGGAGACAGTCTGCATAAAATGTCAGACTACTTTCTGAGAAAAATAAGAAAAACATCATCAAATAATCGTCTGCTAATTTGCTCAAAGACTGGTAAAAGTCAAAGAAACTCCCTTGCAGTTAAGCTGCAGTATAGGGACATTAACCCTTGTCCTGCTGAACTAGGATATGCCCTGCTTTTGCAAACAGTGTAGATCCAGATCAGTTGGCTTCTGAAGAAGCCAAATGATCTGGATCTGCACTGTTTGTCATTCAGGATGTGAGTTTGTATCAACAACCTGGATCAAGCAATCTGATTGGCTGACAGTTAGAAGTGGGCGTGCCATCTTAATTTATTCAACATGACAAGGGTTAACAGCTCCATTTATCAATGCCTTATCATCCATTCCAGAGAGTGTCTAACAGGATTTGTCAGGTCTTGCTGGAGATATTGTCTTCCAAACACGTCCAATGGGAAATCACCCCTTTATATAGAATCATTAATGGAAACACTATGGCAAATATTGTTGCATTTGTTCGTATTTTTTTTTTTTTTTTTTTTTTTTTTTTTTTTTTTTTAATTTTTTTTTTTTTTTTTTTTTTTTTTTTTTTTGCTTTATTGTTTGTTTGTTTTTTCTGAGAGACACCGAAATTCCGCGGAAACATCATCATGGCGAATGTTCAACCCTGTTGGCCTGCATCATCTGATCAGTTCTTTTACTACATTAGCATATTTACCCTAAAGACAGTCGAACTTCGGTAACTCGAACATCTTTGGGACCATGTAAATTTGTACAAGAAATGGGCAGTTCGAGCTACTGAGAGTTAATCATAGCGTCAGGTCAGGATGCAAATGTGATATAATTTAGGGATATCTTTTCAACCTGCTGTATAATAATGGTATGTTGAGTGTAATTGAAACCGCCTCGATGAGGCGATTCTAATGAGTACAAACAACATACCTTTCAGGATAAATAAGAAAAATTCCCTAAATATCCTTGAATATTTGCTGTCGGGCTGTCCAGAGAATTTCGTATGGACTCATAAACGAGTTTGAATTACCCATGGTAAATGAGTCATCGGTGTTCGAGTTACTGAGGTTTTACTGTATTCAGACACCTTAACTTCTTACAACACTTATCCTAAATTTTGAGTAAGTCTATTTTACTGCCTATCGCTGTGTCTGAACTGGTGGATGAGTAGCAAGCAGTGTAGAACCGGTCTATATTGTTTGTTCAGGCTTGTTTGTCCGAATACTTAGGCATAAAGCCAAATACAACTGGCCAGCTTGCACTGGATCATTATAAAACAGTAATTCCCGAATTTTGACTCTCTCCGACGTTCTGTATATTATTTAGTTTCCAAGAATCGAATCTACCGAAAGTCAATTTATCATTCCACACAAGCTCAAGGAATCGTAATTAACTTTTTAAATAAGAGATATTGTATATTCTTGTTTCGAGATTCTACAAATTCTTAAGCCTGAGGGATTCTCAAATTGCAAATAATTGAATAAAACTTTTTATTTATTTATTTTTTTTTTTTTTTATTGACCGGTTTGTATTCATATCAGCTAAAATTCGCGAAAGTTTCGCTCTGTATAGCTGTTCTGCAGTAGCAGAAATTCAAATAACTTTTTTCATGCGTGCGTGTGTGTTTTGTCAATGGTTAGTCATTTTAGAATCTATCTTCGTTGCAGTTAATTCCGTATGTTAATTGGTTTCCTGTGTTCTATATATGCGAAGTATTGAGCTATAGGGTGAGGGAACCAGTCAATTCCGTATGGTGGCCTTAAAAGTCTCCCTGTATTTCACTGTAGTGTAGCTAATATTTTTGGTCCTTTGTGGTCATTGGTGTTATTCAGAGATCTGCGAAAATGTCTCACTGATAAGAATTTTAAATTGGACAATACTTACTAGTTTGTCCTAAAAACCATTGACATCAGCTATTTTCATATTTGTATGTTAGTTCATTGCTTCCAATGGTCATTCTTTTAGTATTTAATATGCTTTACTGAACACGCAATCTATATTTTATAGCCCGGCCTTTCACTATTCGCCCACGCACTATTCGTACTTTGCTGAATGTAAATTGCAAACTGACCATTATTAATATTGAGATCTCAATGAAGCAAAGGTCTCCTGTGTATATGAAAAATCTGAATGTGAATGCCATAAATTCAACACTATGCCCACAGCTTCAGATAAGGTGCTTTTATACAACCTATCACGAAAACATACCTATATAATTTTGACCCCATTGAACCCCACTTTTATATAATAAAACTGGGGTTTACAGGAGTATACATTATTTTTCTTATTTCTGCTCAAAACATAGATTGAGGGTACTCGTTAGAACCGCCTCGTCGAGGCGGTTCTAACGAGTACCCTCAATCTATGTTTTGAGCAGAAATATGAAAAATATCATAATTTTTTATTTGAAAATTTTCTTTTTTTTTTTTTTTTGGTAAAATTTTCATTATATTTGAATAGGCATGTTTTCTTAATGCGAAAAGTACTGATAAATTTCTTATTTCTCCACGAAAACATATGTTGTGATGTTGTGAGAACTCATTTAAACCACTAGGTAAATGGATTCACATTCAGAGGTGAGGAAACTGCCAAAGTTGTTTTTCTTCCCTTTTGAAAATGGGCCTAGTCTAAATGGAAGGTATATGATCCTAGAGGGGAACAAATTCTTACCTGTTAGAGCAGACCGCTTAGTGTGCAATAAAGCATACAGAAATATAAATGAAGATACCCAGGAAATGCACAATCACGAAGCACAGCCTTCCCATGGCAGATTAGGAGCAAGTAATGACGAAATAAACGTCACATACCCAGCTAGCATTCTTTATAAATCCATAGCGGGCCATTATCGGCCCGTCAGCTACCCGGACGGGCCGATAACGGCCCGCTATAGATTTATGTAGATTGCTTACTGGGTATGAAGAAGAACTGTAACAGAGGACCTGCCTTGTAACAGTCAGTAGAAAAAGTACTGATGCACATGGCATAAGGTACATTTTCTTGTCTTACGGGTCAAATATTGCCTTTCTTCAACCCGAAAGCATGCGAGTCAAAATACAGTCGACTCTCGTTATCTCGAATTCCAAGGGACTCTCTGAAATACTTCGAGATATCCGTACCTCGACATATCAGAGTTGCAGAATTGAGAAAAAAATAATTCGAACAACCACTTTTGACAAATATCTGTGTAATTGGACTCTTAAAATTTGGAGATATATTGAAAATATTGTGGAAATAGGAGAAATTTCTCCTTAGGAGCAATTTCTCCTCTTTTCCACAATATTTTTCTTTTATCTGTTGTTAAATTTACATGTTTAGGCAAATTTTCACTTCGAGATAGGGACCAAATTTTCACTTCGAGATAGGCGGTTATAAGCGAGGTCGAGATAACGAGAGTCAACTGTATAAGAAAACTGTCTTTATACTATATACGAGCAACGAAGGCTCATATTAGTCTGTGCATCCGGGCAGTCTGATCAGGATTTTCTCTGTTTGTCGATATATTCTATAGTGACAAAAGATTCTCTTCAGTTGAGAGGGGTTGCCGTTTAACTCTTTTAGGTCTGCAGTCCCAAATGGATACTTATATTAACAGTGTAGATTCAGACTTGGACCTAATATACACTGGACTAGTAACTACAGTACTGGCATTGCATTTATTGGAATTTTTTTGTCTTTATTTTGTATGATGAAGTTTAAATGTTCATATTTCAATATTTCTCCAAATATCTGAGATTTGTTTTCAAAAAGCAATAGTACTATATATCACAAGAAACCTAGGTACCCATTTTAATTATTTTCGGCACTTTAGCAGAAAATCATCAGAAATTCACCCAAAAAGAAGGTATAATTTCAATTTCATTGATTGTGACTTAACATTTTCAACCAAACCTATTAACAATTTATTATTACAAGTTCACTTAATATAGAAAATATAGAAAATCATTTTTAATGACCATAGTGCTGTAAATAGCGCTAAAATCAAGCCAAGACAACATATTTGGCAGTTCCTTGGTGACAAGTACGGGTATTATCATTACGAAAAAATGCCTATTCAAATACATGGAAAATATTACCTCCAAAAAATTGAAAGTTTTTCAAATATAAAAACTATGATATTTTTCATATTGCTGCTCAAAACATAGATTGTGGGTACTCGTTAGAACCCCCTCGACGAGGCGGTTCTAACGAGTACCCACAATTCATATTTCTGAGCAGCAATAAGAAAAATAATGTATACACCTGTAAATCTAAGTTTTACTATATAAAAATGGGGTTTAAGGGGGTCAAAATTATATAGGTATGTTTCCCTGATGTTAGGTCCGAGATCCAGATGAAATGGCTCGTAACGAGCCGTTTCATCTGGATCTGCACTGTTTGGCATTCTGATTATTGAATGATTATTGACCGTTGACTGATATCTCCATTAGTGCGTATGTCCGAATTCAAAAAAAATTTCAGTCATATCGAGACGTTACCTATATGAATATCTGGGATTGAGCCGAGCTGTGATGAATGCCAAACACGCGTCCTGCCTTAAGTTACTAGCACCACTGCCGCAGAGGCAACAGGCATAACTCCATTTTGCGGAGACCCGAAGGACAGGACCACCAACGATACGAAGGCTCTGGTCGGATATTCTGCATAAATGGCTTAGGGATTTAACTCATAGGAACTGGCTTGGTCATGCGATTTAATCTGTATACAACAATGGATTTGTAATTAAATAAAAGCATGCCAATATTAAAAGACAATAGAAAAATATTAGTCTTCTGTTTAGTTCTTACCTTGAAGTTTACAGACTTTCCACAAACCCATCTGCGCTTTGATAACTGTCTTTCTCGTAGAATTCGTTTCTTCAAACTCCGTAGTTTCAGTTGTATATAACCATGCATCCGTTGCCACCGACAGAGCAAGGGTGGCCACCGCCACTGCACCGACAACAACGGATATTATCATCCAGATTCGTGTTGTAATGGCCATTGTGCCCATAGATATAATATGTAACACTTCTTATGGCATTATTCCATATTTTACCTGCTGATCCAAAACAATTTCATTTCACTGGCTTTCCAACTAAACATATAACACTTTATGACATTATTTCTGCACTTGTATTAATTCATTTGAGTCTACGCAAAATGATTTTATCAAACTAATGAACACATATATAGTTAACACTTATAATGCATTAATTCCATACTTTGCTGACCTGATTGCTATGGCATTCTGTTATTATCTCATTTTTCATGAAGTTTTTCGAGTGGGACATAGCACGTCATACACCACGTTTTTTTTCTTCCACTGGGATGTTACTGTCAAACTTCCAATGTTTAATTTGATTGTAGTAGTAATTGGTTGTCTTATAGATTCCCCTACAGAAGAACAGACGAATATCATTGCATGTTTCGAGTCTGCATAATCACAATCATACCCCAGCGGACACATGACGTTAATACAAAGTCAGCTCAACGTCGATGCAACGTCATGACGTTGCATCGACGTTGAGGCGATGTTGTATTAACGTCATGTGTCTGCTAAGACTGGCGATACGTGTTTTTGTTTACGCCAGAGAATATTTCAACCACACTATATATTGGAAGAGTCCAATTTCAATTTTAGGTATAGCAGGCCATGTATGTGATTTAGATATTCCAAGAGAAAAAATGGCATAACTATTTATAAACAGTGGAGACCCTGATCAGACGCCACATTCTGATCTGGATCTGCACTGTTGGCCATTTACACTTTTGTGGGTCTTCAAACTAAAACGGGTAAATAATCTTTCCTTTAAACATAATTCAAAATTCGCTGTTAGGAAACACAAATATTGAATTTCAATAATTCCATTTACAGCTAAATCAAAGCAAATTTAGCGCTTTAATAACACTTTCGTAAACGGAATATTAAGCGAACTGTGTTACCAGCAATTCTATCTTATTCTCTAATACACATCCGATATATTTTCAAGCCGACAGTAAGCATTGGTTAATCGAGATAACCTAAAGTGCTACAACAATATATCACTCTAATAGCTCCAAGTCTTCATATTTCCTGAATCACGATGCCATTACGGCAGCAATTTTGAACACTAGCTTTTAAGTCTTGTATGATCTTTTATGCCGCTTTTTATCCGACTATACACGCAAACCAACAATCTAAGTTCATGCTGTTCTTCTCGTAATGGCATTGTTTTCCATTCTGTACTATTCCATATACGTCTTCTTGTAATAACCTACAAGGAAATAAATGAACCGCAACGTGTAAAAATGCACCTTCTGACATGTGCACCCATCGAAGATTGCACAGTAGTCTGATCAGAATCTTAGATGTTCGCCTGAAGAATTCATGGTTCACTGGCTATTCGTGGAGGATCCAGCGAAATTAAATGAACCAGCGCACGACAAAACCTACAATAGGACATGTGCGACCAGCGAAGACTCAGATCAGACTGCGCATCCGCGCCGTCTGATCAGAGTCTTCGCTGATCGCATGTGCCTTCTACAGCTCCAGGCTATATAAAAGGGATAAACGATAATTATTGCCATACTGGGTTGATGTACAGGCTGATCTGAGTATTTGCTGGTCATACAGGTCTTAATTGTAGAGTTTGTCGTACGGTGGTTCAAATATAACTGCGCGGATGCGCAGACTGATCTGATTATTCGCTGGAAGCACATGTCAGACGGTACATTTCCTCACAATGCGGCTCATACAAATAGCGTTGAAGCATCGTTCGCATGAAAGACATTAAAAATAAACTGCTAAGCAGTCTAATTGCTGATAATTATACCATAAGGAAATGAGCTCCCGTGTATAATACACTCGTAGGCAATAAATGAGTTCCTAAAATAGAAATTCCCATATACTTCATTATATTTGTATATTTGCAAGAAATGGAAGAACTTTATCACTCACAACATAACATAAAGGGTATGGATAGAAAACTAAATTAATTATTCGATAAATAAACAATGCATTTTAAACATATAAATACAGAGATAAGCATTTTAAACATACACCGATTTTATGAGATCAGTTTCCCTTTGAAAATCTAAATTTGGCAAAACTTAAAATCAGTCGTATTTTAGTTGTTGTTTTACAACATATAAGTGTGCATGAGTGATGCATGAAAGCAAGACTACAAACGCATGTACATAACACAATAGCTGTTGTCCCGTGTGCCTCGGGTGCCTAAAAGGCGTCAACAAGAAGTATCTTTGAAAAAAGATAACTGTCGAAGGTAAGAACGTCTTGGTGCATACAAAAGAAGTTTTGATAAATTCCATCACGAAAACATACCTATATAATTTTTGACCTCCTTAAACCCCACTTTTATATAGTAAAACTGGGGTTTACAGGGGTATACATTATTTTTCTTATTTCTACTAAAAACATAGATTGTGGGTACTCGTTAGAACCCACTAACGAGTACCCACAATCTATGTTTTGAACAGAAATATAAAAAATATCAGAATTTTTGTCTGAAAACTTTCAGTTTTTGGTGGTGAAATTTTCAATATATTTGAATAGGCGTGTTCTCGTACGAGGGTCGTGCAAAAAGTTCTGTCACTAAAAGGCTTCCTATGTTTTATCCCAGGTATATTTTAAAATGCTTCATTGCACTTGAATGGTGTGTTGAATAGCTAATGATACCCGTTTATTTCGTGCAAATTGCTTTCCAGCTGCCCGAGTTATTTCAAATTGAAATAGATGCAGTCATATACACTGACCAATTCACTTGTTACATTGGAACATGGACCAGAAGACTGAAATTCGTAGCTATATTAAATGCCGCATTAGGCTTAATATAGATTCAAAGCAGATATTTAATGAATTGTGTGGTATATATGGACCTCAGACCATTTCAATGCGCACAGTTTTTAGGTGGGTTAAAGCTTTTAAAGCTGGGAAATTTTCTGTTGAAGATGATACCCGTCCTAGAAGGCCTAAAACATCTGTTACCAAGGCTAACATCGCTGCTGTAAAGATTGTGGTCGAACAGGATGCGCATTAGTCTGTCAAAGATATAGCTAGTACTGGCATATCAGAAGGCAGTGTGCAAACAATTCTGAAAAAGCGTTTGGACCTGAGAAAGGTTTGCGCTAGGTGGGTACCTCATTTGCCCACTGAGGAGCAAAAAGACACAACGCCTTAAATGTGCCCGTGAACTTTTGAAAACATACAAAGGCTGTAATAGTCGGGTTATTTCTAACTTGCTAACAGGTGATGAAACCTAGGTGCACATCTTTGAGCCACAAAGAAGGGCTGATAATAAGCAATGGAAGCGAAAAGATCAAAAACGCCCATGTATTGCCAAGAGAACCATAAGTTCGAAAAAGATGTTGTACGCAATTTTCTTTAAATCAAGTGGGCCAGTCATTCAAGTTCTTTGTCTATCTGGTCATACAGTCACTGGCCGATTCTACAAGAATTCTGTACTGAAGAAAGTGAAAGAGTTTTACAATAAGAAACGACCAAGCAATGGATGGTAAGGAGTCCACCTTTTACATGACAACGCCTCCTCTCATAAGTGTGAGGTTGTTAAGTCTTTTTTGGCTTCTGAAAAGGTGAAAGTTTTAAACCATCTACCTTATTCACCTGACCTGAGTCCTTGTGACTTCTTTTTTATTTCCAAGGCTTAAGAAAATGCTTTCTTGAAATAAGTATACGTCCAGAAGTTCTCTTGGCAGCGCTATTTATCAGTGTCTCCAACAATTACCAAAAGAAGACTATTTATCTGCTTTTCGCGACTGGGTAAAAAGGTTACAAAAATGTGTTTCAGTAAAGGGGGAATACTTTGAAGGTTTGTAATAAAAATAAATTTGATAAAACGTAGCACTGAAGTAATCCGAACCCAGCGACAAAACTTTTTGCAGGACCCTCGTAATGCTGAGCTCTATTTGTTTTTCCTTTTTAGATGCGATTCGGAGTAAATCATATGTTGCAGCATGTGTAAAGAGAGAATGGCCCGAACCGATACATTTATTATATAGCTGGCTTTCACACAGCGCATTCAGTCAGGTGGGTTTAATTTTCGTCAGGTGAATTTCGAACACAGTTGCATAGTACGAGCGACTGAAAAAGCCATAAAGTTTTGTAAAGTGTTTTTATATTACCGCTTTTTTTTGTTTTGTTGGTAAATGCAACATCATATAATGTAATGCAATTTGAAATAATACGTGATACGATATAAAAATCGGGTTATCAGAATTTTAAATATTGAATTGGATGTATAAATTGGATTCCACTGCAAACCTATTCTTATTTGTCTTCGACAAAATCTGCACAACAATAAGAAACAACAACAAATAAAAGAAAAAAATCTTATAAAGTGCACCATTTACATGTATGCAGCTTTCTAAATATATTAATTTATTACACAATGCCCGGTAGATGTTTTTTTTTTTTTTTTTTTTTTTTTTTTTTTATGTACGATTTTCTTGCACATATATATGTACATGGGCGTTCACGGCCACTATATATAATTTTATATTTGCTCCTGTTAATATCTTCACTGAGATAGCTTGACCAAACTGACCATGCCTATACTTTACTAACAGACTAAATACAGGCAACCCTCCTTATACCGACACTCGATACAACGACAAAATTCGTTTTAATGACACTTTGTCACGAAACCGCTTAAGAGTAATTAGTCACAAATTATACAAGAATATTGTATTTAATACTTTGAAGAAACATATGTTTTGGAAATTTGTTAGAATCGCCTCATTGAGGCGATTCTAATATCCAAATCATATGTTCTATGAGGAAACAAGAACAAAACAAAATCTTTCTTACATATCAATCTGCGCATTAAGTATTCTGTACAACAGCAAATTCATTTTAATGGCAACTTGGGAACAAATGCTGTCGTTGTAACGAGTGTTTACTGTACCTACATAGTCTTTTGATTCAGATACGTCTCAAAAATAAGTTACCTAGGACAGACCACACCAATGAAGTACAGCCGTCCCGACAAACCGAACGAAAAAGAGCGGATGAACAAACAATGAAACGACAGCGACACAGCTGCAACAACCGACATAAAAACAAAAAAATCTGTAACAGAGGAACCGTCCTGGAACATGTCAGCGGAAACTACTACAGTCCAACCTCAATAGCTCGAACACCGATGGCTCGTTTGCCATGGCTAATTCAACTCATTTATTGAGTGTCTACGAAATTCTTCCGATGGTTCAAGAAAACAAATATTTAGGGGAATTTTCTTATTTCATCATGAAATTGTATGTTGTTTGTACTGAAGAGGCGATTCTAATGAGTACACTCAACATACCATTATTGTTAAGATCAAAAAGAGTTTCCTAAATTATCGCCATTTGCTTCCTGACCTGGCGCTGTGATTAACCCACAGTGGCTCGAACAATCCATATCTCGAAATTTTCATGGTCCCAAGAATGTTCGAGCTATCGAGGTTCGACTGTACTTGGTGGAGAGCTGTGTGTTATAACAGCTTTACTCGATCGAAACCTGAAAGGCTATTCTGGTATCATGTTCATGATCTTAACGTCATAAAACAAATAACAACGAGCAAATCAGATATAAATCAGACATCCATTCCCGAAATTGCAAATAAAAAAGAAACAGACTCCCTGATAGCACCTGAAGCAATTTTAGTTACATGAGATATATTTAAATCTCAAACTGCAGAAATCCTACAAGCCAATCTCCAAGAAAGACAACAAAAACCTTTATTGGATGATGTTAAAATACTGCTTCAAATGTCAAATAACGCTGACGTGCTAGGAAATTTATGAATTAAGTATTGAAGAAAGCACTGTAAATATCAAAGGTTACAAGTCTGAAAGAAAAGATAAGTACCAGTCGGATTCGCAAATGACAGAACAAAAATGGAGATGAGTGAGTATCTCGTAGTTGATCGTTTAATAAGTCTGAGGTCAACATACCAAAATCGTATTTCAGAAAATGAAAGTCGATGTACACAAAGGCAAAATTAGGAATGTTCAGACTGACATGGACCCAAAATAAATGGGTTGTAATCAGAAAGCATTACCCAGTCAGCATTCTACGTAAATCTATATCGGGCCGTCATCGGCCCGTCAGGGTAGCTGACGGGCCGATGACGGCCCGATGTAGATTTACGTAGAATGCTAGCTGGGTACTTGGTAGGCATGGTTTGCTCACCATGCCTATCAGCTTTAACAGAGACTTAAGGATATATGGGAATTGATTACCGGGGTTTAGAACTTAGCTGTGGCAAAAACATAAGTCTAGAAACAACCACATTCTAGGGATTGACAATGCCATGATGCCTCACATAAACTTCTCAAGTATTGACGCCAGTTTAGTTCTTTGGTATCCCCGAGTGAGCTGTGTTCCTCATTCGACAAAGTTCTGATACTCAGAGCAGGCTCTAGCATAATGGATTAACTGTGAAACGTAAACATCGTATGCGGGTGCAAAAGGAATAGTGCTGCTTAGAAAATTAATTATGAGAAAGTTGACGTCATTCCGTTTTCATCCGGAAACACTTTTACTAGTCTAGTAGGGTTTTAAGAGAAATGACTAGAGGGTATGTGATTGTAATGTCATTTTGTGGAGAAAAAAAATAAAAACCGTTTTGTTTTGTTTTTCGTAGAAACTTCATTAAACATTGATATTATAAAATATTGTGCAGTTTCTTATTTGATCAATATCTTCATGCCTTTATCGCTGTCTCAGCTGAATAAATCTATTTTATTACCTTACTCTGTGGTGCTAAAATCACTCAGCTTGTCCTATGGCACTCTAAAACATTTTCACAGCCACTTCTGGAAAGTCAGCTTTTACATTGATTGAATTTTAATACCCATGTGTCTGATCAACAACATTTAACTTTAAACCCCTTGTTTTTTTGTTTTTGTTGTTTTGTTTTTTGTTGTTGTTGTTTTGTTTTGTTTTGTTTGTTTGTTTGTTTGTTTGTTTGTTTGTTGTTGTTGTTGTTGTTGTTTTTTGTTGTTGTTGTTGTTTGTGTTTTTTTTTGTTTGTTTTTTATTGTTGTTTTTGTTGTTGTTTTGTCGATGCTTTTGTTTATTTTTTTATCTTTTGAGAAGAATGGATACATTTATAGAAGGGGGGAATTCTGTCAAATTGTTTTGTCCCTTTCTGAAAGGGATCTACACTAAAAGGAAAGAATTAGAGTGAACTCCTTTTCGGAAGTGGTTGGTGTGCTGAAAAGCAAACAGGAAGCCAAAAGTTAGCTCCCTTAATAAAAATGGCGGAAAATCTACCAGGTGTATCCATTCCCCTTAAATCTGGCGCCTCGGTTATAAAACTTTTTTCATGCTCAACTCAACTGAGCATGAAATTTTTCATGCTAATAAATCTCAAATTACTAACAATGCCAAATTCTTTCTTGCTAAACATAGCTGAGCGTGAAAATTTCTCTGCTAATAAATATGAAAATGCCAACTATTGTTGGCATTTTCATATTATTAGCAAAGAAAATTTCATGCTCAGCTGAATTGAGCATGAAAAAAAGTTTTATAACCTCTGGGCCAGGTTTCACATTTGCTTCCAATGTCTAAGGTATTGTAATGAGTTAACATTCACATGTTGCGGTCTAAATTGTATTAACCCATTTATGCTGAGTGAACTCTAACCTAAGCTCTTTGGCCAGGTCCATTTCTAACAGCAGGCGTGTCTGGTTAGCTTTTATTATTATCATGTTTTGTAAAAATCCTGTATTTAATACAAATAATGGAGACCCTGATCAGACGCCGCGTTCTGCGGCGTCTGATCTGAGTCTACACTGTTTGCAAAAGCCTGTTATGGAACGTTAGGCATACAGGGTTTAAGAAATCCCAATGAAAGTAAAAACTTGTGCATGCGTACTGCGCACGTCCAGGATAGTCTGCATATATGTACAGATCGACCGATACCTGCCTGTCCAGTTCGCTTTTAAATGCATAAACCATACATTGCCTGGATAAGTTGTGCATGCTCTAACCTGTTTGCATCGCGCAAGAAAGACCAGCAAATATTTAGAACCTAATAGTTTAAAGGATCATTTGTATGACATAATTAGTGTCTTTTTTCTGAGAATGCACTTATTTCTATAGAGATAACACCATTTCTAAGCCCTGAGAAATATTTATGATATTTTGACATGGAATCTGATCATCAAATAATCAATTATAAACTGTGACTGGAACAGTAATTATAGAAACAAAATTCTTATCTCTTAAAGTGCCAATCACAACTACAGCAGGCAACATTTCGAAATAATTAATTTTTATTTTACAAAGAAAATGAGTCTTGAAATTTCATATTATTGGCAGACGATTCCCATGAAATGTCTTTTTAAAAAATAGAATGTTGTCTGCTGCAAATTTTGCTTGGCGCTTTAATTCTTTCGGTACCAAATTGCAGACGACATTTGTCCTCTATTAATTTTTTTAACAAACTATCGCTTGCAAAGAAGTTTATATTTAAAGTTGAAAGGCTAAATGTCAAACAGCATAGATCAAGATGAGACGGCTCATTATGAGCCGTCTCATCTGGATCTAAGCTGTTTGCTAAGCCTGTTATTATCGCCTGTGGCAGTGAAAGAGTTAAGGATTAATATAAACGTTTTGTGGGCCGCGTCATGCGAATATGTGCTTTCAGGAGGTATCCTAACAGCGAAGGACCAGATTAGTCTAGGCACCAGAGCAGTTTCATGAGGGTCTTTGTTGTACATTGTTATATTCTATAGAGCTGAAGATTCTGTAAGTGACAGCGAAGACCCTGATCAAACTGCGTGGATATGAAGTCTGCATATTCACGAGCTCGGCGTAGCTCCTGTAGGCCGGTATGTGGACGGAGCAAGGAGCCTACAAGGACCATATATGGGATGACCGTCTCAATGAAAATGTATTAAGTGAAAAGGAACTTATCAGCAGTGTATCAATGACGCTAAAACCGCAAAGTTATTCGAGTCGGGGCCGATCGTTTCCTACACGACTGTTTGTCTCCCAGCGAAGACTCATATCAGCCTGCGCATCCACACATTCTAAGCAGAACGTCACTGTGTCCATCTAAAGAAAGCTTGGATATTTGGCTACCCATTCAGCGCCAAGCTATGGCTCTGATCAGCAGGCTGATCTGAGTTACTGTTTAGCGGGCATGCGATCTTGTAGGAAATACTGTATCTGTGCTCATTTGACAGGAATCGACTTCGGATTGCTAACAATCAACAAAAAGCAGGTCTAAACTACATCACTTTTCTATCTTATTAGACTGATATAAATTCTTAAATAGCCATACAAACAAGATATGAGAGGACCCTGCGCCCGCTGTGCTACTTACAAAAGCACATTACCGAAACCGAGTCGGGGAAAAATCACGTGTTGTAAAGCGATGTTCAAACAGCATGTCCCTGGCTCTCAGATTAGCCATGGTAACACACCAGTCACAACCAATACAGAGCAGGCCCAACGCCCATCATTCTCAGCCATTATATAAGTGTATACATTTCAGTGAATATTAATATTACGGTGCAAATAGAAAAAAATATTAGTTGGGGCACAGGTTTTTCTACAAGCTTGCATGTCTGCCAAGCAATGAGTAAGATCAACCTGTGCAAATCTGGATGCTGATCAGTCGTTGCTTAGCCAGAGCTGTGGAAAGCATGCTCGACTTGTCCAACTTGTCCCATTTCCTTAATTTCAATTTACTTGTCCTGGGATATATATATATATATATATATATATATATATATATATATATATATATATATATATATATATATATATATATATATATATATATATATATATATATATATATATATATATATATATATATATATATATATATATATAGAAGTGCCTCAGGTGCTTCTAGTGAGTGACAACAACATATTTTTTCTGCGAGAAATAAGAAAGATGTAAATTCAGGCAAATAAATCTTCGTTTGACAAATGGATTTTGAACATTTACTTGTCCATAGACAAGTATCAAAATTTGATAATTCCACAACCCTGGCTTAGCGCTCTGTGGGTAGCAAACCACCAAAATGTTCTTTAGACGGGCGGCATCAACGTTTCTTTAGACGGACGGCAGGGGTACTGCTTGAAATGTGTGGATGCCGATTCGTTGTCCGCTTACAGTTCATAACTAAATTTCATATATTTTAATCTGGAGCTGCATCAGAATTTAGGGTGAGGTTTTGCACGAGTAAAACCGGTTAACCCATTTAAACCTAGCGTCCCATTAAAGGGACACTGGTAAACAGTGTAGACCAGAACGCGGCGTCTGAACAGGATCTACACTGTTTGCGTTAAGTTCAGATATTTCTACAAAACATGACAATAATAAAAACTAACCAGACGCCCCTTATATAGGAAATGAACCTGTCCAAAGAGTTATGTAGAAGAATCTACTCGGCATAAATGAGTTAAGCCCCTAATAGTTTTCCTACTGACCGTTCCAAGGTGGTTCCTCTGTTGTAGTTCTTCTTTGTTTGTGCGTATGTGGTTTCATATGTGGCGTTTGTTTTTTCCTAATTTGGTCCTCATCTCCTTCTTCTGGTGCCTTGGGAAGGGCTGTGCTTCGTGTTTGTGAGAATTCCTGGGTATCCACATATCTTTACCATAAGAATATATATGTATGTGTGTTTTCAGACTCTCTTGCTGTTTACATTTACATGTATTGTAACCCTGAGATTTGAAAATATTTGTAAAGTTGCAGAATATATGTAAGAAAAGACACTGATCTGAATGCGCAGATGTGTAGGCTGACCAGGACCTTTGGTGTTCTCATATGGAATATGGGCTTTTTTTCGCACGTTGGGCATGGAATATTGTTTCCATTTGGAAGTTTGAATTAAATTATATCTGGTTGTTAATGCAGTTGTAGAAAATTAATGCAAGCATCCTTTTGGTAGCAGTGTCACTTAAGGGAACTGAGTATACATGGTAGATTCCGCCATTTTTAAAAGGGAATCAAGTTTTGTGACTTTCTGTCTGCCTTCCTGTACATTCTGAAAAGGTGTCTACTCTAAAAGGAAAGAATATGCTTCCCCTTTTTGACTAGACGCCTTTTTTAAAAGGATGCAAAACAATGTTGACAGAGTTACCTGATTCCTTAATGGATAGCCATTCACCTTAAAACTAGCATAGAATATGACCAAGAACAGCCACAGTCACTTACCATAGCCTACAAATGACATCCTGGGCCCAGTTGTTCAAACCATTGTTAGCTTAACGAGCTTGTAAGTGGTCAAAATGTTAACTTTTCTAGTAAGTACAATACCAAGTTCACCGGTATGTTTGCTGAAAAAATGTGAGTAAATGCAAAAGCTACTCCTTTTTTTTTTCAGCAAAAATAATAGCATGTATGCCACATTGAAAGATCAAAGTTTTAACGATACGTTCACTAACGACATCGTTAGTGTTGAACAACTGGGCCCCGAGGAAGAGCTGATAAACTAAGACAGATAGTACACAAGCCGCAAGCCAAAGAAAAGCAAATCATTCAGTTCCCTCTTCTCAAACAAGGTGCTTACAACGATAGATAGGATCCACTAAACGCAACAATAAGATACAGAACAGGACAAAACACGGAAAAAGTCCTGCAGCGAGTAACAAAAGGTCACAAAAAAAAAAAAAAAAAAAAAAAAAAAAAAAAAACCACCAGAATAACCGCCTTAGAACGGTCAGTTGTAAAAAGTACCGGAGCTTAAATTGAAATCTACTGGTACTAAATATTCACCCTAGGTTCAAATGTTGAAAAAAATACAAAATAATTGTTCGGCTCGCACAAAGGTTCCCGAACTCTATTAGTGAACTAAACCGGTGTTTGTATGTCATGCTATGATATTGACATCGTTACACGTCTGGTTACTTTCTTATTTTTATAAACAACGGGGAAGAAAACGTGAAGAAAATGCTTATATAGAAAATATATAATATCTGATAAATATTTGATATAGGTAAAATGTAAACAATCATTTCAATACTATTTTATTGTTAAAGATTCAACAACGATTTTATGTTGCATACACCTTTAAAAGATTCTAATTCAGTGGCATTCGACAGAACGGACTTATATTCACGCACATCCAAGAAAAATCTTGAAAAATTCTCCCAGAGGGAGTAAATTCTTTCCTTTAAGAGTAGCTCCTTCTGAAATTTTCACAATATTTCGGTGAAACATCAACAATTTAAAACAAGTAAAGAAATGCGAAAAATAATTTCTTAGGTAAAAGTTCCAAAAAGATCAGTTTACTGTAGAAAATAAGTCAGACTAATGTTTGGCCGTAAATTTAAGTTTAGGATAAATGTTTGAGAACAAAACACAGAAACAGAAAAGACAAATGGTTTCTGATTGGATAGGATCACTCAGAACAAAATAGTTTCATTTAAAATAAATCGCCAAGTAAAATGTCATTCCGAATATGTCGAAAGGACAGCAGTTGATATTTCTTTATTGCAAATACAGTCGAATTTCGATGGCTCGAAGCCCTATGGGACCATGAAAATTTGTTCGAGACAGCGGTAGTTCGAGCCTCGGAAGGTTACTATTAGCGCCACACCAGGAGGCACAATGGAGATAATTGTGGGATATTTTTTCGGTGTTCTATATTTTAAATGTATGTTGCGTGTACTCATTAGAATCTCCTCATAGAGGCGATTCTAATGAGTACACACAGCATACATTTACAAGATAAAAGAAGAAAATCTCCCTAAATTATCCGTATATCGTATTTGGAGGAAATCCTTACGGACTCAAGAACGTGTTCGATTCATCCATGGTAAACGAGCCATCGGGTTCTAGCCACTGAAGTTCTTCTGTATTTTCCTTACGCATATTACGCACGTTCGTATTGTGCGTATTGTGCATTACGCCTATCAATATAACCTTAAAACTCGGTATCAATTAAAAAGAAATACACACGAGAATAAAGAGAGCTTACCTTAAAAGTCCATGTCAGTCTCATACGAATATCTGTTCAACATCCGATTGCTACAAAACAATGCCCCGAAATCTACGAGGGGAATAATTTTTATATCCTCCTCCTCTGCTGACATCAGTGCATTAGCAGCCATCGATCGAGGTTGTACTCTCTTCACAACACCAATGTTTTCTAGTTATCACCGACATTTATATGTACCCCTTCTTGAGAAACTCTTATTTTAATAATTGAGCTAGCGCATTACAAAACCAACAAGCGTTCGCTATTCGTATAATTGAGCCAGCGCAAGACAAAACCTACAAAATGGCATGTGCACCCAGCGAAGACTCAGATCAGCCTGGGCATCCGCCCAATCTGATTAGATCAGTCTTCGCTGTGCACTCAATGGGTAGCTAAGGGCCTAAGCTTCATGCGCTGATCAGACACTGATAAGACAAGGTGGATGCCAAGGCTGATCTGAGTCTTCGCTGGGCGCACATGCCATTTTGTAGGTTTTGTCTTGCGCCGGCTCAATTATACGAATAGTGAACGCCTAGACCAACTTGAGCATCAGTGCAATCTGATAAAGGTGTTCATCGTTTATGCGCATGCTATTTTAGATCTCTCTATACACAAAACCATAAAAAAAATAAAAACCAGACCCTACTATGCCAATGCGCAGGCTGGTTGCACATGTAGAAAGCCGTACTATCAAACACTTTATCTCATTACCAAACTTCTGCCGTATTTTCACAAGTACATTTTACTACTTGTTGATATGTTGGATGAGTTGCAAACAATGTGGATCCTGATCAGACGCAACGTTTTGTGGCGTCTGATCTGGGTCTACACTGTTTGATCGGGTTTATTTTTTTTTTTTAATTCTATCAGGTGATGTGCATAATTATTTGCTGGATGAATGGCAAACAAGGCAGACCATAATCAGATATCGCGCTCTGCTGTGTCTGATCTGGATTGACACTGTTAACTCAGAACTGTCTGTCTGAATACTTAGGGTCAATACGATAAATAGAATATTACTAAGTTGCATATACAAGTACATGTAATACACAGACACTAAGGAGGGGGTGTGGGGGCGGGGTCGGGTGTAGCGAAGGCGTCGTGTGTCTTACGTCACCGGGGCGTCCAATATATATTGGCTTACAGTTTGGTGGGCAGGGCCTGCTAGCCATGTAGCAGGAAAGGTGAGAGGGAATGAGGGAATATTTTTATTTCTTCTGTTTTTTTTTTTGTTTTTTTTTTGTTTTTTTTTTTTTTTTGTTGTTGTTGTTTTTTTTTTTCACTTTCATTCATTTTCCTCCTTCTTCCCTGTCCCTCTCATCTCCTTTACTATCTCTTCTATCCCTTTTCTCCCTCACTCTGGGAGACGACACAAAATGACCCACAAGGGTTGACGTGTCGTTAAACCCCAACACAGTCAATCAAAATTCTCTGCTTTTAATAAATATCTCGGTAGGTTAATTGAATAACATGACATGTAACGTGGTAACTGTTTTGTTTCCAAAAATATAAGTAAGGAAACTCGGGAAATGTCACAATCACGAATCACGAATTACAGCCTTCCCAGAGAAACCGATGCACCGAAAGAAGATACGAGGAACATATAATGACCCAACATATGAAACCACCGACACGTCAAAGAAAAACTGTAACAAAGGAACCGCTTTGGAACGCTCAGTAGAAAAATTAATAGGGTGCTTAAACTTATTTGTCTCTTTTTTGTACTCCCGTTTTTAAAGGACGTGTTATATCCCAGCAGGTATATGACGTTTATACAACGTCGCATCAACGTCGATGCAACGTTATGACGTTGCACCGACGTTGATACGTTGTTTCAATGTTGCATGCCCACTAAGATTACTGTCTCGACATCCACCTTTCTTTCATCTTAATATAAATAAAGTAAATTTCGTTTCAGCCTATCTAAATAATTAAGTGTCTCTAAATATATTTAAGAACTCTTAACTAGTTTCGTTTTAAATTGTCTGGACAGAGCTAACGCCTACACCTACTCACAAAATATTCCATTAAGAAAACTGTATATACCGATAACATGAAGCAAAAATGTGTCTTCCGGCATTCTTGCTCCTCCGCACAGTCTGATAAGGGTCTTTGCCTTCCTTTGGTACATGCTATACTTTCCAGTAACTTTGTAAGTGAACAGTGAAAATATAGTACATGTAGTTTAATTTAACCCTTGCTTGCTGAATAAATTAAGATGCCACGCCCACTTCTTATTTCCAGCCAATCAGATTATTTGATCCGGGTTTTTGATAGAAATTCACATATTTAATGACAAACAGTGCAGATCCAGATCAGTTTGTGAAGCCAACTGATATGGATCTACACTGTTTGCTAAAACAGTGCATGTCGTGTTCAGCAAAAGAAGGGTTAATAACATGATGTGTAGTGCGGTTACGGATTTATTTCCAACACATATAAATGAAGATACTCAGGAAATGCTACAATCACGAAGCACAACATTCCCTATGCACCTAAAGAATTAGAGATAAGGAAGAAATGTGGCAAAACATACGTAACATATAAAGCCACCGACGCACAAACAAAGAACTGCAACAGAGAAATGCCTTGGCCTTAACCCATTGTAGTCTGGAGACCCCTAAAAGTGTACTTCACAAACAGTGCAGACCCAGATCAGACGCCGCAGAACGCGGCGTCTGATCAGGGTCTTCACTGTTTGCAAATAGTTCAACCATTTTTCTACTGGAATATCTAAGTCTCATAGCTGGACCGACCTAAAATTGAAATTGGATTCTTCCAATATATAGTGTGGGTGAGTTCATTCAGTATATAATGGGTTAAATCAGTTTTACGAGTATTCACGCGAAACATTACCTTTCATTCTGATGTAGCTCCATATTACAAACATCTGTTTGGTCGGCATACGGGTCCTCCACCTCATCTGGGAAACAGCACAGTGAAACACATATCATCACAAAAACTATGATGAAACAAAGCAAAGGGCTCTATGGAGATCTGGAGCCAGCTCACAAGAAAACCACAAACAGGAACACGATTGTCCCGACAGTCTGGCACCAACCATCTGACACAGATTGGGCAAGGAGCCGTCATTTAGTCATTAAAAAGTGTAGCAGAGTTATCAACCATAATTGGGTTAACAACCATGCATACATTATGTCGCAGTTTATCCATGTTGTAACCGAGTGACAATTGTTTTTAACTGTTCCGAAAAATCAGGTTTTGCCAACAATAGTGGACTCTGTGCACAGGCCGATCTGGACCTTCATAATCTTCATACTCAATACTTTGTATCTGCGTGTGTTTCTGTACGCTGACTAGTCGCCTTTTGATACAAATCGAGCCATTCTTTAAACTGTGCACAAGTACATACCGAATAGCAAACAATTTTAACCTTTGTCCTGCTGAACCTGGATATACCCTGCCTTTGCAAACAGTGTAGATCCAGATCAGTTGGCTTCTGAAGAAGCCAACTAATCTGGATCTGCACTGTTTGCCATTGGGTATGTGAATTTATAGCAACAATCCAGATCAAGTAACCTAATTGGCTGAAAATGAGAAGTGGGCATGGCATCAATTTATTCAGCAGGACAAGGGTTAAGGGGAATATATACACTAGGTAGGTTTTTCACCATCAGGCCTACTGCCAAGGGAAAAACTTTTGTGACTTCCAGTTGTCTTTAATGCATGCAAAGCCCCTTCTGAAAATGTCTACTTTATAGGGCTAGACAAACAATTTTGGAAGAGTTGTATCCCTTGAAAGTGTGTCAAGTCCCTTAAGTCTTTGCCTTATTGTTGATTCCAGTATTTCTTTTTTTTTTTAGAAAAAAATATGCCAGCGCAAAAGCTATTCATGTAGGCAGTACATTTTCACCTATTAAATGAATTCACTTCTCAACAGGACGTGTCTTGACCACATGTAATAAGCCTTCCCTTCTTATGTTCGGCATTTCGCTCCGGAATATCTTTTTTAATCATATTTATTAATTTTACGTTGTTTGGCTTTTGTGTTATTTTTATCCATACTAATTTAATGCATTTTCTGTCATTTGTTTCCGTAGTCCTGGAGACATGAAGTATAATTTTTTTTTGTATGTTTGTATATATGTTTGTATAATTATTTTTTTTTTTTTTTTTTTTTTTTTTTTTTTTTTTTTTTTGAATAAAATATGGTTACACTTTCGATTTAAGAAAAGCAACTATTTCACAATAAATGTCCGAAGTTCAAATATTCATCCTCGGTTGTTGCATTATAATATATAGGAAATGTCTATTGTCAGTCGACTGGCAATAGCCGATTTACGTAAAAATCGCTATTGCCAGTCGACTGGTAATAGCCGATTTACGTTAAAATCGCTATTTTTTACGTAAAACTGCTATTACCAGTCGCACTTAAAATATTTCGATCCTGATAAAGATTCAGATATGCATGTATATGGTTTAATACATAGCCATTGGTTTGGGCTAGGGTATTTGTAAACCACACCCTCTTCTTAACTTTATTATGACCTTCATCAGCAAGAGCTTTATGTCAGATCTGTTTGTTTTGTAATGTATTTTCAAATAACTTTGGTTAGTTTTCTTCATATATCAGACTTTCATTGTGTGGGTCTTTATATCAGTTCTTGATCATTGCGCATCATCGAGGCGGTTCTAACAAGTACCCATTATCATCTATGTTCAGAGCAGAAAACATAATATACTGAAAGGAAAAAGAAACGCAGGGTAGAGTTTTTTCCTTCTTATTTTATCCATTTTTTACGTAGGTTGCGTCGTATGGCGTGGTTGACGGCGCATGCGCCCAGGCTATTTCCGATGAGGCAGTGGAGACGAGTTCTTTTTACGGACGAGTCTAGGTTCACTCTCTATCGCGCAGATGGTCGACGTCGTGTGTACCGACGTCGCGGAGAACGCTTTGCCGACGCCTGTGTTGTCGAACGGGATCGGTTTGGGGGTGGCTCCGTTATGGTCTGGGGAGGCATTGCTCACGGGATAAAATCACAGTCAATTATTGTTGCGGGCAATATGACCGCAGTAAGGTATAGGGATGAGATCTTGCGTCCTGTTGCAGTCCCGCTTGTGCAACAACGTAATCTGATTCTGCAGCAGGACAATGCCCGACCACATGTTGCCCGAGTTTGTCAGGATTTCCTGGCAAACAATAACATCGCACCACTAGCATGGCCACCGTACAGTCCAGATTTGACCCCAACAGAGCACATGTGGGATGAGCTGGACAGAAGGGTTAGGAAGCGCCGAAATCCCCCCGCAACTCTCGCACAACTAAGGAATGCATTGATCGATGAATGGAATAACATCCCGATGCGAACTGTCAATGCTTTGGTTAACTGTTTCTGCTCGGCTTCGCTGATCCTTTTTGCTTCGTAATCACCAGCTCCCCTTTTTTATGAGGCCTTGCCACTTTGTACGATCTTGTGCAATCTGTTCCCATAACTCTGTCGGTATGTTGAAGTCTTTAAGGGAGACTTTGAGGGTGTCCTTGTATCGCTTCTTCTGACCACCATGGGAGCGTTTTCCTTCTTGAAGTTCTCCAAAGAGGATTTTCTTTGGCAAACGTTCATCAGGCATTCTGGTAACACGGCCTGTCCATCTTAACTGTGCCAATTTCAGAGGAGTATGTATGCTCTGCATCCCTGCCCTTTTCAGGACTTCTGTGTCTGGAATCCTGTCTTGCCACTTGATCTTTAGAAGTTTTCTAATACAGCTTGTATGGAAGTGGTTCAGTCTTTTGGCATGCCGTTGGTAAACTGTCCAAGTTTCGCATGCGTATAATAGTGTTGGCAGCACTACCGATCTATATACTTTCAGCTTTGTGTCAAGTCTGATTCCACTTCGGTCCCAAATACTTCCACGTAGCCGGCCAAATGCTGCACTAGCTTTGACAATTCTAGCATTGACTTCATCATCAATGTGCACAACTCTAGACAATGTGCTTCCAAGGTAGATGAACTTGTCTACCACTTGCAGTCATTGACCTTTCACTGTGATGGTAGGCTCCTTGTAAGGCTTTCCAGGTGCTGGCTGATATACTAACTCAGTCTTTTTGATGCTGATTGTGAGATCATAGCTGTCACATGAATCAGATAATTGATCCACACGTTTTTGCATTTTCTCTTCTGTTGGAGCACCCTTTGCCATGTCATCAGCAAAGAGGAACTCGTCTAGCACCTCTGTCTGCACCTTAGATTTAGCTTGCAACCTTCTTAGGTTGAAAAGTTTCCCATCAAAGCGATACCTAATAGGTATACCATTGTCACCATCTTGGAAAGCATCTGTAAGCATGGCAGAAAAAAATCATGCTGAACAGTGTTGAAGCTAGTACACAGCCTTGCTTAACTCCATTTGTCACAGGAAACGGATCAGAAAAGTCGTCATCATTTTGGACCCTTGCAAGCATACCATCATGGAACTGCCGCACCATTGCTATGAATTTGGCAGGACAACCAAACTTTACCATAATTTTCCAAAGTCCCTCACGACTGACTGTGTCAAATGCTTTGGTAAGGTCGACAAAGGTCATGTAGAGGTCCACATTCTGTTCCTGACATTTTTCTTGAAGCTGTTATGCTGTGAAGATCATGTCTATTGTTCCTCTGTTTTTCCTGAATCCACACTGGTTTTCTGGTAGAAGCCCTGACTGTTCCAGGTGTTCATTCAATCGGTTCAGTAGGACCCTAGCAAGAATCTTCCCAGCAATTGACAATAAAGAGATGCCTCGATGATTGTCACAGACTTGAGGATTCCCTTTCCTTTTGAATAGGTGGATAATTGTTGCGTTCTTGAATTCTTGAGGGATGGCTTCTTTTTACACCTATTTATGTATCATCTAAATAAAAAACAAATGACATGCATGTGGTCATCGTTTCCAACAGACCTGTAGTTTATTTTCTATTTTCAACTATATTGTTTTGGTCCATACTGTCAAGTGGCATATAAGAAGCTTGCCACTTGATACTCTGTTTTCGGGTATTTTCTTTATATAATTATTATTTTATGATATCTAGGAAAGCTAACTGAACCTGCTACTGGCGTTACAAAGACAATCATGATAGCAACAAATGAAGTGACTAGAAGCAGGGAGATAATATTAGTGACTGAACATGTCAACATGGAGAGAAATAATCTGAAATTTATTCAGTGGTGCCCCAAGGACCGACAATGTTATGAGGCTGAAGTGAACAGAAATGATAGAATCTTACGTCTGCATATCAATATTGTTTTTGGCGTTTGTTTGTTCGTTTTGTTTTCACAACAAGCAACCTTCTAAATACCGACACTGGATACAATCACAAAATTTGTTATAATGATAATATAATTGTCACGAAAACTTCGCTTAAGAGGTGACAAGTAAACAGAAAGTATGAACACTGTACTTCAAGAGACAGGTTTTGAATATTTGTCACTACGAAAACACGCCTATTCAAATATATAGAAAATTTCACCTCCAAAAACTGAAAATTTTCAGATAAAAAACTCTGATATGTTTCATATTTCTACTCAAGATATAGATTGTGGGTACTCGTTAGAACCGCCTCGGAGAGGTGGTTCTAACGAGTACCCACAATCTATGTTTTTGAACAGAAATAAGAAAAATAATGTATACCCCTCTAAACCCCAGTTTTACTATATAAATGTGGGGTTTAAGGGGGTCAAAATTATATAGGCATGTTTTCGTGATGTATAATCACCACAGTCTAAAACATGTGTTCTATGATGAAATTACAATAAAATAAGGCCTTTAAAACAAATCATTTTGCTCATCAAGAATCCTTTACAATTTTAATGATAGCATCTGAGGAGACAAATGCTGGCGTTGAAATGAGGGTTCACTGCATTCATAAAACAATAACGGTTCTTCTGTAGCACAAAAGTTGTTTAAAATAATCAACACTAATCCATGTGTTCTTAGAATAGTTTTTGGTAAAGTGAATCGTCGAAGAGTACTGAAAATTTGAACAGTGTTGTGCAGCAATTTCTTAGGAAAGCTGTAGGAGCGAGCGATATCTTTTATATTTAGGAGTCCTAAAATAGGTACTGTCCTGTGAGGATAATCTCCCATTACAAGTAAAAAAGTTGGCTTCCTGAGTTACCCGTTCTTATTTGTTGAAATGCGTCGAAATACCTAATCTATGTAGTTAATGTAAACCGATTAATGTGTTCCGCTTTAGTTGTTGTGGGGTTTGTTTGTTTGTTTTGTTTTGTTTTTATCTATTTGTTTTGCTTTGTTTTTCTGTTTATATCTGTGTCACCACTTTTGCTACGCAGTTCATAATTTATTGAAAATTCTGTGCATAATTCATAATTCAGTGAAACAGCTCAGTAATATGAAGCCCAAAAGATGTGTCCAATTCTTATGAAGCCTGTATCTGAATGAAAATACTACCATTATTGCTCTAAATGTACCTTAATTCCATGGGCTAAGTTGCTCAAATATGGTATATGCTAACATTTTTGCTGAAAATATGTGAGCACATTTTTCAGCAAAAATACCTGTAATTGAGATATTGTGCTTACTAGAACAGTTAACATTTTGACCACTAACGAGCTCGTTAAGCTAACGATGCTTTGAACAACTGGGCCCTGAATTCCAAAAAGTCCGCTATCGTACCTATCCTGCACAAATTGTCGAACACGTACATCCTGATCAGACTGTACGAATGGATAGGCTGGTCTTTGTCTGGGCTGGTCGCATAAGATCGATTGTGTTTAAATGAGCTTATATATTGACGATGTGGTGTTGGTCTACACTGATGGTTCAGGCACTTCTGTTAGAATATTAAGGTTTACATTTAAAGATTTAAAGACGTAAAATTGCAATTTTTGGTCATGACTTTAATTCATGACAAAAAAAATGCAAGTTTATGTCTTTTGAATAATTCACCAGGCAAGTAATGACTTTCTGAAGTCAGTAGATTTGTTTGAAATGAAAAACTGCTAAGACAAAGCCTTTGGCTGTTACATTGCTAAATCGAAATAGTCTGATAAATCTAATTCTGACTTTGTTTGTATATTTTTCGTTGTCACATAACAGTTAAGTGTCCTTTGCGGATATCATTGTCCACCCTTGTGTCATTCGCACAAATTGAAGAAAACGACCAGCCTGTGCATCAATATTGTTTATCTTAACCAAGGCACATGCACTGCATGTCCGAATAGCAACGATTCAGATCAGACTGCACGGCAGCCTGGCGCTGAGGTGATAAAACATTTAATACGCAATTCAGCTAAGTATAATTTTACAAAAAAAAAAACTAAAATATAGGGGGAAAACGCTTAAAATATATATAACGTGCGTATGTGAAAGCCTTGATAAACGCATATTGACTGACAATGGATCCGCGTCATGGGAAAAAAAGCTGTTATATGATATGCGAACAGCAAAGGCTCAGACGATCCTTCATATCTGCGAAGTCTCGCCAGAACATATCCTGTTCGCACACGTAAGCGGTAGTCCCAGGGAAACTTCAGCCAAGAACTACACATATGGCTTCGCTAAAGGAACGAGCATGCGCACTGAAAGATTGATTCGACGGGATGTCCGAAGAGCGTTTTTCTCGCGACACACCTCATATGCTTTCATCATGTCGGTATCTTCCCCAGTCAGCATTCTACGTAAATCTATATCGGGCCGTCATCGGCCCGATGTAGATTTACGTAGAATGCTAGCTGGATCGTTACCATTATTTATTTTTTTTTTTAATTATTTTAGTTTTTTCTTGTTGTTGTTTGGTTGTTTGTTTGTTTGTTTTTTGTTTGTTTTCGTTTTGTTTTTTGTTTGTTGTTTGTTTTTTGTTTTTTTATTTTGTTTTTTTTTTTTTTTTTGTCAAAATTGGTTCTAAGGCAGTGGTTCCAGGGTCGTTCGTATTTTGTGGGGCCTTAAAACTGCTCATTTCTGGGCTTGTTTCGTATTTAATGGTTTATTGTTGTGTTTGGTAGATGTTATCTGGCATTATGGTTACCTCGTTGGGAAAGAAAGAGACAGGTGTTTTGCTTCCGTCGGTTTGCAACGTGTGTACTGTCCGTCATAGTTGGGAGGCTATGTTCTGGCGGCCGCCGGGAGCGCGTTTGACTCATGTTTGGCTACACACCTCTACCACTCAGATTCGAATCACACAAACGCCGGTAGCAATAAAATATTAATAAGTAATCTGCTTGTATGTACCAATGGTTTGACAGTCACTTCCCGGGTCGCGGTGGTTTCACAGGGGCATTTCCCGGTCGATCCGATGAGAACTGTCCTGGCTTTCCCTCACTACTAGACTGTCGGCGTCCTCAGAAGAAGAAATGCTTAGTCTGACGTCAGTCTCCAGTAAGTTTATTATTGTGGCATTTCCTGACCATCTTTTTTACTATTTCGTTTAAAAGAAAATTTAACCTTTCTGTTCACTATAATTGCACCACCTCGTGACAAAAACTAACAAAATGGCATGTGCGCCCAACGAAGACTCAGGTCAGCCTGTGCATCCGTCCAATCTAATCAGAGTCTTCGCTGTCCACATGAAGAAAGCTTTGATCCTTAGCTACTCATTGAGGGCACAGCAAAGACACTGATCAGAGTGGGCGGATCTAAGTCTTCGGTGGGTGTGCATGCCATTTTGTTGGTTCTGACAAGCTGGCTCATGGCTCAGTTGAGAATGAAAAAAGTTTTAAACTTCGAAGCATGGTCTAAGCATTTTTCATGACATACCACAGCTTTCTCACTCCGCTTCATTTTTTTTATTTTGTCATTTTCTGAACGAGATTTTGTATTCAGGAGGTTATATTAGGTATACAACTAATGAGGTCGATTCCCCTTCTGGTCTTATTGATTTCATTGTAACAGGAAAATACCGACACTATTACTGGCGCTACAGAATAGAGTAAACAATTGATGTTGAAAAGAATTTATTTTGGCTTGTTTTCAGAGAATGTCTATGACATGTGTCTAATCGCTAGAATAATTTATACTTTTGGTTATTGGCCTTATATTTGACACAGTAAAGCCAGACGAATGTTTAATGAAATATATAAACTCTGTTTTCTGGAAGGTTTAGCAAATAGGTATGGAAATGTCATTTTGCAACTTCGTATCTGGCGAATGTCTGTATGTGTTGCAAGGAACACAAGTCAAGGACACTGGACGATAGTTACTTGGTAAGCTATGTCTCCCTTCTTAAAAATTGGACAGATGTTAGCCAAAGAACATTCCTTTTGGGATTTCATCCGTATCAAGAGATTGTTGGAACAAATGAGCAAACACAGGACCAAGTTCTACCGCAAGTTCTTCAAGGACTGTAGAATGAAGTGCATCAGGTCCCAAAGCCCATGAAGGATTCAAACCTTTCATAATTTTTATGAGACCTTCATTGAAACATAAATGTCGCTAAAAGATGGAGCAGACTACTTAAGTAGAGGAACCTCACTTTCCGAAGTTTGAAGAGTATATCGGAAAACTGACCATTGAACTCCTCGGCCTGCTAAATTTCAGACTAAACCACTACCATTTCTCTTTTTCAGAGGACACCCTGATTGCCTATTCTCTGACTGTCAGTATATCGATATATCGATAGAAGTCTTTGTGGTTAACCTTAATATCACAAACCAATTTCTTAACATACATATCATGCTGTTTTCTGATATCAGCTTGATTTCCTGTCCCAGTTCCTGAAACAGACCTGCTAAGTCAAGCAAAACAATAGGGAATGATTTTTATATAAATACTGAATTATACATAAATAGATTTGTTTGTCCGAAAGTTTAACCATTATTTTACGCAATGCAGACGACAACTTTTATTATCCTCCCAATGCTTTTGTCCCTGATATGACAAACACTTCATGACCGTTGCAAGTTTCGAACAAACAAATGACGTATTGTTTACCCCAAGGAAAACCGTTCGTTATGCTCTTGATTTTGCGCGCTTTCCACGGGGTGTCTGTTATTGCCTGTTAAAGATAGGCAACTAAATTTAACGAATGAAAAGTCGGTCAGTTTATCAACATCGCAGTAGTATCAAATGTCGTAAAAATATGATGTATAGTAAGACTGTTGTCGCCTTCTTCAGTTTTCTAAGGTACTATGTTCGATTGTAACCGAGTCATTTACACCGCCATAAAATAATAAAATGGGCCCAGTTGTTCAAAGCATCGTTAGCTTAACGAGCTCGTTAAGGGTCATTTCGTTAACTGTTCTAGCGGATTCAATACACAATATTTTGATATTTTTTGCTGAAAAAATGTGAGTAGCTTTGCAAAGCTACTCACATTTTTTCAGCAAAAAAATTCAGCATATTTGCATATCACTCAATTAAAATTTTAACGAATCGTTAACTAACAACATCGTTAGTTTTGAACAACTGGGCCCTGGTTGCTATTGTATTTGCACTTCCTATTGTTATATTGTAACCCTAGATTATCGAATAAACTTGAAATATTTTTTTTCTTTCATTGTTTTTTTTTTTTTTTTTTTTTTTCTTTCGTCTTTAACAAATCTACTTTAGCAAAGAAGCTTTGTCCGTGGCTGATTTCTCAGGTTTGAGACCTTGGTCTTAGTAGAACGTAACAATTCTATGTCCTATACACTTACTGATGGAAACCAACTTTGTTGCAAAAGTGCATGTCTGTAAAAAAAAGTCCGTGAATATCCGAGACAATTACTCTAAGAAAGTTGGCATGTGATTGCATAATAATGTGATTGCATAATAGTGTGATTAACATTTAATATCATTTTAATTATCATTATCATTATTATTATTATTACTATTTCACGAGCTGTAACCTATGCAACAAGTTCATATTATTTGTCCATGGAAAAAAGGTAAGAGAAAATTTCAGAAGTTCATGAAGAAAGAGCGTCATATTAATGCCTTGTCGAAATCCTATATGAATGTATCTACTTGAGCTCCTGCATCCAAACTTTTAGCCAAATTATTTATTACTGTGATCATCTAAGTTTCATAGCTACGGTTCTTCTTGAAAACATGTTGCTTGTCTGATAGAAGTTTGTGTTCATCAAGATCATTACGAAAACACGCCTATATAATTTTGACCCCCTTAAACCCCACTTTTATATAGTAAAAATGGGGTTTACAGGGGTATATATTATTTTCTTATTTCTGCTCAAATACATAGATTGTGGGTACTCGTTAGAACCGCCTCGCCGAGGCGGTTCTAACGAGTACCCACAATCTATGTTTTGAACAGAAATATATAAAATATCAGGGGTCTTTTTGTTGAAAATTTTTAGTTTTTGGAGGTAAAATTTTCTATATATTTGAATAGGCGTGTTTTCGTAATGGAATTACTTTTGTCAGGAGTTGGCAGAGCACAATGTAGAATCATAGAGCCCATTCCGGATTTTTTGAAAATTTATTTGCTGGTCTTTTATGCGGTCTAATTGGTCGAAACTAGCTAGCCTTATCCAGAAAACTTGACTTTTCAGCTGTTTTCAGTTTTGTATGTGTGTTCAGTGCTCTCAAGAGTCATTCCATTTAGAATCCAAAATTCTAGAAGAAATCTGGTAATATAGTCTCATTTGCATTGTTACACTAAAGCTGGGCTACAAATGCGATCAGACACTAAATATACTAAATATAAGAGTGTGTCACTGAAAATCGTACTAATTTAAATCAACCCTTACGGGGACACTAGTTGAGAAAAAAAGCTGAGTCACTGGGCCAGCTAAGTTTTCGAGAAAGCACACTTACTCACCATCATATTTATAAAATGACAAGAGCTCCCAGTTCAATATAAATCATTTAATACAACATCAAGAATATCCATTACGATGGTTTATATCTGTCTGACCATCAGGAATACAGAATTAGAGAACCAAAAATAGCGTCGAAGATGACGTAGCAAGAACAATACATGTACTGAACAACTTTGGAGATTGTTATTGCTTCCAAGGGTACATAAACACACACACACACACACACACACAGTAGACAGTCATGACGTTGCACCGGCACTGGTATCGTTGCTTCAAAAGCGTGTATAAGCCAAGCCCCTCTCGCTTTATTTCATGTCCCCGGTCACTTATGTGACTACGGGTCATTCTGGTGTCCTACTGTTTATGTTTCCTTGACTTTCTTATTTTAGTCACCCTGTGATTTTAATCAGATTCACAGTGATAATGTGAATAAGGACTAAGATGTTTGATCACATTTGCTTCCTCTGGGATGGAAGCTGAAGCCTGCCATCTATATATGGCTATGACATACTTTTCATGCTTCTCCATTTTTGTTAATTTTATGTCCACGCTATGCATTTAGGTCAGTTTCGCACTAATCATTAGGTCTGATTCATTACGAAAACACGCCTATTAAAATATATGCTGAAAATTTCACCATAAAAACTGGAAGTTTTCAGATAAAAAAATCTAATATTTTTCATATTTCTGCTCAAAACATAGATTGTGGGTACTCGTTAGAACCGCCTCGGCGAGGCGGTTCTAACGAGTACCCACAATCTATGCTTTTGAGCTTAAATAAGAAAAATAATGTATACCCCTGTAAACCCCAGTTTTACTATATAAAAGTGGGGTTTAAGGGGGTCAAAATTATATAGGCATGTTTTCGTGATATCCTCATACTTTGACTAGATGTGATTGAGCCCATCAGTCTTGCACTGCATTTAAAACAAATCGTCTCCTGTAGACCTATGGAAACAAATTGTATGAAATGTTAAACCCTATTTTCTGGGAAAAAAAAATAAGAAAAATACTGCAAAATATCGTCTGGTACAATTCTACCCAGCATGCTAAGCTTTAATGCAAGTTATCATCAAGCCAATGTATTCCCAAAACGAATAAACTGTCTGTAGCTGAGAAAGTACAGAGCTGGTTTTGTATTTAACTGTGTTCTGAGACATGTGAGAGGTGGTATTCTGTACGTTTATTTATTTACTTTTATTTATTCATTTATTTATTGATTTTGTTTCGTTTATTTTATTTCGTTTTAAGAGAGTGGTTCAATGAGAAAGTCAAAATGACCCACTATAAAATATGCAATATCGTACACGTAAAATCTTAAATTTTAATTCAAAGTTGATACCCGAGTTACTGTAGATGTAACAAAATCACAGGAGCTTTTTTGTTCTGAAGAATCTCCACACGTATAGTGAAGAAATTGCTTATCGTAAAAATATATAAAATATATCAGAAAGATTTTAAGCGTTTAGATTATAATCACAATTTAAATATAGCATATTTTCCCCCTTAATCTTGGCTAAATAACCTGGGCATTACCTTGATACGCATTAATATGTAACGTGTGCATTATGTGTCATTTACTTGTGACTTGTTGTGCTTGATTTCTTCATTTTCATCACGAAAACATACCTATATAATTTTGACCCCCTTAAACCCCACTTTTATATAGTAAAACTGGGGTTTACAAGGGTATACATTATTTTTCTTATTTCTGCTCAAAAACATAGATTGTGGTACTCGTTACAACCGCCTCGCCGAGGCGGTTCTAACGAGTACCCACAATCTATGTTTTGAGCAGAAATATGAAAAATATCAGAGTTTTTTATGTGAAAATTTTCCGTTTTTGGAGGTGAAATTTTCTGGTATATTTGAATAGGCGTGTTTTCGTAATGCTTGTCATTTAACCTATTTTAGTCTGGAGACCCCCAAAAGGGTAATAGGCAAACAGTACAGGCCCAGATCATACACCGCATACTGCGGCGTCTGATCAGGGTCTCAACCGTTTGCAAATAGTTTAGCCATTTTTCTCAGGAATATCTCAATAACATAGCCTGAAATACCTAAAATTGAAATTGGACTCTTCCAATATATAGTGTGGGGGAGTTTATTCAGTCTAAAATAGGTTAAAGGTGTATACCTGAGCTACTTTTGATATTTCCAAACTTTAAGTTATCTGAAAACACTATTTCCAAATGAAATTCTACTGCCCTAGTTTGCTCAAGACGCCACTGAGGACTGCATGGGAGAAGATAACGTCTGAATAGGTATTTTGCTCTCTAGGGTAGATTCATTGAGCATCGATAATTTCATCATTGCACTGCATTGTTATTCTTTTATTACCGATAGCAAGTGTTCATGTTGAGGACCTGCATACAAACAGCACCACAACGACTATATTATTGCACTCAGGAATAACAGTCTAGTCACTATATAATGTCTAATACATGCATCTATCTGACTGGGCATACTTAAAACAAGACACAAATGAGCCACCTCATTACAAAAACCTACAAAATGGTATGTGTGCCCAGCGAAGACTCGGATCAGACTGGGCATTCGCCCAGTCTGATCAGAGTCTTCGGTGTGCGCTCAACGGGTAGCTAAGGACCCAAGCTATCTTTATGCGGGCAGCGAAGACTCTGATCGGACTGGGCGAATGCCCAGGCTGATCTGAGTCTTCGCTGGGCGCACATGCCATTTTGTTGGTTTTGTCATGAGGTGGCTCAAATATCATATTTGCGTATCCAAACAGGTATTCTGTGAATCATCAAGTATCTTCTTCCTCTTTTTCATTTCAAAATTGAATGGTGTCCCTCCCTTTGGCATATTTATTATCTCCCCCTACTAAGTTGGTCATGGGCGACAGACACCCTGGGAGCAAATTCTTTCCTTTTTAAGAGTAGTCCCATTTTTAAGAATGGGGGCAAATACTTTCAATTAGAGCAATCTTCCTAGTTTTGCTTGCTAAAATGATCTAATCGTTATTTGTTTTTTTTTTTTTTTTTTTTTTTTTTTTTTTGTTTGTTTGTTTGTTTGTTTGTTGTTGTTGTTTTTTTTTTTGTTTTTTTTTTGTTTTGTTTTTTTTTTTGTTGTTGTTGTTGTTTTTTGTTGTTGTTGTTGTTGTTGTTGTTTTTTTGTTTGTTTTTTTTGTTTTTTTTTTTTGTTTTTTGTTTTTCATTTTTTATACTTCCATTAATTTCAGTTATTACTCTATATCATTTGAACTATTATGTAAATTCTACTCTTCTGAGACACAGAAACTGGTTGTACATCTTTACCTTCCATCTAATGCTTCTTTCAAAGTATAAGACAGAAGTCTGTTTTATCTTAATGCCAAAGCACTCTGGGTAATTTTTCAGCAGACGACATTTTGAAATATTGTCTTATTTTTCCAAGGAAACAGGATTTGACATTTCTTGCAAATTATCTCCAATGGAGACAATTTGTATGAAATATCAAATCCTGTTTTCTAGAAAAATAAGAAAAATATCATCATTTTGTCGTCTGCTAAATTTGCCCAGAGAGTGATAAAGGCTAACGTTTTGCGAGAATCTTAACATATGCGAGTATCAGAATTCTAGATCAGACTGCGGATTCACGTTTTCTATCCAGGGCTCCCACTGCTCGCTTATACGTTCTACAATATCCAGTGATTATGTAAGAGAACAGCCAAGGTTCTGATAAGACAGCGCAGATACGGAGGTTGATCCAGGTCTTTTTAATCATATTTTGCACAATATAATTTTTTCCATTAGCCGGCCCATATTGATTTCCATATACTCCTGAGATATAAAATACTATCTGGTCTACAGACAGGAAATGATATATTTCCTTCCTAGAGTTTCATAAATTGCTTAAACTGCTTAAAAGAGATTAAACCTACTTAGGTCACCTAAATTATTCATCAAGTATCTCCACATTTCCATCAGCCATTATCCTGGTAGCAGTGCTGAATAGCTTCATGGAACAAGAGAAATAACCCAGTCAGCATTCTACGTAAATCTATATCGGGCCGTCATCGGCCCGTCAGGGTAGCTGACGGGCCGATGACGGCCCGATGTAGATATACGTAGAATGCTAGCTGGGAACAGTATACATGTAGCTGTTGCAATAAAGCAAAGCCTTGGTTTCTTGAGGAAAATTTCAAAGAAACAAAACAAGTCTCGTCCAAGTTTAAATGACCTCATGGCATACAGGAACAGTGTAGACCTAGATCAGCCTGTGTGTCAGTATTCTCTCTTCAGTGGCTATATGCTGTTTGCTAATAATATATGCTAACCTCTAAGCTTACAAATGTTGACCCCGATTAGACTGATTTGATATAATCTCATCTGGACGCTGGTAGTCATGCTTGCACAAAGGTTTTCAGTAAAGATCCTTAACATCTTAAATAATTGAGCCTCGACATGACGAAACCAACAAAGTGACTGTATGTCCAGCGAAGACTCAGATTAGCTTGGGCATCCCCCATTCTGATCGGAGTCTTCGCTGTCCGCATGAAGTAATATTGGGTCCTTAGCTACCCATTGAGTGCACAGCGAAGACTGGTTAGACCAGACGGATACCCAAACTGATCTGAGTCTTCTCTGGGTGCACAGTCACTTTGTTGGTTCTGTCATGTTTTAATTTATTTCTTTTCATTGTAGTGTCATTGCACATTTTCACAAGTATATAATTTACATATTCGTTGATTCTGCCAACATTAGATCTAGTAGTGTCATTTACTCTATATAGCAAACAAAGAGATAGAGAAACACATCCTTTTTTCACCCAAAACACTGCATATTCTGTGTATCCTGTCTAGTACACTGTGTAGACCAGGGTTTTTTTTTTATTTTAACCCATTGTAGTCTGGAGACCCCTAAAAGGGTAACTGGCAAACAGTGCAGACCCAGATCGGACCCGCGGAACGCGGTGTCTGATCAGGGTCTCCATTGTTTGCAAATATTTCAACCATTTTTCACAAAGCCTGATGTACCTAAAATCGAAATTAGAATCTCCCAAAATATTGTGTGGAAGAGTTCATTCAGTCTACAATGGGTTAACCATAAACAGAATGATCCTGATCGTGTCCAGAGAAAACAAATTTACAATTTATTTATTTATTTATTTATTGTACGAGCATGTGACAAGAGCTCTCCTCAGAGAAGAGCTTTTATGGTGCGGCCAGTATGCATCGGTATTAATTGGACTATGCAAACTATGAAACATAAAGTTAGAATGGTCATTTTGCATGAAAATGTATTTTAACAAGACTGTTTACTTCTATTCATTTTGGAGGCATGCACGTTTTAAAGCATGTATATATACTATAGTTCGGAACACGATCTGCTGAAAATTTTGAATGTAATGATGGCAAAATTCTAATGAAGTTTCATAACAACGCACATGGCTAAAGAATATAGTACAGAGACTACGACTTTTGACCATTTTCTCTGAAAAGAATGGTCTACTGACAATCAATACAGGGTGTTTTGTGCACGAACAGTTATTTTAAACTTTTTTTGGACATTAAGCTTATTTAATTAACCTCGTAGTCTGGAAGATGCCGGGAACAGGAGAGGCTGGTATGACAGGGACGTTACTATGAAGATGGGAGTGCTAGGCCGTAACAATCCCACTTTTCAAGGAAGTCATCATTTATGATGACGTGAAGCCATTTTCGGCGTAATAAAGTTCGATCCCGGAAGAGCCCCCATCTTACGACATGAAAGTCGGAACAAAGGAATGAAGCACAGCTGAAAAAAATATCCCGCCTATCATGGGATTCGAACCCGTTCTGTCCGATAAAAATCCAATCTCTAACCACTGAGCCAAAGAGTCGTCTCCCTGACATACGTAGTTGTCAGAGAGTGAATATATACCGTATTCGATCTAATTACCGCAAATACCCCTGTAAGCGCACAGTCAAGAAATTTCGTAGTCTTCAGATGGCAGTCAGTATACCTTTTGTTTACTTCTTTATAAAGGCTTATGTTGTGGGTACTCATTTGAATTGCATCGACTTGTCGATGCAATTCAAATGAGTACCCACAACATATGCCTTTATAAAGAAAATCAGAAAAAATGGCATAGTCATCATCAAATAAGTTCTTTTCTGATCTTTTTTATAGTGTATCCTAAGTAGGTAGATACAGATTTTACCACAAATGAGTGTTCTCAGTAATTTTGAAAAACCTGAGCGCACAGTGCGGTAATTAGGTCGAATACGGTATGCGAAATCTACCAAAGCAGATAATCGAAGGTAGGAATGCTAGGCCGTAACAATACAAAGTGTTGGAGCTGACCCAAGGAGAGTTTCAGCTATTTCCTTGCAAAAATAACGAAATAAAGTTCAGCTCCTTGTGCATATTCAATGAAAATTTTCAACTCTTTGACATTACAAGAAAAAAAAACTCATGTGTTACACCACAGGGAGTGAGTGTTTTTATTATCCCAATGGCGTTCGAACCAGGGAGACTGTATTTAACTGGTCAGGCGTGATTATATTTCTCTCCAGTTAGATAAAGATGTTGTTTAGTTTTCTATTGCAGCATGACAGCCGAACATTCGAAGTTGGCCATCTATATTAAAAGGCTGCAAGTAACTTATTGACATGTATAAAGTAATTATCAAATTAATGTATTGACAAGAACATTCAGTTAGCTTGTTTTGAAGATGCTAATATTTTTATAAAATGGTGACTAAAGGCTATCTGTTAAGCCGGATATTTTATAAATAGGAAATTTGGATAAGACATAAGTGTTTATATCCTAAAGGGCAGTAGCCTGGAACTGGTATGATTAATACAAAATAAAAAACGTGAAACGATAATACCCCTCCACTATCGTGTGGCGGGCAGATAACACTGTCAAAAAAAATTGACAAAATTTGCGTATTAGTAATCCCAAACCAGATCTCCACAATATCAAGTTTGGTTAAAATCCATTTATACTCGCCCGGAAACGAAACTACAGACGGACGGACAAACGATAGACGGACGGACACACGGACGACCAATGTGAAACCATAATGTCCGTCGTGTGGTGGGGCATAAAAATAACATACAGAAACATTGTATGCAGTAATTAAGATATCGAAATAGAAATGACTGACTTCAAATGAATTTGTGAAATGTAGCAGTCAGAGTTAGTATTCTAGGGCCGCCACGCCTGTAGCTGTGTGGAATACATCACGAAAACACGCCTATATAATTTTGACCCCCGTAAACCCCACTTTTATGGCAGATTTCGCGTAGCTTGTAGGTATATATTCACTCTCTGACAGCTGCGTCAGGGAGTCGACTCTTTAGCTCAGTGGTTAGAGCATTGGATTTTTATGCGGATAGACTGGGTTCGAAACCCATGATAGGCGGGATTTTTTTTACAGCTATATATGCTTTGTTGCGACTTTCATTTCGTAAGAGAATGTTAGTGCACAAATCACGTCAGTCAGACATCATCTGTGGTCATATGTCAGATTAGCTTGTTTTACTATGACGAATAAACTTACACACATAAATACCGCACACGCACGCACGAACTGATTGGATGTATCCCAATCTACTTTGCCGTCAAAAGTCCGAAAGGTCTAAGAGAAATGCGAATGTATAAAAACACCATGCACGGAATGTCAATATGGAGTTCGTTGCTCTCTCAGAAAACAGGGGTCGTAGCCTTCGCATTGTACTTAACCGGTTTATTCTGCATTAGAAGACAAACTGCTGATATATATATATATATTTTTTTTTTTTTTTTTTTTTTTTTTAGCTTTCTCAGATAATAAGATATGACTTTTCATGCAAATTGTTTTCTTCCTAAGGAGAAAATTTGCATGAATTGTCACATCCCAGTGTCTTGGGGAAAAAAATAAGAAAATTGTGTTTCGGCTGCTGAAATTTTTATCCAGCATGCTACGCGTTAATTCCTTAGCTGAAAAACGAAAACAGGATTCCGTCATCGAAACATTCAAATTACAAATATTCAGTGGCTTGAATTCTCAACTGCATGGTTTACAATGTACAAACCTCCAAAATGAAAAGAAGTCATGAAACAATCGTGTGTAAAAATACATTTTCAAACAAAATAATGTGTTTTTGTGCCTGTATTGCTCTACTGCCGCGGGATATAAATTTTACTGCTTGCATGTTTAATATTCTGACAACATGAGTCCTCCGCAGAACAAGCAGCATCTGGAAATAGGCGTTTAACTGTTTAATTTAGACAAACATTTAACACTGATTTTAAATGAATTTACTTGTAGGCGTGGTTTAATACGTTCTGCGAAATGTGAGTAGTAGGCCTACATAGCCTGAGCGTTCGTGCTATGGCCTGTGCGTCCTCTGTTGCCTGTGGGATTCAAGGTGATATTTTCCTTTGTTGTTGTATTTTTATTATTTTGAATGCGTGTCCATTTGCGGGGCAACACCCCCTAACCCCCCCACCCCCACCCCGCTCCCTACACCCCCGCTATCCACCAATGGTTTGGTGGTACAAGGGAACAGCTGCATTTATTCTGTGAAAAAGAGAACAGTCGGAATTATTTTAAAGGAACAATGAACATTGTCGTAATTTTAAGGAATAAGGGAACAAATAAAAATGGGGTGTGCATTATTGTCATTATTATCAGGGAAAATTGGTGTGCCTTATTTGTGTGGATCTCCATGTAGCAGCACATGAAAAGTAATTCTCCAGTTCTGTGAGTTTTTTTATTTTTTTTATGAATTATTACTTCACCTATCAATACTGATATTGATGGGTCCGAGCTTCACCCCACCGTGTGCTCGGACAAACTTTAAGATTTTTATTTATTTATTTATTTATTTTTTGCTTAATTCTAAATTTAACTACTCACCCACCTGATTCTGAAATTGATCGACAATCCACTTCCTTTTTTTAAAGCATTGCTTGTATAATGCGAGCTTCCTGTAAAATTACGCATGCGCCACATTTGTAAACACAAAATGGCTTCCGAGGAAGTCTGTCTTGGCACTTGGCGGGTAAATCTTGTGAAATTTTATTGTATTTAAGGCTTATTCTAGTTTATAAGAAAGTCGAATGATAGCTCAAACATTTATCTTCTCATTTCAGATTGTAGAATGTGTGTCACTAGCAGGAACAGTAGAGACTACCGGAATTGAAGGGTAAGTAATCCAGGCGTGACACAATTTCAGGATTTGTCATTTCCAAAAAAAGTCACAGGTGATGTGGAGGAAATGAATGAGTCAGGTATTGATTTCACAGATGACCATGGGGAGCGAATTTACAATTGTCCTTTCTTCATACTATTGCTGCAGTCGATCCTGTTCGACCATTGCCGACTGCAATGGCCATAAGGAGTGATGTCAGTAGTGGGATAGTTAACTTACACAGATGCCCATCAGTTAACTCCGGTCGAAAGGAAGAATGTATTAATACCATCCATACCCAAAAAAGTGTGGGTGGCCAGATGGCTTTGGAGCACAAAGTCCCTGGTTTGAATCCCGTTGGAGACAGAATTCTTTTTGTGACTGTACAGTATATGGAGCCAGGGATTGTTTGACATCGGACATAGTCCGCCGAAATTACCAGATGTCCAAAACTTGATCTGGTTGGAAACATTGACCGATAGCCATTTTTGGCTTGTGATATATGGATTTCAACTTTTGTTTTGCAGTTTATTTTGGATGCCAATCTTTATCTTGTAAAACAACCAATGACTGCTCAATCTAAGATGCACTGGACTGCTTATCAAACATAATTCATTTTTTGTGAGGTTCAGTTATGCCCCTTAGTTTCATGTCCCTAAACCGAGTGAACCAGACTAATTTGTTTGGCGGAAACATAGATAAGGCCGAATCCTGTTTAAGTTACTTCCCATGATCTCATCGAATTTGTTTACATGTAAGACCGGTGGCGGGTCAACTCGGCACATAACCAACTCAGCACATAACCAACTCGGCACATAACCAACTCGGCACGTAGCAAACTCGGCACGTAGCAAACTCGGCACATATATATAGCTATACATTTATGCATCTATTTCTAGAAGTATTTTATACTTTTTATAGATAATGTTTATCAGTCTACCCAAAGTTACTAAATACAGAAATTTCCCGCTTGCTATTGTCCACGTGACTATTGCTGACTTTGTACAAAATCCAGGTAATGGTTATTTATAGCAGCGCTGTTCCTCATATGACGTTGGAGCATATGTGAAAAGGATTGGGTAGCTGAAAAAATCTGGACTGGGCTCGTGTACTGGGACACTGGCAAACAGTGTAGACCTAGATCAAATGCCACATTCTGCAGATCAGAGTCTACAGCATTTGCTTAAAGTACAGATGTTTAAAAGGATTATATGAAATAGTCTAAGTCACCATTCAGGGCAAATTTTCCAGCATACACTCAGAGGCAGTCAACCCACCAGCGCTGTCAGTGCTTTGATTACAGCATTATTAGATCTGCTGAATCTGCATTATACAGAATAAAAAGACTGTCAGGGTGTACGGAACGGACCGGCCCGATATCATCTTATCTGTTTACTTGGTCGTTAAACAACACACTTCCAAAACCATTATCCACCATGAGGATTATGCATAAAGGTTCTCATTCCGAAAAAAAAAAATTTATATATATATCTTTTTTATTATTATTTTTAAAATCAGGACTGTAGCATCACCCATTTAGGGTCAAGGATTGGCAACATAATGGCAAACTTTTGTCTTCTCCCTGATGTCGGAAATTCGCTGAAAAAAATTAAAAAAATATTATTTTCATTTTTATAAAATTTACAATTTGCTTTTAGCAGCTAAGCATAACATTTACACGAAAAATATTTGCCACCTTCAAGTGAAAATGATTAAAGTTCAAAGGTAACCTTTAATTGGTTTTTTGTAATGGTGGATTAAAGTATTCAACATAACAATAGATAATTGGACTAATCAGTTAATTATGGGCCGAGTTTGTATAGGCCGAGTTTGCTATGTGCCGAGTTGGTTATGTGCCGAGTTTGCTATGTGCCAAGTTATCCCACAATCATAAGACCGTGCGAGGTGAAATAAAACACTTGTGATTTTGGAAAGGTTTGGACATAACATCGCAGGAAAAATGTCCTCTAATATTATAGTTCACTGAATTTCTGAATTTCTTTTTCTACTTTTTTTTTCGCATTTAAACATTTTCTTACAGTAATAGGAAATGCTGGGGGCAGGAATTTTTTATTCTTTGTCCTTCACAGGAAGGGTGATACCGAATGCAGCACCTGTCACATATGACATAGAATCCTTCCTCTGGCATTTGACAGGTGCAATACACTTTCAGGTATGCAGAATACTTTACCCAATCGACGAACGCTGACGTTCTGGTCTTGCTGGAAATAGAGACATTTGATTTTGTTTAAACAGTTAATTAAGTGCCCACGCATTAGTTCTGCATGGTATTCTTGTGTCGTAGGATCTGTTCTAAAGGCCTCTGCAACGGCATTCACTATTGCATACAATCATCATTATTGTTTTGGTATGCACAGTCTATGAACTTTAAAAAGATTTTATCATTTGTTTGGGTGGACTGTCTCTTAATAACTGGCAAACAACTTGTTGGGTCAGAAAGCTCATGCTAGTGAATACAGAGTCATATATTTTTATGTTCAAAGATAAACAGAACCTCTGTTAGTATGACATCATTTGTCAGTATCAATGGATTCCAGTGATTGTTAACAACATAAATGACATTCCGATGTTCCGTAATATCATATGCCATTCCCGTAACAGCTAAATTGAATGGTTTCCCCATTTTCTTTCTCAAATATTCATTGTTGCACCTGCTTGTAGCAGGGTGTGATATAGGCATTCGCTTTTCAGTCCATCCTTCCGTCCGTCTGTCTGTCAACATTTATGTGGACGTTCGACATTTATGTCAAAGTTAGTATTCTAATCAACTACAAGACAAAACAACCATCAAACCTTGCATGAAACATCTCCCTGACTCCTGACTTTGCGACGTAGCTGCCCGCTTTTCCGTTCGTCTGTCCATTTATGTCAAAGTTAGTATTCTTATCAACTAAAGACTAAACAACCATCAAACCTTGAATGAAACATCTCCCTGACCTCCTGACTATGCGACATGGCTGCCCGCTTTTCCGTTCGTCTGTCCCTCCGTCTGTTAACAATTCTGTTATGTCGAAGTTCGACATTTATGTCAAAGTTAGTATTCTTATCAACTAAAGACTAAACAACCATCAAACCTTGAATGAAACATCTCCCTGACCTCCTGACCTTGCAACATAGCTGCCCGCTTTTCTGTTCATCTGTCCGTCCATCTGTTAACAATTCTGTTATGTCGAAGTTCAACATTTATGTCAAAGTTAGTATTCTAATCAACTACAAGACTAAACAACAAACCTTGCATGAAACAACCCTCTGACCTCCTGACTTTGCGACATAGGCATCAGCTTTTCCGTTCGTCTGTCAACATTTATGTCAAAGTTCGACATTTATGTCAAAGTTAGTATAGTTATCAATTACAAGACTGAACAACCATCAAATCTTGCATGAAACATCTCCCTGACCTCCTGACTTTGCGACATAGGCGTCCGCTTTTCCGTTCATCTGTCTGTTTGCCCATCCATCCGTCTGTCAACATTTATGTCGAAGTTTGACATTTATGTCAAAGTTAGTATTCTAATCAACTACAAGACTAAACAACCATCAAACCTTGCATGAAACATCTCCCTGACCTCCTGACTTTGCGACATAGGCATCCCCTTTTCCGTCCATTTGTCCATCTGTCCGTCCATCTCAACGTTTATCTCTAAGCGACATTTACATCAAAGTTGGTATTCTAATCAACTACAATTCTACAACAACCATCAGACCTTGCATGACACATCTCCTTGACCTCCTGACTTGGCAGGTACATTGACCCAGTGACCTTGACCTATATTTTGCGCTCCAGTGACTTTGAAACAATTTACGTTGACGTTCCAGATCTTCTCAACTATAAGGCGTACAACTACCAAACCTTGCATAGTGCTTCTCCTAGATGTACTGACTCGGCAGGTACCTTGACCTGGTGACCTTGACCTATATTTTGCGCTCCAGTGACTTTGGCACATTTTGGGTTGACGTTTGATATCTCCTCAACTATAAGGCCTACAACCATCAAAGCTTGCAAAGTGCTTCTTCTCAATGTACTGACTCAGCAGATGCCTTGACCTGGTGACCTTGACCTATATTTTGGCTGCAGTGACTTTGATATAATTTACGTCAACATTCCAGATCTCCTCAAGTGTAAGACCTCTAGCCACCAAATCTTGCATAGTACGAATGTACTGACTAGGCAGGTATCTTGACCCGGTGACCTTGACCTATATTTTGCGCTCCAGTGCATTTTACACATTTTACATCGACTCCTCAACAATAAGGCCTACAACCACCAAACCTTGCATAGTGCTTCTCCTCAGTGTACGGACTCTGCAGGTACCTTGACTCGTTGACCTTGACCTATATTTCGTGCTCCATTGACTTTTACACCTTTTACGTCGCCCTTCCATATGTCCTCAACTCTAAGGCCTTCAACCACTAAACCTTGTATAGTGCTTCTTCTCGATGTACTGACTCGGCAAGTACCTTGACCTGGTGACCTTGACCTAAATTTTGCACTCCAGTGATTTTGACATATTTTACGTTGATATTTGGTATCTCCTCAAATATAAGACCTACAACCACTAAACCTTGCATAGTGCTTCACCTCATTGCACTGGCTTGGCAGATACCTTGACCCACTGACCTTGACCTATATTTGACACATTGTTCGATAACTCCTTAAGGCCTACAACCACCATATCTTGCATAGTGCTTTATGATGTACTGACTTAGCAGGTACCTTGACCTGGTGACCTTGACCTATATTTCATGCTCCAGTGACTTTTACACATTTTACGTCAACGTTCCATTATCATTCGGCTGTATAATATGAAAAATTAGAGGAAATGGCACTGGCCTGGAATATATGTGCCCCACTAGGCACTTTGTCTACATTTTTTTCAATCCAGTTTTCCAACTAAGCACTGCTAAGAATGAAATAAACTTATTTAATAACCACATTCTGATTGTGGCTCCTGTGACTTTTGCCCCAGCAGGTGCGATGACGCCTTCCGCGGAATTCTTGTTTTTATATACAGGTTGCTCTTCTTGACTGGCTGCGGCCATAATGCTCGAGCGACGCTGTAATGATGTAACGTCATGATGACGTCACATGCCACACTAGGTTTTCTTTGATGTGAATGAATATGTTAATTGATGATGGACACACATACAAAATTTCAGGAGTGTATCTTGAATAGGTCATTATCATAACTTATTGACTGACCCTTGTACCAATTTCCTGTTGCCGGCCTCTCTGTCAAATGTGCATCAGACTAGTGATCAGGAGGTCGCAGGTTTGGTCCTTGCCCTCTGGCAACATTCTTTCATGGAGTTTGATCATGATTCCTTTCTATGTTCATTCCTTGCTTTCAGCTGATTCAAAAAGGGCAGTTGTCAGTTTCTTGCAAAAGAAGGCACAACTACTGGTTAATCGCTTAGAAGACTAAGTCTGCCCATGACAAAGTGTTGTTAGGTAAACTGACTGTGCTCAACATGACCCTAATGGGTTGACTGGGTCGGAAAACCTCAACACAAACAGAACCACTGTCCTGTTCAAAATATCCTTTATAGCACCCTTTGCATTACCTGTTCATTGTCTATGTTTGTAGGACAGAGTTCATCCTTGATGAAGGCGGAGATGTGTCCTGGAAAATAGCAGAAGAAGCTGAACCATTACCGTTCTTCAACTGTGAAACTTACGAGGTAAAGTATTCTTGGTTTATTAGTCTGAAACAATTTCTTAAATACATGTAATTCCAAAATTCTGAGCCTTGACCTAAAGGTAAAATTGTAGAGTTTGGATGATACCATTAGAACTATATATTTATGCTCCCACCCATTTGAAGAATGGTGGAAAGACATTAAGTTTTACCCCTGTCTGTGTGTGTGTCTGTCCATGCGAGTGTGCATGCTAAAAGATTGTGTTGATTGGCTAGTGGTAAGGATGTTTATGCCGAGTATAACTATTTACTGAGCTGGAGGCTACACTGGTAACTATTTCTAAAGTATGTAGGTGATTAAACAAATACTCATACAGTTACTTAAATACATTTGTTGATGAATAATCAAGTAACAAAAACTTGGAGGTACATGTATCCATTGTGTAGGCCTAACTATGTTAGTAAGTGAAGAAGACACCCTGCCACAGTCTGCAGGTTTTAAGGCATAACAAACCATTTCAATAATTCACATTAGTTTAGTCACAAAGTTTAATCCTTGTCCTGCTGAACCCGGATATACCCTGCCTTTGCAAACAGTGTAGATCCAGATCAGTTGGCTTCTGAAGCCAACTGATCTGGATCTACACTGTTTGCCATTAAGTATGTAAATTTGTATCAACAACCTGGATCAAGTAATCTGATTGGCTGTAAATTGGAAGTGCGCATGGCATCTTAATTTATTCAGCAGGACAAGAGTTTAAGAAAATGAATATCCATATTTTATGCTTTTATTGTGCCTCTACTGCAAAGTAGCCATGTGTATTGTCACCCTTTGTCCATCTGGGCCCAGTTGTTCAAAGCGTCGTTAGCTTAACGAGTTTGTTAAGGATCATTTCGTTAACTGTTTTAGCAGATTCAATATACAATATTCTGATATTTTTTGCTGAAAAAATGTGAGTAGCTTTTGCACTGCAAAAGCTACTCACATTTTTCTACAAAAAATGTCAGCATATTTGCTTATCACTCGATGTAAATTTTAACGAGTCATTAACTAACGACGTCATTAGCTTTGAACAAGTGGGCCCTGAGTGCTTTCTAGGCCATATTTTCTAAACCAGTAGGAGTTTCACCAAATTTGGGTATTAAATCTGTACATTCTAGGATGATTACTCGTATGTCACTTGAAAAATTGGGTCATATCATGCTTCCAGAGATATCCTTAGAACGGCAGAGGGTTTTGAAAAATGCAGCCAAAATGAGGGTAGGGTTGGATATTTACCTCTGGAATCCAACATAAGCAACTGATCAAACACAGCTTACTTGAAAATGAAAGTAGATATGTTATTGTTTACAAGGAAGCATTGCCAAATTTTTACACTCACGAAATGTCATGGCGCAGGGGTCAAGGTGGGAAAATGTTTGCTCATGGAGGTTTTTTTTTTTTGTGATTTGATCCCGCATTTTTCCTCCTTTCTTTCTTTCTCTCTCTCTTTCCCTCCCTTATCTTTTGCCTTTTCTTGCCCATTTCGTATGCTGGGCCATTTGAGCCACACTTGATTGGTGTTGAAGGGGGCTGCATTACGAAGGTACAACGATAAACTGAACATTCTTCGTTAAAAAAATTGACCATTTTTTTCTTACTTTGAAAGCCTTTCACACCCTTCCTTTACATGCTAGAGAGCTCGAGTTAATACTGTTATTACCCCACATACAACCTTATTAAATGGTACTGGAACTGGAAGATTGCTTATATTAATCTCGCCGTGAGGGTCATTCAAAAAGTGTTGGACAGCAATTACTCATAAATAGGCTACTGCCTGGAAAGGATATGGCTTCCAGAGAAATGGCACTTTGATTAAATATTTTAGGATGGTGGCCCTTCATAACTACAGATAATGTGCCTTTTTCTTCAACCAAAAAGTACTGATATTATTAATTTTTCTCAAACATATGTTTTGGTTACTCATAAGAAGCATCTCACTGAGATATTTCTAATGAGTACTCAAAACTTAATTTTCATGGAGAGATAAGAAAAATATTATGTAGATACCCCCTCTTATCTGGAGCTGTGTGCCTTGGATAAAGCATGTAAGAATGATTGTGTCCTATGTGAAAATTGTGTTGTGCTGTAGTATTTACAACATTATGACTTCTGGTATAAAATCTGTCCAGACGATGTCATCTAATCAATAGAAGAACATTCACCAAATTTGATGGATTGCACAGCTTTTTTTTTAAATGTTGCATGAAAAAAATGGATCATGTGATGCAATACTTCCCAAGTTAATGCCCTTTGTGCATAATCTTGTGCTGCTTAACTTCTAAACTGATTCAGGGATCATCATCTAAAAGTTGCATAGGTGCAAAGTGACTAGAAACTGATTTGGTTGCGCATGAGCCCAGCACATAGGAAATACATTTATTAAGTTGATTGAAATCCCTACAGTGGTATGGAAAATAGCATCATGGACTAAAAATTTGACCCATAATCCCTGGCTTGGGCCCTATAAGCCAGGGCCAGGCTTTGATATTGATTTGCTTAGTAGAAGTGAAGGCATACAGCAAATTGTATTTTAATCTGATGCAGCAAAATAAGAAGAGGTAACAAAATGATGCTAAAATTTGACACATTGCTCAAGCCCCAAGAATTGGAGAAAAAATTGATATTGTTATACATGGAATGGCATATAGCAAATTGGGTTGAATGTGAACAGTGATGTAAGAGGAGATTGCATGTATAGAGATGGGCAGACAGATTTTGTCACAACATCTTAACTTTTTTCTTTGAAAATATCACCTGCTTGTCTGTAGGCATCTTACTTGCATGCCCCTTTTATTATTACTGCTCAATGGATGGATAACACTGACATACTTCTAAATGTTTCAGGTGCTTCCACACAAGAGCTTTGTGCCAAAGGAATTCAACTTCATTGGCAGTTATGCAGGACTGGAAGTTAATTTTAAGGTACTACATATATAGAAGTATATTCATATATAGAACTAACTAAACATATAGCCTACTTCTAACACTTTCAGATTGTGCCAGACAAGAACTATGTTCCTAAAGAAATCAACTTCATTGGGACTTACGCAGGATTGGAAGTCAATTTCAAGGTAGTGTGAGTTTGGAAATGGTATGGTTGTTGTGGTGGTGAGGTTTATGTCTACTAAAATTTGATAATGCAGGACTCAGCATTCCAGTTTTGTTTTATTTACATACCAAGTTTATTATTATAATAGGTACCAACAGTAATTTCATAGCTCTGGATAAGGTGTCTTTTTACTAGCAAAAGTATTGATATTTTTGTTTCTTATTTCTTCACAAAAATATATATATATTTTGGGTACACATTAGAAGTGCCTAAGCCCTTTCTGGGGCACTTCATGTAACTAGGCCATATTAACCCATGTCCTGCTGAACCCGGATATATCCTGCCTTTGCAAGCCATGTAGATCCAGATCAGTTGGCTTCTGGAGAAGCCAGCTGATATGGATCTGCACTGTTTGCCGTTCAGTATATGAAAGTATGTCAACAATCTGGATCAAAGTACATGATTGGCCGAAAATTAGAAGTGGGCGTGGCATCTTAATTAATTCAGCATGACGAGGGTTAACATTGAAAATATGGATAAATAGCCCATTTTAAAAATACATGCCAAGGAAATAGTTAAGAGATTCCTGTTTGGTGAATTTATTGACGTATCAATGTCACTTTCAAAGTTTTCTTCAACCAGTCACATTGCACTTTTTAAATAAGCAGAAGTCTACTGAGTTATATTCTTATTCTGTATTAAACCTTAGGTATTGACAACAATTTACATTAAGATTAACTGTTACAGTTGAACCTCAGTAGCTCGAACACTGATGGCTCATTTAACATGGCTGATTCTAACTCGTTTTTGAGTCCCTACGAAATTCTTCCGATAGCTCAAGAAGACAAATAATTGAGGAAATTCTCTTATTTTATCATGAAAGTATATGTTGTTTGTACTCATTAGAATCACCTCATTTAGGCAATTCTAATGAGTACACTCAACATACCATTATTGTCTAGAAGATCAGAAAAAATCCCTTATTTATTACCATTTGCCACCGGACCTTGCGCTGTGATTAACCCTCAATGGCTCAAACAACTCATACCTCAAATAAATTTCCATGGTCCCAAAAAAGTTTTGAGTTATTGAGGTACAACTACAGTATAAAGGTAAATGAATAGAAGCCCTCCAGATAGGATATTGTTCAATATATTTTTTCATGAATCTTGTCTTTGAATCATCTTGCAGAGACACTTCTAAAATGTTAATTAGTCATTGCTGTCACTTAATATTTTATATAAAAATTAGTATACTGTATATGCAAAAATTATTGTACTGTACAGTCGAACTTCAATGGCTTGAACATCTTTGGGACCATGGAAATTTGTTCGAGACATTGGTAGTTCGAGTCACTGAGGGTTAATCATGGCACCAGATCAGGAAGCAAATAGCGATAATTTAGGGAAATGTTTTTGATTTTCTACACAATAACTGTATGTTCAGTGTACTCATTAGAATTGCCTTGATGAGGCAATTCTAATGAGTACACACAACATACTATTTCATGTTAAAATAAAAAAAATTTCCTAAATATTTTCTTTCTTGAGTTATCGGAAAATTTCATAAGGACTAAAAAACGAATCCGAATTAGCCATGGTTAAAGAGTCATTAGTGTTTGAGCTATTGAGGTTTGACTGTATATGGTGATATTTTGATGATAATGGATCCTGGCTCCGGGGGAGGTCTTTTTTCAGGCTAAAAGTATTGATAGTTTTCTTAGTTCCCCACAAAAACTTGTTGTGGGTACTTATTAGAAGCACCTCACTGAAAAATACTTGTCTGAATGCACCTCTTATCTGGATCTACATGCATGGTATCTGTATTTTTTTCACAGCTACCCACATGTTTAGCTTTCAATAAATCCTTTCAGGGATTCAAACCATAAAAGTCATTGTATAGTCACTCTATTTTATTTACGTTTCAGCTACAAGCCTTTATCAAAATCACGAGAATATACATGTAGATACAAACTACATTTTATGCATTTGCTGCCATTATGCTCAACAAAAATGGAGTCCCGTATATCACATTAACGCTGCAACAATGTTAGCACAATGTCAGAGGTTCACACAAGGTATTGCCCATAGAAACGAGTTCCTGATTTGATAATGTTTGATCTTGTAGTCATTCATATCGGTGAAGAGCCAAATTACATTTATCAGGTATTGAAATTGCCTTGGGCAGTTGTCATAACTGAAACACTGAAAGAAGCTACAGGCATACTAAATAAATACATAAATAAATAATTAACACAGATCAGCCTGCGCATCTGGGCACATATTGCTCATAAAAAACAATATGCTTTTATTTTACATTATTTAAAAGCCGGTTAACATAGTGTCTGTGTTAACCTTAAAGCTCCAAGCACAACTTCAGCAGACGACAGTTTGAATTTTTTAATAGAAAATAAGTTGGCATTTTATGTGTATTGTCTGCTTGGCAGACAATTCACATAAATGTCAAGACTTATTTTCTCTGAAAAAAAAATAGAATGTCATCAGCTACAAATTTTGCTTGGCGCTTTAATGTTTAACCCTTTCATCTCTACAGACCAATACAGATATCTTTGTATACAGTGCAGATGTAAATGAGATGACTCAAACGAGCCGTCTCATCAGTATCTTCACTGTCTGTCATTCTGTTATTGATATTTGACTGAAACTCCTATATGCAACAATGGATGTGTCAAAATTCAGAAAGGAAGAGTCCATGTCAGAAACTCGGGATGAAAGAGTTAAGCAAATAATGCTTTGGACAATTACACTGACTCTTGGTACTGTAGATTTGCCATATTATTTTCAGGTAGAGGTATCTGATGATCTCATGCTGCTGACATATGAAAGATGCTGTATGTTACAATGTCAAAAGGTGGGTCTAAAATAATACATTGCTTCAAATAAGCAGTAGTACCCTTATAAATATTTCTCTTATCATCATCATCATCAGATTTTTTTATTAACGTGCAGGTACAGGGGCAACATCAGTGGGATCCTTCCAGGTAGCTGGCTTGCTGCACGCAAGGCAAATCTCACATTAGGTCTCCGAGTATGTCTGTCATGAGGGTCAATAGCCAAGAGCTTCCACTCTATGCCATCCCTCTCTGTCAGCTGCTTCAATGTCATCTTGGCCTCCCAGGCCCACCCTTTCCATCAACCTGGAGGTCAAAGGCTGTCTCGACTGCACCATTGGAGCGTTCCACTTGTCCATACCAGCGGAGCCATCTCTTCTTCAGAATGAGGTCCAGATTCTCAATGCCAAGCCACGTAAGTAGCTCATTGGACCTGGTGGTGACAGTGTCTTGTGGCTTGACAGTGCAGATCTGTCTGATCATTGCCCTGTCATTTCGCTGCAGACATTGGCTTTGTCAATGGCCAAGTCTCACTGGCATGGAGCATTGCGCTCTGCACACAAGAGCTGTATACGTGGCCACATGCCTTGAAAGAGAGGTGGCAGGAAGAGAGAAGCAGCTTCTTGAACTTCTATCAGGCAGTTTTCAACTGTGTTGTGGTTGAAAGTTCACAGCCACTGGCTGCTGAGAGCATGTCTCCTAGGTAGCAAAAGGAAGCTACCACCACCAGCTTGTCCGACTTGGACTTCCTTCTGTGGTCTTCCATCCAAGGGTGTGCAGTTCCCTGTCACCGTATACATCTGTAATCAGCGTCCTTTGTCAAGTGCTTGAGCCCACTGCATTTCTTGTGCACCCAGTGCTTGCAGCCGTTGCAGAAGATGCTGTTGCTTCCCACTCCGGTACGCATGGAAACTCGTCTGAACTCTGCAGGAGGTCCAGGCCCTGTCATGATCTTCGTTTTTCCTGCATTTACTCTGTCCTTTCTCCTCCATTGCTTCTTTCCAAACCAAGAGCCTCCTGACACATTACTTGAGCGATTCAGTGATGATAACAAGGTCATCGGCATAGAGGTCCTCCCGGGGGATCTCAGAGCAGAACTCGTGTGACAAGGCTTCAAACGCAATAATAAAGAGCAGCGTCTATACAAATATATATTCTAGGTACTCATTTGAAGCATCCCAAGGAGGTGTTTCTAATGAGTACCACAACGTATGTTTTCATGAAGAAATTAGAAGTGGCCGAGTGGTTAGGGCTCCCAACTTCGGATCATGAGGTCCTGTGTTCGAATCTCACTGGAGGCAGAATTCAGCTCATGATAATGGTGCTATATTGCACAGAGCCTTTCATTAGCACCCTTCTGTCATCTCAGTATGACTTAAATAATGCTGAAAGGGACGTAAATCACCAGGGCCCAGTTGTTCAAAACTTAACAAAGTTGTTAGCTAATATGACATTAAAATTTCTGTATTGGAATATGACTACTCACATTTTTGCAGCAAAAAATTTCAATGTATTTGAAAATACTTTAGCTACAACAGTTAATAAGTTTGTCATTAACATGCTGGTTAAGCTAACGATGCTTTGAACAGCTGGGCCCAGATCATCATCATGGAGATATGAGATATGTCAATAGTCTTTGGTCAGAAGCTATGATAAATAGCTGCATGGGAAGCAAAGTAAGTATGGTACATCCAAAATAAATTTTAGTGCAAAAATAACAATTCTGAATATGCCTTGTTTTGAGCTGTGAATATGGTGGTAAACTTAAGGTCCTTGAATCCCTACAAAACATCTATGAGAATGAACAGTATTGTGCAGTGGAATTTTCATACTTCATAGTCCATAGGGTCAGGCATTTTGAGCTTTCAGAACTTGGAATCAAAATTGTATGCATATTTGATGGGAACTTTAAAATGAATTTGAGTTATCCATAGCTTAGAATTATCAGAGTTTGAAGTAATGAGGTACTGAAGCTTTGTTGTAATTGCCAAGTAAGCCATGCTATAAGAAAAGGGTCCGTATCACATCTTGCCAGTCTTATCTCGGCTTTTTTTGTCTGCAAAGCATCAGGATGGCTGTGGTTAGTGCTACTGCTTTCAGATCGTGAAGTCCCAGGTTTGAATCCCACTGGAAGTAGAATTTTGCTATTGACTGTGCAGTCTTGATTGCACAGATCCTTTCATTATCACCCTTCCATTGTCTCAATATGACTTAAATAATGTTGAAAGGGACATAAAACACCAAATGATTATCATTATTTTATTTTCTACATACAGAATCTGTGGATACTGTAAAATATATTGATGAAGTACAGCTGTGCAGGCTGGATTTTTACTGTTGACATACACAATTCAAAATGTTCTCATGTCTCAACTCAAATGATATTTTAGCCATGAAGTATGAACCTGCATCCTCCTGATCAGGAGGTTGCAGGTTCGATCCCCGTCAGGTCCAGCAATATTCTTTTCTAGAGATTGATCATGAAATATTTTTTACGGTCATTGTCTCCCTTCCACTGATTCAAGAAGGGCTGTTGTCAATTTCTGGAAGAATGTGCACAAATACTTGTTTATCCCTTAGAGGACTAAGCCAGCCTAGGAAAAGTGTTGTAAGGTAAACTGACTGGCTCTACATGACCCTTATGGGTTGATTGGTCTGTAAAACCTCAATCAATCAATTCCTGTTCTGAAAGGGAGTCAACTCTAAAAGGAGCTCAGAGTCAGCCTCAGTCAGATGCTCATATGACTGGTAATCAGAAGGTCGCAGGTTTGATCCCCGTCAGATTTGGCAACATTCTTTTGTGGAGATTGATCTTGAAATATTAACTGCGATCATTCTCTCCCTTCCGCTGATTCAAGAAGGGCAGTTGTCAGTTTCTTGCAAAAGAATGTGCACAAGTACTGATTAATTCCTAAGAGGACAAAGACTGCCCAGAAAAAAGTGTGGTTAGGTAAACTGACCGGCTCAACATGATCCTAATGGTTTGACTGGGTTGTAAAACCTAAACACAATCAAACAAAAACTCTAAAAGGAAAACATTTGCTCTTGCAAATTCTTTCCTTTTAGTATTGACCCCTTTTTGTAAAGGGAGACAAAACAATTTTGACAGAGTTGCCACTCCTGAAAGTGTAACCATTCACTCTGATATTTCAGGTATCCTCTCCTGATCCAAAGGATGATGTCCCCTACTCCTTTCTTGGTGCTCTTGAAGAGGGATATTTTAGTGATGTTGTGATCAAAGCAGAGAGTGGTCAAGAGGTAGGTGAAAAACTGAATTTAAGATGTACAGTTAGAACACAAACAGATCAGAGTATTATTCTACTATACCCTTCACCTGTAACCCCACCCCTTGCAAACTTACATCCATCCCCACAAGCACAAACTGTGTCTAGCAGCTTTAAGCAGATCTCTACTATCACATGTAATTATTAAACTAAATAGTCCAAAGGATGATAAAATTTAGAAATATCAGCATTGTATCAGCACAAGAATGAAACAAAACTTAGAACGGGCCAAAATTGTAGTAAACAGCTTGACAAAAAGGGAAAAAAAGAAGAACTTTTCAAGGATTCAGTCTAGAAAAAACTGTTTTCTGAATTAAACAAAAAAATTGTAGAACAAAATGTAATGTAAGTTCATTTAACCTTTAGCTCTCTCCTGGCAAATGACATATCAGTGATATTTTTCTTACTTATACCAGAAAAGTGGGTTTGACATTTCATGCAAATTCTGCTGTCTGAATCCAACAGGTATACAACTGCAGGAAAGCAAATTATGTGACACTGTTTTGTTCACAAATATTTATTTTCAACCAAAATGGAAATTTTGTCATTCAGTTTTTGCTGTAAACTATGAACATATTTTCTGTATTGCTGTCAATTATCATGATTAGATACATTTCTGTCAGTTACATGTACAGCTTTATTTTCTCATCTCTTTCAGTTTAAAGCCCATTCCACAATACTTTCTTTAACCACACCGAATATAGATTGGTCAAAAACTCCAAATCCATTGAGTGGTCTGCCAGGTGATGTGATCAAGGCAACATTACATTATTTGTATGCAGAATGTCTACCTCGAGGCTTGTCTGAAGAAACAGCAGCAAAATGTGTTCAGATGATGGCAAAAATTCCAGAGCTGAAAAGTTTTATGAAACTGTGTGATACATTCTTAAAAAATACAGCTCTTAAACAACGTAAGTGAAACTATTTTTAAAGAGGATGGATACACTTTCAGGGGAGGTATCTTTGTCAAAAATGTTTCATCTCCCTTTTGAAAAAGTCTATTCTGGAAGAAAAGAATTTGCTCCTAAGGTCTACTCTAGATCTTTTCTAGAACAACTGAGCTGACTGGTGATCAGGAGGTTGCGGGTTCGACCCCTGCCGGGTCGGCAATATTTTTGTGGAGATTGATCATGAAATATTTTCTACGGTCATTCTCTCTCTTCCACTGATTCAAGAAGGGAAGTTGTCAGTTTCTGGCTAAAGAATGTGCACAATACTGGTTAACCACTTAAAGAGCTAAGCCTGTCCAGTAAAAGTGTGGTTAGGTAAACTGACCGCGCTCTACTAGGTGTCTCAGATAATCTTCAGTCATAGAATGACTTTGAATGAACAAATCTATTTTGTTTAAATCTGTTTTGTTTAAAAAATATAATATTTTAAAGTAGTATTAAATTTCATTTCATGCACAGTACAGGAGAAAAGCCTTTATGCTATATGCAGCCAGCAAAGGCCCAGATCAACACGCACATCTATGCGGGCTGATCAGCCTCTTTGTTTCCTGCTTACAGAATTAGTCGCTGTTGTAAAATATATCAGTGAAACAGGGAAGGTCCTAATCAGAATGCACAGATGTGCAGGCTAATCTGGGCCTTTGCTGATCACTTACGGAATAATTTATACATCACATATTTCAGAAATAACAAGCCTTGTGACAGATATGCACTCCTCTGCAGACAAGATCATTGAGCTGTTCAGTGGTACTACAGGAGCAGACGACATGTCAACAAGGGCTGATAGAAGTCTAGCCTGTAATCCAGCTAAACTCTGCTATGTTGTTAAACAAGCAATCAGAGAGGCAGCCATTGGTAAGTCTATTTGTTGTCACTCCTTCAGCCATTACCACTCTGAGCTAATTCAGCAAATGACAAACAGATGATATGTTTCTTCTTTTTCCCAGAAAACAGGATTTGACATTTCATGCAAATTGTCTCCAATGGAGACAATTTGCATGAAATGTCAAAGCTGTTTTCTTCCTTCATTGGAGACAATTTGCATGAAATGTCAAAACCTGTATTCTGGGAAAAATAAGAAAAATATTTCAGTGTCATCTGATGAAAATGTCACCCAGAATGCTAAGAGTTAAGTGTTGTTTCTGATTAACTAGGAGACGTAGTCATCTAACTGGGCCCAGTTGTTCAAATGTCATTATGTCATGATGTCATAAGTTAATGTATCGCTAAAACTTTGATCATTAACTATGGCAAATATGCTAATATTTTTGCTGAAAAAAAATGTGAGTAGCTTTTGCAATTGCAAAAGCTACTCACATTTTTTCAGCAAAAATACTTGTGAATTAGAAATTGTACTTACTAGAATATTTAACATTTTGACCTTGTTAAGCTAATGATGCTTTGAACAACTGGGCCCTGGCTTACATTTCCTCACTGACATTGACTTGAATGGTGCAGTACATGTATCATTTTGTATCCATGACAGTCATTGAGCTATATTTCATGATCTAATAATTTTGTCAAGTCAGCCCTAGCATTTAGTTCCATTTCAGACGGACTGTAAGACCTGCAATGATCATACCTGGTTTACACTTCCTCCCTAACATGGGTTCAAAGAGTGCAGTATCATTTCATGACCCTGACCAATATTTCACAGTTAGGGCTCAGTTGTTCAAAGCATCGTTAGCTTAATGAGCTTGTTAGTGGTCAAAATGTTAACTGTTCTAGTAAGTACAATACCAAGTTCTCAGATTTTTTTGCCGAAAAATGCGAGTAGCTTTTCAAATTTTTCAGCAAAAATATTAGCATATATGTCGTATTTAATGGTCAGAGTTTTAAGGATACGTTAACTAACGGCATCGTTAGTTTTGAACAACTGGGCCCTGATGACTTTGTCACCTTTTCTGAACCTGAATCTGCCATGTATGCCAAACACCTTATAAAGAGTATTTCATAGAATGCATGTGCGCATGAATGGAATCAAAACTAAAGCAATAAAAAATACCATAACATCCAGTAAATCTGTATTTTGATTGTATGGTATTTGAAATTTTGAGAATAGGTAGATGTAGTCAAAGAGTGACTGCAAAATCAACATAACATTTTATAATAGTAACAAGATGAAGGATGGAGAATGAGAGGTTGTATTTTGCTGTTAAATGAGAGTGTCGAGGAGCCCTGCTCAGAAAGTTCTGAGATTTAGGCTGGTGCATAAGTCTGGTAGGAGATTGTTCCAGAGTCTGTGTGGGGGAAGAATGAGTACCTATGGGTGTTAATTCTAAATAAGGGAATGGTGACTCTATTTCTTAATGCTGGTTGAATGTAGGTAGAAAAAGGTATTTTGACCAGGTTGTGTTTAATTTTTTAAAACAATACCAAAGATGAAATAGTCTCCTATTCTCTAGTGATGGTAAGTTTAAATTACATTAATGCATTAATTGTGAAACTGTATGTTGGATCATTTTAGTTTGATGGATATATTTTTTTGGCCAGGGATTCCAAACTGCTGCAGCATATTTAAGCCAAGCCTTAAGCTTCATTTCTGGGCCCAGTTGTTCAAAGCTAACAATGTCGTTAGTTAACGATTCGTTAATATTTTAATCGAGTGATACGCAAATATGCTGACATTTTTTCAGCAAAAAATATCAAAATATTGTATATTGAATCCGCTAAAACAGTTAACGAAATGACCCTTAACGAGCTCGTTAAGCTAACGACGCTTTAAACAACTGGACCCTGATTAATTATTTGATCTGCAGTCAGTAAGTGGCATACACTGCCTCCCTAACGGGATGTTAACACTCTGTTATCATTATATGACCTTGCGCTATATTTCATGGTCCAGATCTTTTGTCATGTTTTTCATCAACCATCAAACATAGTGTGTAGCTCCATGAGAAGATTATTGTAAGAATCATAAGGTTGATAGGCCCTATCAGTCTCAACAGAATTCTTGTCTTAACCCTTTCAGTACTGTAGACCAAGACAAATACTTTGCAAACAGTGTAGATCCAGATGAGATAATGAGCCATCTCATCTGGATCTACACTATTTGTGTTCTTGATTTGCAATTTTCACCCTTTTAACAGCAATGTATGTGTCTGAATGCAGAGATGGCGGAATCTATTTAAAAAAAAAAATCAGGGTTGAAAGGGTTAAGAAGTGGACTTAGGTGAAGTTTAAGGAAGAGGGGAGAAAAGTATGCATTCATTTCCACTGAAAACTGTTCTCTGTATTGTTTATTACTTTCTTGACCAGTTTTCAAATGTTTGCCTGAAAATTTCTTCATAAATCAATTCCAGCTTATTCCTGAGAATAGAAACAATAATAAAATCTTACTAAATTCATGTTGTTTAGCACGTGTTTTCATGCATATGAGGACAGCGAGGACCCAGATCAGTCTATGCATTCCTGGTCTGATCAGGCCTTTCACTCTCCACTTATTTGAAAATATAGATTATAATGACAAACAGCAAAGGACCTGATTAGACCAGGAAGACTGCAGGCTTCTCATAAGGCCTAGCTCATATTGCACATTAACCCTTGTCCTGCTGAATAAATTAAGATGCCAAGCTTCCTTCTAATTTTCAGCCAGTCAGATTACTTGATCCAAATTGTTGCTATAAATTCAAATACTTAATGGCAAACAGTGCAAATCCAGATCAGTTGGCTTCTTCAGAAGCCAACTGATCTGCATCTGCACTGTTTGCAAAGGCAGGGTATATCTGGGTTCAGCAGGACAAGAGTTAAGCAGATGATTATCATGAGCATCTGTTAATATGTGTTGGCCTTGAAGTTCCACAAAACAAAAGTAAAGACCCCAATCAGACTATGCTACAGCTCTAGATAAAAGAGCAGCCAGATAATGGAGCCACCTCGTGACAAAACCAACCAAACGACATGTACTCCCAGCGAAGACTTAGATCAGCTTGGGCATCCACCCAGTCTGATCAGAGTCTTCGCTGTCCACATGCAGAAAGCTTGAATCTTCAGCTACCCATTGAGTGCAGAGCAAAGACTTTGATCAGACTGGGTGCCCAGGCTGCTCTGAGTCTTCTCTGGGTGCACATCCACTTTGTTGGTTTTGTCATGAGGTGGCTCAAATATTTTTCTTAATCCTTCCCATAGGGCATCTTTTCACAGGGTGTAGTGCCTGTAATAAAATAAGTAATGAGTTTGAGTGTTCTAGTGTTGATCAATTTCACAATTACTTTCAGCTTTGTCCAAGTTGTTGATACTTTGTGACCTGTTCTCTAGAAGAAAAGCTGAACTATCTCGTGAAGAGAGACATGATATTATAAAATATGCAAAATCGAGGTAAGTTGGACCACTGAAGTGTGGGGTTGGGAACAATAACAATGCAAAATTGCAAATAAATATGTAGATATACTCTGCTTTATACCATATATACACAGGTCAAAATAGTGAGAAGTGAGCTTAAATTCTTAGTGCACCGGGTAAAACTTTAGCAGACTTTTTGAAATATTATTTTTTTCCCAGAAAATAGGATTTGACAGTTCATGCAAATATACCAGTTGAAGTGGCTCAGTAGAAAGTCCACTCTCTGGGTAAATTCAGCAGGTGACAAAGTGGTTATATTTTCACACACACACCGCTGTTAAGAAGCTTTTTTCCCATCTCTTTCACAGCCTTAGAGCTTTATTGACTCCTTTTTTTTCAGTTTTAACTCTTGTCATGCTGAATATACTAAGATGCCATGCCAACTTCCAATTTTCAGCCAGTCAGATTACTTGATCCAGGTTGTTGACAAACAGTGCAGATCCAGATCAGTTGGCTTCTTCAGAAGCCAGCATATCTGAATCTACACTGTTTGCAAAGGCAGCATATATCAGGGTTCAGTAGGACAAGGATTAATAATAATAGACATATTTAAAAGACACTTCATGAATATATATTTCAGAATTCCAGTGTTTATGAAACAATGGGAGAAGTTTTTAGAAGTTTCAAAGGAACATACAACCACATTAAGTGCAGATCAGAGACATGAAATTGCTACATATCTAGTCCCAGAGGTAATAGGCAGTGCTGTGTTATAGAAATAATTTGAGCAAGCGCATGACAAAACCTACAAAATGGCATATGCACCCAGCGCAGACTCAGATCAGCCTGGGCGACTGCCCAGTCTGATCAGAGTCTTCGCTGTCAGCATGAAGAAAGCTTGGGTCCTTAGCTATCCATTGAGTGCACAGCAAAGACTCTGATCAGACTGGGCAGATGCCCAGCCTGATCTAAGTCTTCACTGGGTGCACATGCCATTTTACTGGTTTTGTCGTGCACTGGCTCATTTCATTTTTGTGGATTTTTTTGATACGTAAAGGCCAGCAAGTCGCTCACAAACTGAATTAAGCCCAAGTGATTTGTTGCTGTTAATTCATTGAAAAAAATTCATTTTTAATTTTATATTGTAGTTTCAACTCTGACAGTCACTTTAAGGTTAAAAAAACTTGAGTTAAATAGCTGATTTCAGAAATTTTCACCAAGAAAGTAGTTCCAGATTCCTGCTCCGCAAAAAATTCATTTTTGATTTTATCTTGTAATTTCAACTCTGACAGTCACTTTAACATTAAAAAAACTTGAGTTAAATAGCTGATTTCAGAAATTTACACCAAGAAAGTAGTTCCAGATTCCTGCTCCACAGATTTATCAAAGTATGAATGACATTTTAAATTTGCTATGGGCCCAGTTGTTCAAAGCATCATTAGCTTAACAAGCTCATGAAAGGGTCATTTCGTTAACTGTTTTAGTGGATTCAATACACAATATTCTGATATTTTTTGCTGAAAAAATGTGAGTAGCTTTTGCAATGCAATGCAAAAGCTACTCACATTTTTTCAGCAAAAGCTTTCAGCATATTTGCGTATCACTTGATGTAAATTTTAACGAATCATTAACTACACCTCCGATGAGCGGTCACCTCCCATTAATGGCCATTTTCATTCCCCCCGAGGTGTTTTCCAATATATTTTACCTCTGATAAACGGTCACCTCCCTCCTCCGGTCAGCGGCCATAATAATTTATGATTTTTGGGCCAAAATCCCTCCGTTAAACAGTCAAATTGACAGCGAGTCGGAAAACCGGCGGCACAGAAATCGAAAGTAGGAATACAAAAATTCATGGAAATCGCATTCCGCATCAAAAAAAAAAAAAAAAAAAAAGAGAGACAAATACATTTTTAATTATCGACAAGAAATACGATAAGTTAATTATTTTGATGTGTACCTTTAAAAAAGAAAAAAAAATGTAATAGAAAAATAATTCGTTTGTTGCACAGTTTTAATTTCTTTTTTTCAAGCACCACGCGACATTGACGTTCAAAGGTCAGCGCGTGACCAACCGGAACCGCATGGCTTGTGTTTATCGAACAATTTATGAAGACCGACTAATTGATTAAAGGACTATTGACCGTTGATGTTTGCGCCTATATTGATGATTGACCGTTGATGTTTACGCCTACAGGTAATTGCGACGGTCAAATCGTTGAATGCGAATTGCTCAAAATGATTATTGACACATGTGTTTTTCCGGTAAATAAACAACTCTACTTTCAGTTTCACTAATCCTTTTCGGTTGACTCTCTCGTAAACGTGTCTTCAAAAACCCCTAAAGTGCTGACTCTAGATGAACGTATTAAAGAAATTAAGCTCAGAAGCTCCAGAATAGTCACGGAAGAGTTTAGTGTGGGTCCTACATAATTCCAAGAAACGCTGAAATATTACAAACAGTGAAGACCCAGATCAGACGCTGCATTCTGTGGAGTCCGATCTGGATCTACACTGTTTGCAATGACATATCTATCCCAATACTTAGTGTTATTATGGTATAGTAATTAGCATTGCTGCTGAATACTTCTTGAGCAAACTGATTTTATCCTAAAAATTGATCAGAATAAACAATATATAATTGTTATTTTGGGCAGTTAGGCATGTTACAGACAATAAATAAATATAGATACCGTTATGCTAAAAGAAGTATCATAATCATAGTGTGAATTTCACTAACAGCCCACCATTTCGGTTACATTGTCGCAACATTGCTGGTGAATGAGTACCTCTGCTAAGCAGCCACCTCCCTTAAGCAGCCAAAATTGGCCATTCCCCTGGGTGGCTGCTTAACAGAGGTTCCACTGTAACAACATCGTTAGTTTTGAACAACTGGGCCCTGGACTTTTGAAGGGGTTGCAGCTGCTTACTACTACTGTCATTTCGACATCACTCTGATAGGGTTTTTTGCTTGGCATTTTATTTTAAATGAAAATATTTTGTTCTGATTGACCATATCTTATCAGAAACCATTTGTCTTTTCTGTTTCTGTGTTTTTTTTTCTGAAATATGTACCCTAAAATTAAAGGCTCCATATTCCTCAAAAATAGCATTTTTTTATTTATCCAAGAAAGGTTTAATAAATTGATATATGGTATTAATATAATCATAAAATGTGGCATCTGACAGCCTGTAAAATTTCGTTTAGTCTCTCGTTCTTGAAATGGATAAAAAATGAAAGGATTTTTTTATTGTATTTCTGAATCCTGTTGCCTACATTAATTTTTGATCCAGTTCAAAAACAAGAGTTACTGAAATTTTACAGGCTGTCAGGTTCCACATTTTATGATCGTATTAATACCATATTTCAGTTTATTAAACCTTTCTTGGATAAAAAATGTCTAGTTTTTGGGAATATAGAGCCTTTAAATTTACAGCCAAAAATTGGTCTGACCTATGCAATTTCTAGAGTAAAGTAATTTTTTTAATGTTTAAGAAAATATTTTTTTCTATTCTTTGCTGAATTTGAATTATTGATGTTTCACAACAATACTGTGAAAATTTCAGAAAAATTGAACAAGCAGAACTTTTTGAAAATCTGCCTCCTAGTTACCTATCCTACAGAATTCTGCATAATTTGCATTCATTTTTACTGTGGAAAAAAGTGAAAATATTTGATTTTTTAAAATCATTGTCTAGAATAAAACTTTTTTGTATAGGTAGTTACGACAAATGGTTTTGCATTAAATCATGACAAAAATTTGCAAATTTCTATGTCAAGCAAAAAACAACTTTCTGAAAAATGTAGAAAGCACAGTAGTCCATTGTCAAGTGCAACAATCAACCTTCCATGGACGCTACAAAGTTGATCACCAGACTGACAGATTTAATATAAAACAACTGATGTTGATTTCTGTTTGCTATTATGTTAACTGATGTTGATTTCTGTTTGCTCACTGTGTGAGGGTCATTGGGTGGTAAAAGACTTTGTCTGCATTCACCTGTCAAAAAATAGGATAACTAAAATGGATATTCTACCATTAAAATTGACAATTAGTGCAGAGTTTTGCCAATTCAATACATTGTTTTTGCCTGAATTTCCTTTTTTATGCTTTTAAATGCAGACTGAGGTATTAAGGATTTTGTGACAGATGTGATATATGTTTTGACATTTTCATGACAGTTCTCAAATCAGTGCTAATAATGAACTGTTGCACTTGATAGTAGTAAATATGTGTCAAAATTTGTATCACATCACAGAAGTCACATTACTGTTAGAACAATTTTTAATCTTGTACCATTAGTAGAGCTCCAGACAAGGTGCTTCTTTTACCAAAAAGCATTGATATTTTTCTTATTTCCTCTCGCAAACATATGTTGTGACTTTAGAAGTGCCTGACTGAGGCACTTCTAATGAGTACCAACAACATATGTTTTTGTGGAGAAATAAGAAAAATATTATGTGGCTACACCCTCTTATTTGGAGCTTTGATGTGAGCTACAGATAGACTAGGCTTATGGTATTGAATTGAAAAATTTGTCTCATTACAGATAGAGCAGTCTTTAGATATTGCATCCAAACTTGTGTCTGACTGTAAAGCAGCTTTAGAACAAATCATTAGTGGATCAGAGAATGAGAAGACAGAGAAGATTGAGAAAACAAAGAAAGGTCATGTGGGAGATGTTCTCGGTAAAACACTGAAAAATGTAAGTAGCTACCATAGTTTCTCCTAAATAGTAGGACCTGAGCAAACAGTGTGGACCCAGGTCAAACTGCTCCTAAGGAGCAGTTTTTTCATCTGGGTCTTCATTGTTTGCAACTTGGTACTTTGTAGACATACTATTAGATAGATAACTTGATTTGTTCAAATTTTAGGGTATGTATGGTAAAGAGTTCAGTTGAGTAGATATATCTGTAAGATTTTGCAAAGGGAGACAATTTTTGTGCACAGGAAATTACCTCCCTAGTATTTGAAACCTTTTAGATGGTGGCTATTCTTTGGGAAAGAATTCGCTTCCACAGATGGTAAAGAGATGACCCCTTGTATCATTTAAGAGGCAGCGGTCATGTTCACTTTGTTCATATTTTTTGTTCATTTTCTTTTTTCTCCATATGGTACAATAAGATATTTTGTCAAATTCTCAACTGTGCTAGCTGGAAACTTGAATCTTTATAAATGATACAACCAGTGGAATGCTTTATAAAAGCTTGCTTTATTTGTTTGTATTTTGTTTTGATATTAGCCGGTAGTGGATTTCAAGTTTGTGCCCCTGAATGTTAAAAGTAGTACAGAGGAGTGAAAGGCTTAGTATTCATTCCTTACTCATATGCACAGTTTTAAAATGGGGTGTAGTTGGCTTTATCAACAGTTCTAGTTAATACTTTTGTTTTACTTTGAACTTTTATTCACATTCGCAGGCATTGCATGTTAGAGAGTTGAAGAAGTTGAAGAAACTACAGGAGCGATCTACGACATCATTTTTCCACTTTATGCAGAAAAAGTAAGTACTTACCAGTAACCATATATATCCTAAATATAAGGGACAGTCACACCGCAAAGTCCTTACTCTGCTTGTCCTAAATTTTAACAAATACAGTTGACTATCTGTTGTGTTTATTTGTTTGTGTTGAGGTTTTACGGCCCAGTCAACCCAATGGGGTCATGTCGAATGCGGTCAATTTACCTAACCACATGTTTACTGGTCAGGCTTAGTCCTCTAAGCGGTTAACCAGTATTGTGCGCATTCTTATGCCAGAAACTGACAACTGCCCTTCTTGAATCAGCGGAAGGGAGAGAATGACCATAGAAAATATTTCATGATCAATCTCCATGAAAGAATGTTGCCGACCTCGGCGGGGGTTGAACTTGCGACCGCCTGGTCTCCAGTCGGACGGCGCATCCAACTGAGCCACTTAGGCCGGCATCTGTTGTGTTTAAATCTGCTAAGTGTGCAGCAAACAGTGTAGTCCTTGATCAGACGCTGTGTTATGTGACATCTGACCTGGATCTAGACTGTTTGTTCAGGCCTCTTCCAATACTTAGGATAAATACAACACATTAAACTCTGGTCTTGAATTTTGTTGTAAAGTTCTTTTCTGCCTGATGCCTGCTATACAGTTTCTGAAGATTGTGAACATTACACTTGAAGTGACTTTGGCAGATAGAAAATGAGTGATATGTTCTTATCTTCCCTAGCAAATAGGGCTTGTGTAGGACAGTTCACGAAATATTAAATGATATAATCATTTATCTCACAAAGAGTATATCGCTGTTCATTCAGCTCAGTTATCTTTGTAACATTGAAATGGTTTTGGCAAAATAGTTAAAATGGAAGGAAGGAAATTTATTTACATGCACCAGAAGTAAAAAACCCCATGGTAACATTTATGATTTACAAATATTTGTTCAGTTTAGATCTTAAATATGAAATTCCTTGTTTTGATTGAAATAGTGTACATTAAACTGTTTTCCTTCATTTGGCTTTATGTTCATCTTTTATGGTTATTTCTCACATGTACAAATGTAGATGCACAAGAGGCAAGGAGTTAAAAAATTATCGGTCTGTCCATCAAATTTGATTTGCTACAAGTGAAGTACAAATTGTTTGAAGAAGTAATACTTCACTGTCTGCTTGTCTAAGATTTAATATTTTGACAGCTGTGGTCAGATTAATAAAAAATAGTTCAGACGTATCTGAGCAGTATTATAAACACTTCCTGATAATAATTGTACTATTCAATCATGAAAAGAAGTGGGACAGATTATCATTAATGGTGGTAGAATTGTGGTCTTTAGGCCCATTTGCTTGCCTTATTGTGGCAGTAGAATATGATGGAACTTAACTATAAGATTTACTGTACTTTATACATTCAGGAAGTAATTAAAAGAGCATTTTTGCTTAAAATGGTATCTTTTTTGCATAGCTCCAGATAAGGTCCAAAAAGTAGATATTTTTCTTATTTCTCCATGAAAACATATGTTGTGGATACCCATTAGAAGCATGAGTACCCCCAACATATGTTTTTATCACCTTATCTGGAGCTGTGTTACAGTGGTCTTCTGGTTTCTGTTTCAGGGAATCTTTTAGCACCATGTCTCAAGGAGAAAAGATCAGATCAGTATCAAAACTCCTCGAACAGTTGGTTGATGCAGTAAGTATTGATTGTTAAAGCATAGCACTAGATAATAGGCCTCACCGATGCACTTCTAATAGGTACCCACTACATATGTTTCCCCGGTGAAATAAGAAAGGTATTAATACTTTTTGGATGAAAAAAACACCTTATCTGACGCTGTGATAGAGTATTTGGTAAGATACAGTATTCTACCTAATTACTGCACTATGCGCTAGGTTTTTCAAAAATACTGGAAAAACATGTGGTAAAATAAGTACCTACCTATACTAAGGGTACACTTAAAAAAAAAGAAAGATCAGCAAAGGACATCAAATGATGCTTAAGCAATGTTTTTGTGTTGTTGTTTGTCTGATTTTCTTCATAAAAGCATATGATGTGGGTACTCATTTGAATTGCATCATCAAGTTGATGCAATTCAAATGAGTACCCATAACGCATGCCTTTATAAATAAGTAGACAAAAAGTACACTGACTGTAATCTGAAGACTACAGAATTGCTTGACTGTATGCTTATATGGGTATGTTCAGTATTCGATCGAATACAGTATGGTATAACCTTAAGGTGACTGGATGCACCTGAAGGATTTTGCTGCCCTATGGAAAACTTTTACAGAAGAAAAGTTTTGTCCTAGTATTTTAAACTTTCAAAATTGGGGGCTACTCTAGAAGGATAGAAATGTCCCAGAGAAAGCAAATTCTCTCTTTTAAGAGCTGCCTCCAGTGAGAAGAGAGGGAAATATTTCCATGTCAGTTATTTCCCTTGATAGTGTATCCATTCTCTAAAGTCAGTAGCCAAAAATTTTAACTTTCACTGAACATGGCTCTTGATAAGAAGCTTTTTTCAATTCAAAAGTATTGATATTTTTCTTATAAGAAAAATACTTACCTGATACCCACTCGTATCAAGACCCAAGACTGAAAATCTAAATATAGTTGATATTTTTCTTATTTTGACATAACATGTTATGGAAACTCATCAGAAGTGCCTTTCGTAGATGCTTCTGCTGAGTATGTGTATGTACAACATATGTTTTCAAGGGGAAATAAGAAAAATAATTAGCTGGGTACCCATGTTATTAAGCTATGGTTCTTTGTTAACATTGCATCAACAGTATTGAGTTGTTTCAGGATGGAAATGACCTGATAAAGTCATAAAGACATAAAGACATTGTGCAAAGAAACACTGTTTAACAATGAAAAGACTTCTAGCTGAAGTAGAATTCAAAACTATATTTATGGGCCCAGTTGTTCAAAGCTAACGATGTCGTTAGTTAACGATTCAATAAAATTTACATCAAGTGATACGCAAATATGCTGAAATTTTTTGCTGAAAAAATGTGAGTAGCTTTTGCAATGCAAAAGCTACTCACATTTTTTCAGCAAAAAATATCAGAACATTGTATATTGAATTTGCTAAAATAGTTAGCGAAATGACCCTTAACAAGCTCGTTAAGCTAACGACGCTTTGAACAACTGGGCCATGGTTGCTAAAATCTGTGATAGACACAAAGCCTAAACCTGTTGGTCTGTTTTTGTTCTGTAAGTTTTGATTGAGTTACATAAATACTATATTAGCTAGAAACGATGTTTGTTGATTTCCCATCCCTTCAACTGACTTTTGGCCATTTTGTAATGAAGGCTAAAATTATGATAAGGCTATCTGCAATGGAACACAACACGATTTTGAAGAAACCTGTCAGTTTAGGATTCAGACTCACAGACTTGTCAATCCAGATTTAATTTGAGACCCCCTTTGGAAAAAAAGGTATTTGTCTGTATAACATGTACCATCTTACTACCACACTTTGTATTAAGGTGTTGAAAATTACCATATTTACCCTGAGTATAGGGACACCTTAATTTCTTACCATACTTGTCCTAAAATTTTATCTATTTCACTACCTGTTGATTTGTCTGAAATCATGCTGGATAAGTGGCAGACATTGTAGACCCTGATCAGATGCCGCATTCTGCGGCATCTGATCTAAATCTACACTGTTTGCTCAGGCCTGTCTGTCCAGATATTTAGGATTATTACGGTACAGGAAAAACGTAGTAAAATATCCACCTACGTGTATTAAAGCCACACTTAATACAAAGATAAGTCATTTCTGATTTTCTTTATAAAAGCATATGTTGTGGATACTCATTTGAATCATCTCGACAAGTGGAGGCAGTCCAAATACATGTAAGTACCCACTACATATGCTTTTATAAAGAGCTGGATAAAAGTATAGGGGCGGTAATCCGAAACTGCTTGACAGTGCTCTTATTGGGTATTTGCTGTAATTATGGAAAATATGGTAATTATCCATGCAAGCTAGAAAAACAAAAGCCATCATGAGGTTGTGAACAGCAGTAATTCAGGTCAGTATGTGTACATTAAATTTTGTAGCTCCATGGAGCTTTCATTGCCTGTTAACAGCATCATTTGATATGATAAACTATTCTGGAAATCAGTGACAGCCTTGATCAGACAGCACAGTCCTATAATGACCGTTAAGGGAAGATATACACTTCAAGGGAGTTAACTGTCCAAATTGCTTTTGTCCCCTTCTGAAAAGGGACTGCACTATAAGAAAACACTTTGCTCCCAGAGAGAGGAAATTCTTTCCTTATAGAGTAGCACCCTTCTCAGAAAAGACAAGGTGTGCATAAAAAGCAAACAGGAAGTCACAAAAATTGTCTATCTTGTGAAAAATGGTAGTTAAATCTTCTGGCCCCGAGGTTATAAAACTTTTTTCATGCTCAGCTCAGCTGAGCATGTAATTTGTCCTGCATGAAATTTGTAAAACTTGGCACCATGGCCACCATCTTGAAAATCTGACTTGAAACTTGTCTGGTAATCAGGTGATCGATACAAGGCCATCTTGGCCCTCATGTTTTCTTATTTCTCCATGACAGCATGTTGTTGGTATTCATTAGAAGTGCCTTGCTGAAGTACTTCCAATCAATACCCATTACCTGTGTTTTCCTTGAGATTTAAGAAAATAAGCATTGGGATACCTCTTTTTATCAAGAGATATGTGTCTGCCCAATATGTTAGTATTAAATATATATAAAACAAATAGTTTAATGACAATGTAATTTCTATTTTAGGTGCAAATAGGTCAGATGAAGATTCAGGAGCTGATGTCTGATATAGATTCAAAACTGACATGGAGGGATTGGAAATATATATTTAAATTAGGAACTTCTAAAATTGTAAGTAAATCAAAGCTTCAGACGACGTAAGAGATCTAAAACTCATGTTGCCATAAATAAAAAGGAAAAAAACACTATTTAATGCTTAGCTCTCTGGGTAAAATTTTCAGCAGAAGACATACTGAAAGATTCTTCTTTTTCCCAGAAAACAGGTTTTGACATTTCATACAAATTGTCTCCATTTGCATGAAATGTCAAACCTGTTTTCTTGGGAAAAATAAGAAAAATGTCATCAATGTGTCATCTGCTATATTGGAGAGTGGTAATCGTTAACCTTCAGCATGAGGATAAGATACTTTGATAGCACATATGCAGCCAGTGAATACTCCTAGATAAATCTGTGCTTTGATGCAGTTTGATCAGGATTTCACTGCTTTAAAAAATCACTGGATACAACAGAATGTATCATGGAAACCTGTCTGAATAGAAATCAAACGTGACTTATGACATAGACCCAGATCAGCCTGCAGATCCATGTCTGATTAGGGTCAAAACTGGTACAGCTGGTTTAAGTGAGCAGCAAAGATCCAGAGCAGCCTTCCTGGTCAGGAACTTTGCTGCTTGTATTTAAGTTATGTAGACAAGTTAGGTCAAGGGAGATAACTAAGCAATTAAGTAGAGTTTGTTCCATAGAAGTTTTCAAAGCTTTAGGGTGTATAATAATGTTTCCTCTCTGCTCTACACCTTTAAAAAACATTTAAAGACATAATTTGGATTGCATAACACCCTAATGAGTCTTAGCAGATTAAGATAAGAAATTCTTGGAGACTTTGGCCACCCTTATAGGTAGGGGCAATTAGATTAGGTATCAGCAAAGTTTATGATGAAAACAGGGAAACAGATAAGGTTGGAAATTTGGTGATAATTTGATATTTTTCTCTTTATTCAATAAAATATGTCTGATTGTTATTCATTAGAATTGCCTCTCTAAGGCAATTCAAATGAACAATTACAACATGTTTTATGGAGAAATACAGATACTTATGCTTTTATGCTAATTTGTCATAAAACGCCCACTTTATCATTCTGCTTCTTTGGATCAAATACAGAAAATTGGTAAGATAGATAGCATTTTATAAAGAAAAGCTTTTTAGTAAAAAATACACATTTTAAATTGTCTCGGAATTTTCTGACATATTCCATAATGTGTTGTTTTTCTGAAGTGAAAAAAAAATATTTAGTTTTGAGGCAGCTATGGAATGATTGTGAAGTGTGCTTATTTACTTTAGAAAATGAATAAAAATAAAATAAATAAAAACTTTCAATTTTATATTTCTGTTCCATTTTATTTGAATTTTTTTTCACAGTGCAAGAAAAAAACAACACCTTTGTATTTTGGATAAACTATAAATAGATAAATAAATAAATAAAGTGATACAATGCAAATCAACAAATTAAATGCAAAATTTGCAAATGAATTTATTTGGTTTTAAAGTTACATTTTGAATACTCACTTATATGAATTACCCCTCATAGGACACCTAGGAAGACTTAACATCCTTATAATCACTTCATAATCACTTAGATAAGATAAGCCTATGATGTGCACTCTGTTATCAGGACTGTATATTGGGGCTAATCATGAGAGAGGGGGTCTAGTCAAAGAAAGAAAAAAATGTGTCTTTAAGATTTCGTCATGAAAATTTGTACAAATATAAAGCATCATCTGACAATATGCAGAACAACAGAACCATAACTGACAAACCCCTGTTCAATGTATTGTATCATCTGCTACGAGCATATATTGCCCTGCTCAGAGGAGCTCTTATTGTGATTTATTTTGCTGTAAAAGATTTATATGTAGTGATGTTCATTTGAATTTTATTGAATCAAAGGCAGGTCAGGTTTTAACCTGTATATGAAAATATAAGTGCATATTTTAGTATGTTGCTATAAGAAAATGTTTTTTATGTAACATATGTTCAAGTACATAGATGTTTTCTTTTCAGTCTTGGGGTATATGTAAATTACTTAGTAATAAACCAACCATACAACCTCTAGTAAAACAAGCCTGTGACATGGTCCATAAAGAGGAGTTTACTGCCTCAGTCACCTCCCTTGGGCTGTTAGATTCCAGGGTAGACCACTCTAGTTTACCCAGAGGCTCACCACCCAGTGGGGCTTGTACATCTAAAGGCATTCCAAATAGTCAGAAAACCAAATATGTGCAAGTAAGTAAGATTTTTTGGTTCTGATTCTTTCACCTTTCACACCAAGTGTAAATTTCTGCAAACATTGAGGGTCCTTATCAGATGGTTCGCAACACGCTATCATTTAAGCCCTTACAGCCATAAAGACTAAAACAGATAGCTTCAGTCACACGACGTACCAAAATACCGGAATACTACCCAAATACTGGAATACCCGTGAAAATTACAGGAATACCTGTGAAAGAAACCTATTGAAGACACCAATACTGGCTTTAATTAAGAAATATAATGTAAACATAGGAAAAGGGAAAGTATTATAACTGCAAATAACTTGCAAATTGTCTTCGAAGTGTTGTCTTTGAAAACATTGCTGATAGTCCGCTAATTCAGAGCTGAAACACCACCGAAATATCAGTGAAAACATAAATAACCATCACTTTAAACAAAAACTGTATAAGACTTTTGTACAAAACTTATATCAAGTGAATAACTTGTTACAATTGATTTTGTTGAATCTTGGCATTTCACAGACTCTCCCAAATCACACCAGTTACTCCAAGTAAATGAATATACTTGGAGGGCGATCTTGAAAAGCCCAGAGGCCATTGAAGCTCATGCGAACAGGGAAGACTGATTAGACTGTGGGAATGCACAGGCTGGTCTGAGTCTTCACTGGTCACACAGGTCTTGTCCTAAAAGTATTTTCCAAAGTTCCATGTTCCTTGTTCCCCCAAATTAGTTTCATTCCCTTGTTCTCTGTGGAATTTGATCTGGGTCTACACTGTTTGCATAGGCCTGTCTGTCCCAAAAGGTTCAAATTTTTAATTGGGGGAGGTTGGGTGTGGCGAAGGTGTCATGTATCTTACGTCACCGGGGCGTCCAACTGATTTTGGTTTACAGTTTGGCAAGGCCTACTATCCTTGTAGCAGGTAAGGATAGAGGGGGAATGTTTATATTTCTTCTGTTTCTTCACTTTCATTCCTGTTCCTCTTTCTTCCCTGTCCTTCTCTTTCAGCTCCTCTACTATCTCTTCTATCTTTTTTCTCCCTTTCTCTGGGAGACAACACAAAATGACCCACAAGGGTTGACGTGTCGTTAAACCCCAACTCAGTCAATCACTCAATCAAATTTTTAATACTTCCCGGTTTAGTATCCGTTTCGGACGAGAAAAGGCTCTATGATTTAACGAACATAAGTTTGTTTTTTGCCCTAAGAGGTTTCCCGCCACGATTTCATGTGACGTTACCACTCCGAGCATGCGGTTTCTTCATGCGGGCCAAGGGAACTGCTACTTTGTGACGGGTATTCCGGTGATGTTCCAGCTCTGAATTAGCGGACTACCAAAGATATTTTCAAAGATAACACTTCAAAGACAGTTTGCAAATTATTTGCAGTTACAATACTTTTCCTTTTCCTTTGCTGACATATTTCTTAATTAATTAAAGTCAGTATTGGTGTCTTCAGTAGGTGGCTTTCACAAATATTTCTGTATTTTTCATGGGTATTAGGGTATTTCGGTAGTATTCCAGTATTTCGGTAAGTCGTGCGACCTGATAGCTTTGCTGTACCTTTGTAAACAGTGTAGACCAGATGAGATGGCTTATTATTAGTCACCTGGGCCCAGTTGTTCAAAGCATCGTTAGCTTAAGGGCCATTTCGTTAACTATTTTAGCGGATTCAATATACAATTTTCTGAAATTTTTTGCTGAAAAAATGTGCACTGCAAAAGCTACTCACATTTTTTCAGCAAAAAATTTCAGAATATTTGCGTATCACTCAATGTAAATTTTAACGAATCGTTAACTAACGACGTCGTTAGCTTTGAACAACTGGGCCCTGATCTGGATTTACACTGTTTGCAGATGAGATGGCCCATTATAAGCATCTCCTCATGATTTTTATTTCCGGATGATAACGATTTGTGATTGCTAATGGGCAAAATTCGTCAATTTTTGATACAGTTATTTGCCTGCCCCATGATAGTGGCAGGGTATGATTTCACAGTTTTATTGTCAAATAATCCTTATCAGAATAATGGACATGTCCATTTTCAGAGATAAAAGAGTACATTTTCAACATGTATATGTATAGATATGGGAGGAGCAATATGCATGAGTAACAGTAATTATTGACTTTTAAATTTATTGGATTAAGTGGAATGGGTACACATGAAAAGTTTGCTACTATTATTTTCAGACAGGAATTCAGCTGTACCTAGTACCGAAAATCTTGGAAAAGTAGGGGAAACTATTAAAAGAAAGAATTTACTACCTCTGGAGCAAATTCTTTCCTGTAAGAGTAGCCTCCTATGAGAAGAAAGGCAGATAGTTTCCTGTCAGTTATTTCCCCTGAAAGTACCGCTATATCCATTCCTATTAATTTTTTTCAGGAGGTAATTAATATTATCTTTAACCCTTAAAATGCCAGTCACAAATACGGCAGACAACAGTTTTGATTTATTATATATTTTTCAGAAAATATAAGTATTGGCATTGCATGAGAATCATCTGCCAAGCAGATGATTCACATAAAATGTCAAGACTTATTTTCTTTAAAAAAGGGAAAAAATATTCTAAATGTCATTGCCCAGCAGACCATTCACATGAAATGTCTAGTCTTATTTTTTCTGAAAAATAAAAAATAATTAGAATGTTGTCTGCAACAAATTTTACTTGATGCTTTAACGTTTTATTATTGTTGTTGTTTTTTCTTTCAGTTAAGTTCTGTGGAATCATTATGTATCCCACCTTATGCTAGAGACAGTGAGACAGCATGTAGAGCTGTGAAATTACTACAATCACGAAAACACACTGACTTAGTCTTTGAAATAGTTCTAGCCCATGGTAAGTGATAACCATTCTTATATTTTATTAGCTTGACTTGAGCACAAAATGCTCAAGGTGAGCTATTGTGATTGGTCAATGTCTGTCATTTGTCATTCCGCATGTGTTTTCCATCTTGCAGTGTCAACAATTCGCTTTAAAAGCCTACTCCACCTACACCCCTGGGCCATTTGACTTGAAACTTGGTAGGAAGCATCGGGATGATTTGAAGGGTGATTTGTAGATCAAAAAAAGCTAAAATAGTTCTGATCCAAAATCCAAGATGGCCGTCTTGGGGGCCATCTTCAAAATCTATTTTTCGCTTCTTCTCCTGAACCAAAGGCCAATTGACTCAAAACAATAGGAAGCATCAGGGTGACTTGTAGATCAAAAATAGCTAAAATCATTCCGATCTGAAATCCGATGGTCCATGTGGCAGCCATCTTGAAAAACTATTTTTCGCATCTTCTCCTGAACCGAAAGGCCAGTTGATTTGAAACTTAGTAGGAAGCATAGGGGTGATCAAAAACAGCTAAAATCCTTCTGATCGGAAATCCAAGATGGCTGCCATTTTGAAAATCTATTTTTTGCTTCTTCTCCTGAAACGAAAGGCCAGTTGGCTTGGAACTTTGTAGGAAGCTTCAGAATGACTTGTAGATCAAAAATAGCTAAAATCATTCCAATTGGAAGTCCAAGCTGGCCACCATGACCACAATCTTGAAAATCTATTTTTTGCTTCTTCTTCTGAACAGAAAGGCCAACTGACTTGAAACTTGGCAGGAAATATCAGGGTGACTTATAGATCAAAAATAGCTAAGATCCTTCCGATCAGAAATCCAAGAGTGCTGCCATGGTGGCCATTTTGAAAGTCTTTTTTTCACTTCTTCTCCTGAACAGAAAGGCCAACTGACCTGAAACTTGGTAGGAAGCATAGGGGTGACTCGTAGATCAAAAAAAGCTAGTCATTCCGATCTGAAGTCCAAGATGGCGGCCATATCTTGAAAATTTACTTTTGCTTCTCTTGAACCGAAAGGCCAATTGACTCGAAACTTTGTTGGAAGCATTGGGGTGACTGGCAGATCAAAAATAGCTAAAATCGTTCTGATCAGAAGTCCAAGATGGCCATCTTGAAAATCTTTTTTCGCTTCCTCTCCTGAACCGAAAGTCCAATTGACTTGAAACTGGATAGGAAGCATTGGGGTGACTTGTAGAGCAAATATAGCTAAAACCGTTCTGATCAGAAATCCAAGATGGCCGCCATCTTGAAACTCTTTTTTTCTCTTTTTCTGAACCGAAAGGCCAGCTGACTTGAAACTTGGTAGGAAGCATCAGGCTTTACTTGTAGATCAAATATAGCTAAAATTTTTCCAGTCAGGTATCCAAGTTAGCTGCCATGGTAGCCGTCTTGTAAATCTATTTTTTTCTTCTGCTGAACCAAAAGGCTAATTGACTGGAAACTTGATAAGATGCATCAGGGTGACTTGTAGTTAAAAAGTAGCTAAAACCCTTCCAGTCGTAAATCCAAGATGACCTCCATGGCCGCTATCTTGGAAATCTATTTTGCACTTCTTCGCCTGAACCGAAAAGCAGATTGACTCGAAACTTGGTATAAAGCATCAGGGTGACTTGTAGATCAAAAATAGCGAAAATCGTTCCGATTGGAAATACAAGATGGCGGTCACAGTTGCTATCTTGAAAATCTGTTTTGAACTTCCTCTCATCTAGCAATAATGTAGACATATCAACATGTAGAAAAAATGGACTTTTTCAAATTTTAGGAAAAGTATGGAAAATACTGTACAGAAAGGCCCATTAACTCAAAACTTAATTGGAAGCATTGAGATGACTTGTAGATAAAAAATAAATAAAACCATTCTGATCAGAAATCCAAGATGGTTGCCATAGCAGCCCATTGAAAATCTGTTTTGAACTTTTTCTCCTGAACCAAAAGGGCAATTGAGTCGAAACGCCATTGGAAGTATCGAGGTAACTTGTAGATCAAAAGTAGCTAAAATCATTCTGATTGGAAATCCAAGATGGCCTCCATCTTTAAAAGCTATATTAAACTTCTTCTCTTGAACCGAAAAGCCAGTTGACTCGAGCTTGTCTGGTAATCTGGTGAGCGATACAGGACCATCTTGGCCCTCTTGTAATGATTTGTCAAATGATGCAAACATTTAAAAATACATTTGATGTAAATTAACCTGTCAATCTGGCAGCTCATTTAACTCTTGTCCTGCTGTAAATTTCTGATCTAGCTCATCTGAAGGGGTACCCTTCACTAAGCACCCTTTATTAGCTCACCTGAGCTCTGCTCAGGATGAGCTGTTGTGATCACTATTCGTCCGTCGTCTGTCCATCCGTCCGTGCGTCCATCCATCCGTTAACATTTTCAAACGACTTCTCCTCTGAAGCCGCTGAGCCAATTTTGCTCAAATTTCATATGGAGCCTCCTTAGGGTGGGAGAACGAAAAATTGCTAAAATGGTTGCAGTCCATTGACCAAGATGGCCGCCACGCCCATATATGGTAAAAACCTTTAAAAATCTTCTCCTCCAGAACAGAGAATGCCTTGGGGCTGAACCTTTGCAGGAATCATCAGGGACGGGAGGTCTACCAAAATTGCTAAAAGAATTGTCATACGTTGACGTTTGACCTTTCTATGGCAAGGTCAAGTTTGCTTCCCTATGCATTTGTATGGGAAAAACGTTTAAAAATCTTCTCCAAAACCGAGCATGCCTTATGGCTAAATCTTTGCATATATCTTCGGGAACGGAAGGGCTACCAAAATTGCTAAAATAATGGTCGTACATTGACATTTGACCTTTTTACGATAAGATCAATTTTGCTTCTTTATGCATTTGTATGGGAAAAATGTTCAGAATTTCAAACATCCTCTGGAGCCTCTGGGCCAATTTTGCTCAAATTTCATATGGAGCCTCCTTAGGTAGAGGGAACAAAAGATTGCTAAAATGGTCATGGTTTGTTGACCAAGATGGCTGCCATGCCCATATATGGTAAAAAACCTTTAAAAATCTTCTTCTCTAGAACCGAGGATGCTTTGGGGCTGAATCTTTGCATAAGTCATCGGGGACAGGGGGTCTACCAAAATTGCTAAAATAATGGTCATACATTGACATTTGACCTTTTTACGGCAAGGTCAAGTTTGCATTTGTATGGGAAAAAACATTAAAAAATCTTATTCTCCAAACCCGAGGATGGCTTGTGGCTGAATCTTTGCATATCATCTGGAACTGGCGGTCTACCAAAGTTGCTAAAATAATTGTCATACATTGACATTTAACCTTTTACGGCGAGATCAGGTTTGCTTCTGTATGCATTTGTATGGGCCCCATACATTTGTATGGAAAAAATGTTGATAATTTCAAATGGCTTTTCCTCTGAAGCCTCCGGGCCAGTGTTGCTGAAATTTCATGCAGAGCCTCCGTGGGCAGGAGAATGAAAGATTGCTAAAATGGGTATGGTCCATTGATCAAAATGGCTGCCATGCCCATATATTATAAAACCTTTAAAAATCTTCTTCTCCATAACCAAATAAGCCCTGGGTCCTAATCTTTGCACTAATTATGGGGGACAGGAGATCTACAAAATTGCTAAAATGATGGTTCTATGTTGACATTTGACCTTTTTACCTCCAAGGTCAAATTTGCTTCCCCATTTGTATGGGCCATATACGTTTATATTGAAAGAATCGAAGTGACTTGTAGATCAACACGGTCACACGAATCACCAAAATACCGGAATACTACCGAAATACCGGAATACCCGTGAAAAATATAGGTATACCTGTGAAAGACACCTATTAAAGACACCAATATTGGCTTTAATTAATCAATTAAGTAATATTATGTCAACCTAATGGAAAAGGGATTCTATTTTAACCTCAAATAATTTGCAAATTGTCTTTGAAGTGTTTTTTATTTTTTTATTTTTTTTTTTTATTTGAAAACATTATTGATAGTCCGCTAAATCAGAGCCGGAATACGACTGGAATACCCGTGAAAAACGTGAATTACCTACACTTCAAACGAAAAGTACATACGACTCTTTGTATAAAATATTTATCAATTGAGTGAATAATTTGTTCCGATTGATTTGGTTATGTATGATGTATATAAAAAAATATATGGCCAGTAGTAAGTCTCAAACACAACACACCGAAAGTTAATCATTTACGCATGTTTGAAAGTTACGTAGATTAAACAACCAATGCAATCATGACAAGTAACGTCATCCTTACATCCATGGAGCTTGTATGAATATTATTTTAAATATAATATAAATGTATTAATATAAATAATGTGTTCCAGCAGCACGCCTTTATAAATATGAGAATCGTTGCATCAATCTGTGTAAATATTACCCCGAATACATCGCAAAATTTTATATATAGCGCTCTCCCCGCAAAAAAAAAAAAAAATACTTTGCAGGTGCTGCTGCTGCCAAGAAAATAGTTTGAATCCCCGAAGTACTGCTGAAAGTTCTAGAGGAGATGCCCATCTAACTGTTTTAGTATTTTACGGTGAAAATTATGATGAACATTTCTTTTCAATCGTCTGCCCCAGCAGATGATTCACATGTAATGTCACGCTTAATTTACACAGGAAAATAAGAAAAAAAAATGTAAATGCCGTCTGCTGAAAATGCTAAGCGCTTCAAGGGTTAAAGTATGGATACATTTCATTTGACAAGGGAGACAAGGGAGACAGAAACGGACACGCTGGAATGTATCTACACTGCTCAGATCGAGGCCTGGACGGTTGATGATTGGACCAGGGATACGACTGTCCATTTAAATCACCGTGACTTGGTGTCTTATGCCTCTTTCAACAACAACAACAGCAAAACAAAAAAAAAAAAAAGTCATATTGAGATGATAGAATGCGGCGTCTGGTCAGGTTTCACTGTTTGCAAAAACAGTTCAGCCATTTTTCTAGGAGTAACCAAATCTCATAGCCGGATGTACCTGTAATGGACCAGCCAGAATCTTACAAGTTTTGCAAACTCTCTCTCTGGAAAGCTCTTTCGTTTTACCCTCATATAAATATGACACGTCTCCTTTCGAGCTATAAGTTGTTCGCACTGACTTCATTGGAAAAATGATATCGCACCGGCGGGAATCGAACGCGATTCGATCCCCACTTAACATGAAACACATGTATTTGCTATGGTCATTCCTTCTTTCACTGCTTCAAGATTGGCAGTTACAAGTTTCTGGAGGAAGAGGGTTCAGTGTAATTGGGGCGATTCATAAAAAAATGCTGTTCCCCATCCCGTTTCGCATGGGCCAGACTCGTAAAGCAATTGCAGTTAACTCCCTTTTAATAGTCAACTGACTTAATAGTCAGTTGCAGTTAGCTCCCTTAAAAGAGTAAAAACCCTGCAGTGTGAGGACGTTACCCCGCATTTACCAGGGTACAAATGAATAATATGTTATTCTCTTACTGTATATACATTAATAACATTATCTTTAATGGCTTATAGAGCAATCTTCAAACCTTTCGTTTCCATGTAAAGTGTTCTGTTTTTGTGTCTTCAACATTCGATATGCAAAACCAAGACCGTAATTTATTTAACGAGTAAAAGAGACGCACGTATAAACCTAGCATCGGCGGGAAAGCATCTTCACATAATATTGTCATTTGTCTTCGCGGACATTCTAGGCAGCGTCTTCCTGGGTAGAAACCAATACTAAGATACGAGGATAAAGTGTCTTGCTCAAAGACACAACACTTGGTGCTCGCGGGTATCGAATTACCACTATCTGGGCTAATTCAGTAGATGACAAAAAAGAAAAAAAAAAAGTTTGTTTTATTACCAAGAAAACAGGATTTGACATTTCATGCAATGGAGACAATTTGCATGAAATGCAAATCCTGTTTTCTTGGAAGAATGATAAAGATATTTCAAAATGTCTGTTGAAAACTTTACCCAGAATGTTTAGCGTTATGGTTTGCAGAAACAAATTGCGCATGGGTCTGTGCATGGTAAAACCTATAATAACTTGTACGAAGAGACGAATTAGCCTGCACACTCTGAGCCTGCACATCAGTAGTCTGATCAGAACCTTCGCTAATCTATGAGTTTAACAAAACGTCTTGTGCGACGAGCTGATAATATTTTAGTGATTTCTGTAATATATTTTTGTCCACTCTATAACTCGAAAACTATTTGAGATATTTTCTTGAAACAATATGAAATATTGGGAAATGGTGCCTCGGTGATGTGTTACAGTGGTAAAGCTGCTCGCTTTGTCTCCCAGGGTCATGGGTTCGATCCCAGGCTTCTCAAGCCTTTAATATGGGACTTTAAACCATGGTCCACATTTCCCTATGACCTAGCTGTTACTGGGACGTAAAAAAACTCACTCACTCATTTGAATTGTCATTAGCCTCTCTTGCCCCTTGTGTGCGTAAAGTGTGTTTTTTTGTGTGACAGACACCCTTTTCACATGGGCTATCTTATTGAATCAATGCCTCTTTGATAGCAGAAGCGCCCCTTTAAGTTGATTAATATTGACAGGTGCGGTTGCTGCACGCGAGTGAGAATTTTCCGGTCTTTTACCATAGTACGTCATTTATATTGAGCGTGTGCGGTTGTTGCATGGGAAAAGGCAGTTACAGGAGTACCAAATATAAATATGTAATTCGTCGATTGTGGGCAGATGTTTGATTCTCTTTGTGATTTTTGTGATTTTCATGTGTTTGTTTTGTTTTCTACAGCATATTAAGTAAAACTGGCCATGCCGGACCCACTTATGTGGCCGGAGTAGACTAAGCCGAAGAATCCGGTACTTTTTCATATGGAGCGTTGTTGAGGCCCATGTTACGTGCTCGAACAGTGAATGGGGCTACCGGGGCTTTCTTTGGACCTAGGGAGCACCCAAATATATTCAGGGAACAAGGCAGCATTGGTTAATATTTTAAGAAAACAAGGGAACTGACCTAATTTTGGTGGATCGGAATGCGGGAATTTGGAAAACACTTTTGGGATATTAAGACCTTTTCGACCAGCGCAGACACAGATCAACCTGCGCATCCGCATGAGCGTGGAGGATATAACCTTCACGCAGACTGTTCTATATGGTGGAAAAATATCTCCGGGTACAACATTACGATTCCGAGTAACTTCGCACAACTTTGCATAACACATACTTTGCGCGGACTTGCGAGTGTTGTCTGCCGAATATTACGTTTACTCGGTTTGATTCCGAGTGTTTGGGGGAAGTCCGCAAAACGCCGATTTTCGGGGTAAGGAGTTTTTTTTATTTTTTTTTTTGGTCTTTTACCTGAGCTGTACTGTATGTACTTTTCGTTTGAAGTGTAGGTAATTCACGTTTTTCACAGGTATTCCGGTCGTATTCCGGCTCTGATTTAGCGGACTATCAACAATGTTTTCAAATAAAAAAAAAAAAAAACTTTAAAGACAATTTGCAAATTATTTTAGGTTAAAGTATTATCCCTTTTCCATTAGGTTGACATAATATTACTTAATTGATTAATTAAAGCCAATATTGGTATCTTTAATAGGTGTCTTTCACAGGTATACATATATTTTTCACGGGTATTCCGGTATTTCGGTAGTATTCCGGTATTTCGGTGATTCGTGTGACCCGATCAACAGTAGTTAAAATTGTTCTGATTGGAAATCTAAGATGGCCATCATCTGGTTTATATTTATAATATTTCCCTGCCATTGTGCTGTTTACATGATTCTTCAGAAACCACTTAGCCAATTTCCACCAAATTTCACATTGATCCTTCTGTTGAAATGTGATTATAGTTAATTCAAATGATCATGCTGCATTGACTGTCAGGCCCATATATTCTTCTTCAAAACTCAGAACTGCTCAAATGATGGTATTTTCATTAGTTGCTATGATAGGATTGGAAAAAGTTGCATAACATCTGCATGTCTGCAGTGGCTATGTCACTCAGGTGAGCGAACTGTGGCCCGTGGGCCTCTTGTTTCTCTTGTTTTCCATCAATTTAATTCACACTTGCACATGTGATGTATCACGAAGCATCATGAAGCATATTAGTAGTAGAACAGTCATGATCATATGATAGCAGTGTTTGTTTCACATACTTATGCAGGTTTACAGAAAGAACACATGCAATAACACTGCAGTCACCAGAGGAGTGGGTCAGAGACAAGGACCCTGGCTTCTTCAGTTCTGGGCTGATGGCACTGGAACATCGTTGGTCCAAGTGCATCATTCTAGAGGGCAATTACATCAAAAAAGAAGGAGATCGAGCTCAGCCAGAAATAAGTTAGGCTGGTTTTTTATTGACTCGCCCTCATATAATCATACTTGTAAATACAAAATGATTTAAAATATCAGAGAAGTATGGATGCATAGTTTGGTTTTTGGTAGCCAAGTCTTATACCACAAAGTAACTAAAACGATATAAGGAGGTCAATTATATATGGCTTCAATTTCTATATATGTCTCATTACATATGCGATTTACATGTATATGACCATTTCCCCTCTGTAGAGTTCAAATTATAATGTTTGAGTGGTTTTAAGCAGAAGGGGCTTAATACTTTAACTCTTAAAATGCCAAGAAAATCTGCATCTGAAAATGTTGTCTGTTTTTGTCGACTGCTGAATATTCTTGCAAACTTTTAAAACCTATTTTTGCATACAGACAAACAGTGTGGACCCAGATCAGACTGCTCCTAAATCTGGGTCCACACTGTTTGCAGAAATGACTTTTAAAGTAACCGGCAGATGACAAAGCAGACGACAATAGTTGTGACTGGCGCTTTAAGGGTTAATACCGTACACTATGAGTTGGTTTATTATATAGCTATAAATATTGAATGATTAAAAATGTGTGATAAAATAGAATAAGTGTGCAGATAACACTTGATATCAGCATACTGTTTGCTCTAGCTTCTCTGTCCAAATACATATAGTAAATACGGCACACTGTTGAATTTCAGAAATAGGTGATACAGTTATAGATCATACAAGTGGGGAACCAGTGGAGAGAACAGAATCCGAGAGAGAAGTAGAAACATATCAAATACCAGCCCACCGTGTTGTCATAGCAGCCAGATGTGACTGGTTTAGAAGAGCATTACTCAGTGGCATGAGGGAATCTATAGATAGGTTAATATACTATTTGAAACTTTAACCCTTAGAGCACCAATCACAGCTGCAGGACATTTTTTAACATGAGCCATTGCAGACTGATCAGTGTCTGCTGGGTGCTTAGTGGACAGCCAAGGATCCAGTTTCTTTAGATGTGCACTACTGATCAAGTTGCATGTACTTGATTCCTGATTTCTTTATTAGGTGTCCATGTGTAGCAGTACAAGTTGGGGCAAAGAAGACTTAATTTGCTGCTTATGCAAGTCAGTCTCATGTGCCCCAACTTGTACCATGCTTTTACAAGTCATTTTCTCCTATGCCCCAGCTTGTACCTTTAAACATGGAGGGCTCAGTTAGCCACTGTAGTCTGGAGACCCCTATAAGGGTAATTGGTGAACAGTGCAGACCCAGAGCAGATGCTGCAGAATGCAGCATCTGATCAGGGTCTCCACTGTTTGTAAATAGTTCAACCATTTTTCTCTAGGAATATCTAAATCACATAGCCTGATATACCTAAAATCAAAATTGGACTCTTCCAATATATAGTGTGGGGTAGTTTATTCAGACTACAATGAGGATTCTGAATATTCATAATTTGAGCAGCTACATAAGAATAATGTACCTTTTAAAATTTAACAAATTTACACTACTATGTTGGTTTAAACCCGTTTTAACATGCTGGGCCCAGTTGTTCAAAGCATTGTTAGCTTGTTAATGACCACTTGTTAACTGTTGTTGCTAAGGTATTCTCAAATACATTGATATTTATGCTGCAAAAATGTGTGTAACAAAGCTACTCACATTTTTTCAGCTAAAAATATGAATGTATTTACCATATTTCAAGATAGAAATTTTAATGTCACATTAGCTAAAAACTTCATTAAGTTTTGAACAACGGGGCCCAGTTAGTTATACTGTATTTCATTAAAATTATGTGCCGGAGGCAGTTTAGCATAATTGCTGCACACAAATAAACTGATCATGTAGCCAATGATAGGTGTGAGAAAAGTGTGGCGGTTATATAAACACCCTGCATTTCAGTGTTTATGAAGTAATGCTTGCGTTTCCGTGATTTGTCGCTGGGAGCCAGTGAAATATCACTAGGCAGAGGTCATTACCACAGCAGCCAGGCCAATAAGAAGAGAAGGTATTGACAGGGCAGCCAAGATAATAAGAAGCTGTTCATCCAGCAGCCTGGGCCCAGTTGTTCAAAGCTAACGACGTCGTTTGTTAACGATTCGTTAAAATTTACATCGACTGAAATTTTTTGCTGAAAAAATGTGAGTAGCTTTTGCAGTGCAAAAGCTACTCACATTTTTTCAGCAAAAAATATCAGAATATTGTATATTGAATCCACTAAAACAGTTAACGAAATGACCCTTAACAAGCTCGTTAAGCTAACGACGCTTTGAACAACTGGGCCCTGGTCTATAAGTGCCTATGAAATGTTACAAAATATCATTACATATATTTTAATCAGGTTAAAGTAGATAAATTCCATCAGTGAAAAAAAAGGAAAATTGTGATTGAGTTTGGCTACCCTAAATATGAAGCAAGTGATGATATGATGATTTGGATGCACAGATATAGGTAGCACCTATTAAAATCATATTTGATGATAAGATGAAGATAAATATTTTCTGTAGGCTGTCACCATTTGCATTCATTTATTCATTTATGTCACAAAGCAGGACTAGATTTTTATCGCACCTGCTTGTAGCAGGGTGCGATATAGGCGTCCGATTTTCCGTCCGTCCGTCCGTCCGTCAGTCCGTCCGTCCGTCAGTCTGTCCGTCCGTCCGTCTGTCAACATTTATGTCGACGTTCGACATTTATGTCAAAGTTAGTATTCTAATCAACTACAAGACTAAACAACCATCAAACCTTGCATGAAACATCTCCCTGACCTCCTGACTTTGCAACATAGGCGTCCGCTTTTCCGTTTGTCTGTCCACTCGTCCGTCCGTCTGTCAACATTTATGTCGACGTTCGACATTTATGTCAAAGTTAGTATTTTAATCAACTACAAGACTAAACAACCATCAAACCTTGCATGAAACATCTCCCTGACATCCTGACTTTGCGACATAGGTGCCCACTTTTCCATTCGTCTGTCTGTTCGTCTGTCTGTCCGTCCGTCCGTCCGTCTCTTAACAGTTCTGTTATGTCGAAGTTCGACATTTATGTCAAAGTTAGTATTCTAATCAACTACAAGACTAAACAACCATCAAACCTTGTATGAAATATCACCCTGACCTCCTGACTTTGCGACATAGGTGCCCGCTTTTCCATTCGTCTGTCCGTTCGTCCGTCCGTCTGTCTCTTAACAGTTCTGTTATGTCGAAGTTCGACATTTACATCAAAGTTAGTATTCTAATCAACTACAATTCTACAACAACCATCATACCTTGCATGACACATCTCCCTGACCTCCTGACTTGGCAGATATGTTGACCCAGTGACCTTGACCTATATTTTGCGCTCCATTGACTTTGACACAATTTACGTTGATGTTCCAGATCTTCTCAACTATAAGGCGTACAACTACCAAACCTTGCATAGTGCTTCTCCTAGAGGTACAGACTTGGCAGGTACCTTGACCCGGTGACCTTGACCTATATTTTGCGCTCCAGTGACTTTGACATATTTTGCGTCAACATTCAATATCTCCTCAACTATAAGGCCTACAACCGTCAAACCTTGCAAAGTGCTTCTCCTCAATGTACTGACTTAGCAGATACCTTGACGTGGTGACCTTGACCTATATTTTGGCTGCAGTGACTTTAACATAATTTACGTCAACGTTCCAGATCTCCTCAAGTGTAAGACCTCTAGCTACCAAACCTTGCATAGTGCTTCTCCAATATGTACTGACTTGGCAGGTATCTTGACCCGGTGACCTTGACCTATATTTTGCGCTCCAGTGCCTTTTACACATTTTATGTCAACGTTCAATATCTCCTCAACTATAAGACCTACAACCATCAAACCTTGCATAGTGCTTCTCCTCAATGTACAGACTCTGCAGGTACCTTGACTGGGTGACCTTGACCTATATTTCACGCTCCATTGACTTTTACACCGTGTACGTCACCCTTCCATATGTCCTCAACTGTAAGGCCTTCAACCACCAAACCTTATATAGCACTTCTTCTAGATGTATTGACTCAACAGGTACCTTGACCTGGTGACCTTGACCTATATTGTGCACTCCAGTGACTTTGACACATTTTATATTGATGTTCGGTATCTCCTCAAATATAAGACCTACAACCACTAAACCTTGCATAGTGCTTCATCTCATTGCACTGGCTTGGCAGGTACCTTGACCCAGTGACCTTGACCTATATTTGACAAATTTTACGTTGATGTTTGATAACTCCTCAACTATAAGGCCTACAACCACCATACCTTGCATTGTGCTTCTCCTTGATGTACTGAATTAGCAGGTACCTTGACCCGTGACCTTGACCTAAATTTCATGCTCCAGTGACTTTTACACATTTTACGTCAATGTTCCATTATCATTGGGCTGTATGATACGAAAAGTCAGTGCTGAAGATATAGCCATTAGAGGGAATGGGACTGGCCTGGAATATATGTGCCCCACTTGGCACTTTGTCTACATTTTTTTCAACCCAGTTTTCCAAGTAAGCACTGCTAAGAATGAAATAAACTTATTTAATAACCACATTCTGATTGTGGCTCCTGTGACTTTTGCACCAGCAGGTGCGATGACGCCTTCCGCGGAATTCTTGTTTTTTTTTTTTTTGCTTTTTTTTTGCCAATAAGTAATGAATTGTCCTTGTACCTATATTGCCACTTGTCATCAAAATTATCTCAGTCTAAACAAGAATTCTGATGACATACTACAACCAAAAGCTTCTTGAAGAAACAAAAATAAAAGATTTAATCTGGATATCCCTTGTGTCAGGAGGGTTGATAAGTTCTTGTACCATATTTATTACTCTAAGTTTTTGGACACATTAACTTTTTTCAATACTTGTTCCAAAACTGGAACAAGTCCATTTGATTACCTATTGATGTGTCAAAACAGTTGCTGGATGAGTAGCAAACAGTGTAGACCCTGATCAGATGCCACATTCTGTGGCATCTGATCTGGTCTACACTGTTTGCTCAGGCCTGTCTGTCCAAATAGTTACAGTTAATATGGTAATATCTTGTAACTATTCATAATTTATTTCATTACCATACTCTTTGTATAATCCAAACAGGTCCATTTGATTATCTGGTGATGTTTCCACAAAGTGCTGACTGAATCCCAAATACAATTAGTGCAGACCCTGATCAAACTGCTTTTTTATGGTCTACTCTGTTTGCTCAGGCTTGTCTGTCTGAATATTTGGGGTTAGTATGATATGTTTTCTCAAGATGTATATCTTTATCACTTATAGCGCCAAGCAAAATTTGTACCAGACAACATTCTAAAAAAATTTTTTTAATTTTTCATAGAAAGTAAGTCTTGTCATTTCATGTGAATCATCCGCAAAACAGACAATTCACATGAAATGTCAAGACTTGTTTTCTCTGAAAGAAATTTAAAAAATCAAAATTGTTGTGTGCTGCAGTTGTGATTGATGCTATAAGTTTTGAAAATTATGAAGTGGAGTTTGCCCATATTAACACTGTTGCTAAAGAACGTGTTTTTGTCTATTTCAGAAAAATTACAGTTCATGATACCAACCCGGAGTTGTTCCGATTGTTTTTAGAATATGTGTATAGTGGTCAGCTAGATCTGAATGAAATGTCTACAGAACAACTGGCAGATATGATAACATTAGCTGATAGATATGATGTATGTGTTTTTTTGTTTTCGGACTATGCAACACTGAATAGTTGAAACCTGCCATATGGAAATATGAGCAGCAGTGTCAGAAAACTTACCTTCTGACATGTGACAGTGGAGAAACTGCAACTTCGGCTATCCAAAATATGCTAAGTGAAGAGTCTGATCAGACTGTGCAAATGCACAGGCTGATCTGAATCTTCCCTGGATACACATGTCTGAATGTATGGTTTTTGACATGGTGGTTCTTATTATTTTCTGTACATTTTTATACTAATCTATAGTATATATGAGGTTTATATTAGTTTTACTAATACCGACCCTCCCCCCTCTCCCCCCCTCCCCTCACCCCCATTCCTTCCATCTCTAACACACACACACACACACTTACACACACACACACTTACACACACACACACACACACACACACACATACACACACACACACACACACACACACACACTTACCCACACACATATGAAAACTATGCATTCAGAGATGGTAGATATCATAGATATGACAGTGTATCTATTCAGTTCAGTCCATGCTGGGTGCAGTTTAAATTGAGCTGCACCACTAGGAAATACACCTTCAGATGTGGACATTTTGTGGAATTGTCAGATTACATCCGGGCCCAGTTGTTCAAAGCATCGTTAGCTTAACGAGCTCATTAGTGGTCTAAATGTTAATTGTTCCAGTAAGTAGAATATCTAATTCACTGGTATTTTTGCTGAAAAAATGTGAGTAGCTTTTGCAAATGCAAAAGCTACTCACATTTTTTCAGCAAAAATATAAGTATTTATGCCATATGTAATGATCAAAGTTTGAACAATATGTTAACTAATGACATCGTTAGTTTTGAACAACTGTGCCCAGACTGCATGATGATCTAAGTCTTCCTTTTGGATATTCAGCTGATTTTTGATTGACTGATATGGTCCATTACTGTTCCTAAATATTTAGATACTGTAGCCCCCAACCCTTCAAGCAGAATCATAGCAGGCTGGGCCCCTTAGCACAGTTATCACATCTGGATGCAGGTCCAGAGGTTGCTACCGGTATTTTGAATTCCAGCTTTTGTGGCGTGATAATGAAATCATTTCTACAGGCATTCTCATAGTTGTGCTGATTCTAGAAGGGCACTTGTCAGGTACTGATAAAAGAATGTTCACCAGTACTCGCTAACTGCTAAGCCTGCCCAGGAAAAGTCTGAACAGGTTAACTGACCAGCTCGATATGACTTTAACAGCCTTGACTGTGCCATAGAACTCCAAATCAAATAAAATCATAACCGACAACAAGCTTCTTTATATTATACACCACCACAAGACAGTGGTGTGGTATTTTGTTTTCCTCTTCAAGTGTCCTTCTATAGGCCTGTCCGTTCATTATCCCCACGCTAGAATCTTAAAACTATCACAGGCGATAGCCCTATGGATGAGGACTAGAGGAACGCATTTGGAATTTTGATGTGCACGAAGATGTGCGATGGCGCTGCCGCAGGGATATGCAATGGCACGCCATCGACTTGCTCTAGTTAGGACATGGTTTCCTCTCTCTAACCTGCATAGTTTTTGGGTTTTTAATTAAATTTTGTGGGTGAGTGATTTGGGATTGTTAATGGGCAGATTTCATCAATTTTTGACAGAATTGTCTGTCTGCAACATGTCCATACTTTTTTTCCGGGCAATAACTTGAGTAACTATCAATGGTATTAACCGTTCTTGGTACATGCATTGATATTATGGAGATCTAGTATTACGATTGCAAATGGGCAAATTTCGTCTATTTTTGACAAGAGTTATCTGCCCACCACACAATAGTGGCCGGGTTATTATCATGTCACGTTTTTATTTTTATCGTTTTCCAGAATTCCCAAAAAGAATAAAAATTCAGAATGTTGTCTGCTGCAGTAGTGGTTGTCATTTTAATTAAGGGTTAATTTGCTACTTATGGTAGAGTTGACAGCTTGATGATGTTTCAAAAAGTTATGGCTAAATGACAGATACATGTAGTACAGACTGTTGGGTATTGGAGCGGTTTGGGCTGGGCTACTTATGGTAAAGATGACAGCTTGATGATGTTTCAAAAAGTGATGGCTAAATGACAGATACATGTAGTACAGACTGTTGGGTATTGGAGGGGTTTGGGCTGGGTCCAAACTGTTTGCAATGCCATATCTGCCTGAATATAAAGGTTGAATATGATACATCCTGTTCATTTTTAGAGTTTGATAGAATCTTTGCAGTTTTTTTCTAAATGGTGCAGTTCATTACTTGAGATAAAATGGGACATTGACCCTACTCAGACTGTGTAGTTATTTCTAACACCCCTTCTTGTGTTGTCCCACATTTGTCTTTACATTTCTAGTCGTGCTGTATCTAAGGTATCTGAGCATAGGAATGTTGTCGCATGCTATCGATGGGAAACCAGTCATATTGGCCAAAACATTCGTATACATAATAAATTATATTATGTATTAAGACAGAAAATGACTTATGAACATTGCAGTTCTTTGACTTGTTTTACCTGATGAGTTCCTCTACAGGTTATACCATTCAAACACATCGTTTTACTTCTTGTTTCCATCGTGTAGTTGTTGACATGTTCGAAAACAAAACAAAAAGTCGGTTAACATTCTTATTTTGTTTTGCAATTCTTTCATGAACACAGGACACAAGTTTTATATTTTACATCGTTTTTATATTTTACATTGTCAGCTGATTTGCATTTGTCCGCCATTTTGAATATTCGTCATCGAACCTTGTGACTACGTAACCGTTGACGTAATGCTTAAGAGGTATTGTCAACTACCAAAGGGGAAGACAGGTAATAATAATAATAATAAAAATCTATAAAAATTCTCATTTATGCAAAATTCGCTCAATGAGGGGTGTTAGAAAAGAAATAAATTATCTGAACTGTGCTCAAATGACCCAGATAGAGCACAGTTGAGTTTGGGTTGTACCCATTTGAGCACTCGCTCGCTCGTGCTCAAATGGGTACAACCCAAACAGAGCTGTGCCTTTAGCCGGCCTCAGTGGGTCAGTTGGATGCGCCATCCAACTGGAGACCAGGAGGTCGAGGGTTCAACCCCCGCCAAGGTGGGGCAACATTCTTTCATGGAGATTGATCATGAAATATTTTCTACAGTCATTCTCTCCCGCTGAATCAAGAAGGGCAGTTGTCAGTTTCTGGCAAAAGAATGTGCACAATACTGGTTAACCGCTTAGAGGTCTAAGCCTGCCCAGTAAACATGTGGTTAGGTAAACTGACCACACTGGACATGACCCCATTGGGTTGACTGGGCCGTAAAACCTCAAAAAACAACTGTGCTTTATCTTAGGCATTTGAGCACGGTTCGGAAAAAATTATTTCTTAAATAACATCACAACTGGATATAAGGCACTTTATTCAACAACAAAAAAATGTTGCTATTTTTCCACAAAAGTGTATGTTGTGGTTACTCTTTAGAAGTGCCTCACTGAGGCACTTCTAATGAGTACCCACAGCATACTTTTTCATGGAGAAATAAAAATATTTTCTTCCAATACCAACTCTTGTCTTGAGCTATGGTTATATGTTGTTTTGTTTGCAGACGACCAGTTTAAAGTCATGTTGTGAGTATGCCTTAAGGCTGCATGTTGATGATGAAACTGCTCTATATCTTGTCAGCCTTGCAGATCAGCTAAATGCAAAAGTACTTAAGGTAAGTTTTCTTTACTAATCTAGTTCTTATTCCTGGTACATTTGTTAGTTAATGGTTTAAATTCCTATTAGTTAAAGGTGATAAATTTACATAGTAGCTATTCCTGGTGCAGTTCTTAGTTAATTATTTAAATTCCTATTAGTTAAAGATAATAAATTTATATTGTAGTGAAAAAAAAAATGTGTTTTCTTAGAGTAAAAAGAAAAATATCAATAATTTTATCTGGAAAAAAAATATCTACAGCTATATTATTTAGCAGTTCAGTGTAGGATTAACTATTCAGACACTGTAACTTCTCACCATATTATTTGAGAAAAGCAGTTTGTCAGCTACTGGCAAAAGTAAATGTACAAAATACAGGTTTACTGCTTAGAGGACAGCTTGTCTATGAAAAAAGAGTGAGTAGGTTAATTGGCTGGCTCAACATGTCTTTGACAGTATTGACTGGGCCGTAAAACTCGTAAATAAAACACAAAAACATACTTATCCTGAAATTGGAGTATGCCTATCATGTTTCTAAAACTATTGATATATGATGGTACAATGATGAGACAAACATAGATATTTTTCAAAAATGGGTTTCATGTGTTCATTTTTACAAGAGTTGTGGCCCCTAATAAATGTGAAAACTTTTCCTCGCAATATCCAGTTTCTTTAAGACTAAGTGATTTACATGACGTGTATTATTGGCATTTGAAATCCTCAAAGTATTGTTTACTGACATTTCTAGTAACATATATCGTTTCAACACATATCTGTGGCGGGTTGGGTATCGCACAGTGCTCTTATTGTAATGTTAAGCTCCAGATAAGAGGGGTTATCCAGATAATACAGTGGACCCTCGTTATAACGATAGCATTTGTCCCCTAAGATTTTGCCGTTAAAAAGATTCTGCCACTATATAGAATCCCAACACATACCAGTATTAAATGATAAAAAGCCCTTTCCCCTTATTTACTCCAAGAAACATTTGTTGAGGCGATTCTAATAAATATCCACAACATATGTTTTGTGGAGTATATCCACAACATATGTTTCGTGGAGTATTAAGTACAATATTCCAGATTATCTCTAATTATCTACCTCATCTTGAGCTAAGGAATCGTTCCATTCTAATTGTCATTATAATGAATTTTATCGTTATATCAAATTTCAGTATATAGAGGGTTGACTGTAGTTCAGTATTTCTCCACAAAAACATGTTGTGGTACTCATTAGAAGTGCCTAAGTGAGATTTTTCTAATGAGTACCCACAACATATGTTTTCATGAAGAAAATAAGAGAAATGTAATACTTTCCGGTTGAAAAAAGTGCCTTATCTGAATCTTTGTATGTTTCTTCAGGAAGCTGCAATGAACTTTATCTCTGACCACCCTGTGTTAACAAGTAGTGAAGTGTTTCATGATCTTCCTGAACACTTACAACTTGAGGTAGAAGCTGTCTCTCTCACGTCGTAAGTAGCCATTGTTACAATGCCACCCAAGTTTTCATGATAGAGTGTGGTAAAGTAGTTAGCACTCCCAGCTGTGAATAATTAGCTCCTCAGTTTGAATCTGAATTCAACTCATATGTGGAGGCTTTCATTATCACCCTTCCATTATCTCTTTTTGGACGAGTTTTTCCAAGGAACTTCAGGTAGACAGCAAAGACTCTGATAGACTCCTGTCTATGGAAATTTCTACCAACAAAAGACACATAAGCCAAGCCAGATATAAGTTAAGTTAGGCCAGTTATAAGTTAAGTAGTGGCTACCTCATGACTGTGATGACAGTGTTGCTTAAGAAGACTAAATGGTGCCATTCTCTGATGTTCAGTATTCAAGTTATAAACAGTTTTGTGACATTTTCAAGAAAACATATTACCCTGGAAAAATCGGACAGACAGGCCTGAGCAAACAGTGTAGACCCAGATGAGATGCTGCAGAACGTGGCATCTCATCAGGGTCTACACTGTTTGCCACTCATCCAGCAATTTTTAGACACAGCATCAGGAAGTAAATTGTATTTGTTCAAAGTTTAGAACAAGTATTGTAAGGAGTTGAGGTGTCCAGATACTTAGGGTAAATATCATATATAAGAAAGTGTTTGCTTAATATGAGAAATCTATCACTCTGAAAAGTAGATAATGTAAAAAGTCTTCTTAAGAAACAATTTGCAACAAGGGAAAACAAGAAAAAATATCATCATTTTGTCATTTTCTCAATCTGCCCAGAGAGTGGTAAAGGTTAAGTTATTGTTAGTCTAGAGACCCCCAGAAAGAGTAATTGGCAAATAGTGCAGACCCAGATCAGACACCACAGAATGCGGCATCTGATCACAGTCTCTGCTGTTTACAAATAGTTTAGCCATTTTTCTCTTGTGTGAGGAAGTCTATTCAGTCTACAATGGGTTAACAACCGTCAAAGATTCTGGCCAGATTGCATGTACCATTTTACCCTGACACCATAACTTCTTACTATACTTGACCCAAGTTGAAGACAGTCTGATCTGAGTCTTGCTGTTAACTAAGGCATGTCTGTCTGAACAATTAGAAAATTATACACATTAGCTTGAACTGGGATTTTGCTCATCACAGTGGGTAGTTTCTCCTCAAAGTTTATGATGTATTAGCCTCCCCAAATAGACAATGACCTTATGACATACACTACACCCTCTTTATAACACGGTTAGTTATAACACGGTTTTGGATATACCACGGTTCAAAGATGGGTCCTAAAAATGTATAGATTATATTGAAAAATGACCATAAATGGTCATTTTTCAATATAATCTATACATTTTTTTTTGGATGTAACATGGTTGTTTAACTAACACAGTTTTTGTTATGGACCCCAACAGTAGTGTTAAAAAGAGGTTGTGGTGTATGTGCAGCCTAGTCCCAGATCACTCTGCACATATGTGAAGTCTGATCGGGGGTCTATGCTCATAGCTGCAGATAGGAGGAGGTATCTACATAATCTTTTCCTAATTTCTCCACGAAAACATATGTTGTCATAGCACTAGTTAAGGTGCTTTTTTCAATCTAAAAATATTGATATTTTTCTTCTTTCTCCACGAAAACATATGTTGTGGGTACTCATTAGAAGCGCCTCGGCCGAAACATGTTGTGGTACTCATTAGCAGTGCCTTACCGAGGCGCTTCTAATGAGTACCCATAACATGTTTTCGTGGAGAAATAAGAAAAATATTTACGGGATACCCTCCCTTATCTAGACCTATGATTGTGGGTACTCATTAGAGGTGTCTTATTGAGGTGCTTCTAATGGACACCCACAACATATATATTTGTGGAGAAATAACAAAAGGATCAGTACTTTTCATTTGAAAAAGAAAGTGTTGCTTGTCACCAATAGAATGTTATCAACCAGCACAGATGCAGATCAGTTTGCTTAAATATACAGGCTGATCTTGGTCTGTGCTGATTGCATATGTTATAAGGTTGTTTCTATTTAGAGAGACATATATTTTGTCTGTTACAGGTTAGAGTCTCGACCAAGGGGTTCTAGTTTACACTCCCATACGGAAACACCCAGCTCTGTATCTAGTGTATCAGAGATAGAAGAAATGATGAATAATGTAGATCTGTTGGACAGACTTAATGTAAGTTTAATAATGTTAATATTATCACCAGTTTCAGCTAATAAATTGATGAATCAATGAAGAAAATTGATGAAAAAGATCAACAAACAGTGGAAATTGTTGAATTATTATTGCATAAAAAGCAGTGCCACAGGTTATTAACAGCTGTGCATTAACCGGCGAAAAGCCATGTATTAACAAGGCAATTCACATGATATTAATGCACAGCTACGCAACTTTCAATATGCTCGTACTGGGGCCACAGAATTGCTGCCGTCACAAGGTGTGTACTGCCCTGCCCTAGAACGAGCATAGTCCATGGAAATAGCATTCGCGAGACATCGGTGAAGAGCCGAAACAAAATAGTGCAAGAAAAAACGTGAAAAGTAGCAAATGTTTTCAGTTTTTATGCAATAATAGCGATCAAACATGGTTTTTCAGTGCATTAACATTCACCAGGTCCCTTGGGAGGTGTTGAAAACCGTGGCCTTTGGCCTCGGTTTTCAACAACTACCACGGGACCTGGCGAATGTTAATGCATGAAAAACCATGTTTGATCCCTATATTGAAAGATATGCAAGAAAAGAATCTGTCATAGGTGTTTGGTGCATATAGAAAAATCCATCCCAAGGGTAACTGTCTGGCATTACAAGGCAAAACCTCATGCTGCCAGACAGCAAATTCAAGCGACAGATTTTTCTGTACACACTGAAAACCCATCATAGATCCGTTTTCTTGCATACCTTTCAATAATTTCTACTGTTTTTATCTTTTTCTTTGATTTTAAATGCTGTACTTCCTCAGATACCTAATGAAGTTGGTGTCCAGCATCTTGAAAGTTGTCGTCATTCATCAAACCTCGATGACATCAGTTTAGCAATAGAGTTTTGTAATGTCCTATACAACCATTGCATTGATAGACTTGAAGTTTTTCCTTTTTATCTTACCCCTGGTTAGGATAGGGTGGGTAGGATAGGTATTACTGTCCCCAGTGAAAACCTCAGATACACAAGACGAATGGATATTCTTGGTAGATTTTCTGCCATTTTTGACAAGGGAGACAACTTTTGTGACTTCTTGTTTACTTTCCTGTACACCAATCCCCTTCTGAAAAGGGATCTTCTCTAAAGGAAAGAATTTGCACACAGTGGGAGCAAATTCTTTCTTTCTTGAGTAGATCCTTTTTCAGAAGGGAGCAAAAACTGTTTCAACAGAGTTGTCTTCCTTGAAAACTTATTGGTTACCCTTAATCCATGAATATTTGACAAGCTAAATGTAAGTATACTAATCTAAATATAGTGGACCAGACTTTATGAAATAATCTAAATATAATGTCCAAACTAATTGAGCAGACTAAATGTAAATAATTAAGATTACGGGCTTATTTGTAATGTAAGAGTAATGATGAAAAGCCTTAGCTTTAATACCATAATTTAACAACGGTAATGTAGATCCCAAAGTGACCTGTAACTGAGACTGAATAAACTCTACCCACATTCTATATTGGAAGAGTCTAGTTTCTACTTTAGGTATACTCTACCCACATTCTATATTGGAAGAGTCCAGTTTCTACTTTAGGTATGTTAGGCTATGTGATTTAGATATTCCCAGAGAAAAAATGGTTAAACTATTTGCAAACAGTGGAAACCCTGATCAGATACCTGGGCCCAGTTGTTCAAAGCTAACGATGTCGTTAGTTAACGATTCGTTAAAATTTAAATCGAGTGATACACAAATATGCTGAAATTTTTTGCTGAAAAAATGTGAGTAGCTTTTGCAGTGCAAAAGCTACTCACATTTTTTCAGCAAAAAATATCAGAATATTGTATATTGAATCTGCTAAAACAGTTAACGAAATGACCCTTAACGAGCTCGTTAAGCTAACGACCCTTTGAACAACCGGGCCCTGATTAAAATGGCTAAACTATTTGCAAAAAAGTGGAGATCCTGATCAGATGCATTCTGTGGCATCTGATCTGGGTTTGTACTGTTGGCCAGTTACCATTTTGGAGGTCTCCAGAATAAAATGGGCTAATAATGTAGTCCCAGATTTATCTGTAATACAGTTATCTCCCTAGTATTTGAAATGTTTCAGAAAATGGGGGCTATTGTTAAAGGAAAGAATTTGCTCCCAGATGGAACAAACATAGCTCTTGATAAGATGCTTTTTTTTTTCAATCCAAAAGTACTGATATTTTTCTTATTTATCCACAAAAACATATGTTGTGGGTACTCATTAGAAGTGCCTTGCCCACAAAATATGTTTTGGTGGAGAAATAAGAAAAATATCTACCTGATACCCACTCTTATCTAGATCTATGGAACAAAGTCTTGCCTTTCAGAATATTTCCCAGTGAGATAGGATGTATATATTTGCATGTCAGAGTTATTTCCCTTAGAGGTATATCCATTCCCACTGTCCCGTTTTTGTGTATTTACAGCCAGAATATGCAACTTCTAGTTCATCTGAAGACATGCTGCCTACGGCAGATTCCAATCAACTCACGTCTTGTGTAGAAATAATCAAAGGGATTGTTGGAGACACGATACCACACGAGGAACTTGTTCAAGCTGCTCTGGCAGCTGACTGTGATGCTAACAGAGCATTAAACTTCTTATTTGCATAGTTGACATTGAAAGGGACTTTTGATAAGTGGTTTCCTTTATAGATAAAAATATAGCTCTAGATATTAAAACTTCTTTTTTTTCAGCGAAAAAGTACTGATAGTTTTCTGATAGTCTACAAAACATGCAAGTACTCCTAAGAATTAGCAAAGGGATTCTTGTGAGTACCCACAACATATGAGCAGCGTTAGAAACCCTATCTTAGGACATGTGTGCCCAGTGCATATTCAGATCAGCCTGCCCATTTGCACAGTTTGATCAGAATCTTCACTGGGGCATTTAGGATAGCCAAGTATGCAAAGTTTCTCCATGTGGACAACAGAGACTCTGATCTTAGATGCACAGGCTGATTTGAGTCATTGGGTGCACATATTAGAAGGTACCTTTTCTCATGTTGCCACACATGTTTTCATATGACTTAATCCTTCTCTTGCTGAACATGACATGCCCTGTCTAAGCAAACAGTGTAGATCCAGATCAGTTGGCTTCTGAAGAAGCCAACTGATCTGGATCTGCACTGATTGTCATTATATATGTGAATTACTATCAAAAACCCGGATCAAGTAATCTGATTGGCTTGAAATTAGAAGTAGGCGTGGCATCTTAATTTATTCAGCATGACAAGGATTAAAAATATATTTATCTGGATAGTTCACATCTAGAGTCATAGAGCATATTCATCAGTCTTCAGTGTCGGCATAAAGAAATTAGGCATATTTGGTTATCCAAGTGTGCCTAGTGAAGATTCCGATCAGACTGCATGAATGCACAGACTGATCTGCATTTTGGCTGGGAACACATGTATGCAGGTATGTTTTCAGACTTTGTGGCTCATGTTTTCATGGAATATTTTCTTTTTAAAGATGTTTATTTGGGAACCAAGCCTTATCTAGTGCTATGAACATTCTACTTATTTTTATGATATCTTAACCCTTGTCCTGCTGAATAAATTAAGATAGCACACCCACTTCTAATTTTCAGCCAATCAGATCACATGATCCAGGTTGTTGATACAAATTTACATACTTAATGACAATTGATACAATTTAGATACTTAATGACAAACAGTGCAGATCCAGATCAGTTGGCTTCTTCAGAAGCCAACTGATCTGGATCTACACTGTTTGCAAAGGCAGGGTATATCCAGGTTCAGCAGGACAAGAGTTAATGAAATTAGTTATGGGATCTCACTGGAATTGTTTCCTTCAAGCCCCCATTCATGGAGAATGAAAAATATACTTAGCTGTAGATAGGAATAAAGATTTGTTTTTCAGCTAAAAATATTGATATTTTTTCTCACTTCTCCACAAAAACATACATTAGGGATACTAATTAAATATGTCACAGTGAGCACAATTTGTGTTCAAATGTAGAAATAGAATATAATAATCTAGATACCCCTCTTATCTTGAGCTTTGAACTGTCATATCAAACTACTAACACGAGTTATGAGTTTATATTTTATCTAAATACTCTGCTTATCATTAGCCCTTAATTAGCTAGGTTTCTAAATTATCTTTTATTTGAGCTTGGATATGAGAGAAGGAGTGTATGTGTGAACAATGAAGATCCAGATCAGCCGGTCTTTGCTATTTGTGGACATATTCTTTAGTACACAGTGAATCTGTAAGCAAAAAGACCAGCGTGCGTGTGCCCACTTCTTGTGCCCTTCCTTGGGTGTGTGTGTGCCAAAGACTCTGTTGCTTATGGTGTGACTATTTATTTTTATTTGTGTGTGTTGTATAGTAAATGTCCTAAAATTTTGAACACTTTACTCCATACTTTTTTCGTCCAAATTTTGCTTTTTATACAGTTATTTCTTAAAATACTTAGTGGAAAGGCAAATGGTGTAGACCCTGATCAGACTGCTCCTTAAGGAGCAGTCTGATCTGGGTCTGCACTGTTTGTATATGTCATTTTATTAGCAGCTTTGATGTACGGATTTTAGGACATTTACCGTAATATCTGTTAATTGGTATAGAAGACAGAGTAATTTGCCTTATTCGCTCATGTTGATAGACAGTCAGCCAGATCGCAGATGTCAGTCACTAACCTGTTACTTTGCTATAGACAGGTAAATGACAGTTACCTTTTCTTTGAGAATATATGAGCCGCATTGCAAGAAAAAGAAAGGCCTTTTTGACTTCCCATTGAAAGTCCAGTCTTTCAGGGCACATGCCCAGCCCCTTAGCAAGGCCATATGTCTGGAGCTTTGGCTGAAGTTCCTCTTTGGCCTACTGCTTACATGAGTGAATAGATGTGCAGTCTTGCCTGAACCCTTGCTGTTCTCATATTCTATAATGGCTCTTTCCCATTATATGACTCCATATATACATTTGATAGGACCAAAATAGCCAATTACATGTACATCTTAGATGATCAAATGTGCTATTGAGGACAGTTTGTAAGTATATGGGAGTTTGTAAGTTTATGGAAGTCTGACTTTACATGATAGATTAAACTTGAACAGGTGACATTTTTTTCTCTGTTTTCACTGAAAACGGCTTTATAGTTCATGTGAATAATGTCTGAAGGAGATTTACTTGACACGACATCCGATATTTTCTGGGAAAAAAATAAGAAAAATGTCATTTGTCATCTACTTATTTTGTAAAACATGTCATCTGCCAATGGATACACTATCAGGGAATGCAACACCATCTGATTTGTGTTGTTGTTTTGCCTCCTTTCTGAAAAGGAAAGAACAAGCTTCCTTTTCAAAGAAGGCTTGGTGTGTAGCAAAGCAAACAGAAAGTCACAAAAGTTGTTCTGGTGATAAAAAATGGGAAAAAAATGTGCCAAGTTTATCCAGTCCCCTGAAATTCTGTGTAGCAGAGGTCAACTGCTTACAGACCTTGACAAGCCATATGATGTAATCCATAGCTCCAGATAAAGGTGATAAGTTTTGCAATCATTACGAAAACATGCCTATTCAAATATATAGAAAGTTTCACCTCTCAAAACTGAAAATTTTCAGATGAAAAACTCTGTTATTTTCCATATTTCTGCTCAAAGCATAGATTGTGGGTACTTGTTAGAACCGCCTCGGCGAGGCGGTTCTAATGAGTACCCGCAATCTATGTTTTCGAGCAAAATAAGAAAAATAATGTATACCCCTGTAAACCCCAGTTTTACTGTATAAAAGTGGGGTTTAAGGGGGTGAAAATTATATAGGCATGTTTTCGTGATGAATTCAAACATATCCTTGGCATTGCCTTAGTGTACCAAAACGACTGGATACTCACTGCAGATGCCTCAGTGAGGCAGTTCTACACTCTACTCCCTGAAGTTCCAGTGACTGCCCACAAGTTATGTTTAGGAGCAAATACATCTGTAGCTATTTAACCTTTGCCCATAGGTCTAGATAAGAGTGGGTATCAGGTAAATAATTTTCTTATTTCTTAACAAAAACATGTAGTTACATCAGAAGTGCCTGCCGAGGCACTTCTAATGAGTACCCACAACATATGTTTTAATTGAGAAATGAGAAAAATATAGAGACTTTTTGGTTGAAAAAATCAGCTTATCAGGAGCTTTGTTTGCCATTTTCTTAGCTAATTCAGTAGATGCTGAAATTTTTGCTGAAAAAATGTAAGTAGCTTTTTTGCAGTGCAAAAGCTACTCACATTTTTTCAGCAAAAAATATCAGAATATTGTATATTGAATCCGCTAAACAAAATGACCCTTAACGAGCTTGTTAAGCTAACGATGCTTTGAACAACTGGGCCCAGAATGGCAAACGGTGTAGATTTTGATGAGACAGCTCGTTATAAGCCATCCCATCTGGATCTATAGTTTGCATAGTTGTCTGTACCCTTCTAGTGGGTTGAAAGGGTTAATGCATGAACTGTAAAACCCTAGGCAGCACATCCACACAGTCTGATCAGGGTATTTATTCTGTTCTTACAATGTATTTGGGTGTATAGTCTGTTGTAGATTGGCAGAAGACAATCAAACTGTGTGAATGTTGGCATTTAGTGGCCTTTTGCAGGGTCAAAGTTTTTAAATTCTCTGTGATATTTTTTGTTTGTGTTTTTTGTTTTTGGGGGGGGGGGGTTTGTTTTATTTTGTTTTTAAGCCCACCTGAGCAAAATGCTCAGAATGAGCCATTGTGATCACCCTCAGTCGTCGTTTTTCATCCTTAGTCAACAATTAGTTTGTTAACACTCTAGAGGTCACAGTTTTGACCCAGTCTTAATGAAACTTACTCAGAATGTTTGCCTCAGTGAAATCTAGGCCACAAAACTGGGTCACTTGAGGTAAAAAACTAGGTCATCAGGCCAAATCAAAGGCAAAAAAGGTAAGAGAAAAGACCAGGGAGTACCACAATCACAAGCCGCAGCCCATTCCAGACACCAAGAGGAAGAGGAAACGGGCAAAACCAAACAAGCGCAAATCAAACAAATGTACGAAAAGCACTAAGATTAGCTCTCTCTTCCCCAAGCCAGGTAATCACAATGCTAAAAGGACTGAAAAACACAAGAACAAAATAACACAAGGCAAAACTTAAAACAAATTGCCCCATAGAATAAACCACAAAGCAACAAAGCTTAAGACTAACACTGGGACCACTGCCTTAGAACGGTCAGGAGAATAAACCACTTGGGGTTTAAAGCACTTTTACAGCCGACTAACTTCATCCTGGGTCCCGATGCCACTCTTAATCACAACTAGTAAAACAGAAAGCAAAGTGGGCAGCTTTGAAGACGGTTACCACAGTGCTAGCATCACAACACATATAGAATAAACAGAAAGCAATGCAGGAACCACAAAGCTACAAAGAGTAAGAACAACACCAGGACCACTGCCTAGGAACGGTCAGTAGAATAAACTACCTGGGGGTTTACAGCACTCTTAACGCCGGCCAACTTCACTCAGGGTCCCGATGCTACTCTTAATACAGAAATACATAAAAATTCAGTTTGCATAAAGGCTCCCAACTCAGTCAAATGCATCAAAGCAAAAACATAAAAATCTCAAATTAATCACTATGATAAACAAAGAAGAGTACTCATAGCTAATTCTACTGTGTGCCAGAGTTAATGAAAACCAATAGTTGAACCACAGTGGGCCAAACCAAAGACAGATCGTCAAGCCCCAACCCACTGGTTTAAGTTTTAAGAAGAGGCCGTCATTGAGTCTGAGGCCCAAACAGCTGTCGTGCAATTAAAGAGTGAAGCATAATCGTCAACAATTGGGTTGATAACTAGGCATGCAGTCTGCCGCATAATATCCAGGCAAACCTTGTTAACACTATAGAGGTCACATTTTTTAAGTAATCATTATAAATTGGCACAAAATGTTTGGTTTGATGATTTCTAGGTCAGGTTTGAAACTGGATCACTTGGGGTCAAAAACTAGGTGACCAGGCCAAATCAAAGGAAAACATTATTAACACTTTAGAGGTCTCAATTTTGAAGTAATCAGGGCCAGTAGCATTGTTAACCCTTGTCCTGCTGAATAAATTAAGATGCCACGCCCCTTTCTAATTTACAGCCAATCAGATTACTTGATCAGGATTGTTGCTATAAATTCAAATACTTGATGGCAAACAGTGCAGATCCAGATCAGTTGGCTTCTGAAGAAGCCAACTGATCTGGATCTACACTGTTTGCAAAGGAAAGGTATATCCGGGTTCAGCAGGACAAGGGTTAAGTTTTTCTGTGTAGGTCAGTTTCTCTGTAACTTATGGTCATACAGCAGTGATACTTGGCACTTGCATACATCTTAGGATGACCTTATTTGACCATGACCCATATTTCATAGTCTATTGACTTTATGTTTTTTTGTTTAGGTCAGTTTCTCAGTAACTATTTGTCCGACAGCCAGTAATACACAGCACATGCATTCATCTTAGCATGACCTCTTGAAGGCAGTCATCCATATTTGACATTGACATATATTTCACGGTCCATTAGGCATGCTGTATTGTCTTATTTGTTTATGTAATCATCATGAATCTTGGTCAGGATGTTTGCCTTATTCATTTCTAGATCAGGTTCTCTAAGTGCTATGATACTCAGGTGAGGGATACAGGCCTGGCCGTCATGGCCCTTTTGTTTGTTTTGCATTTAGTCGGTCATTTACCAAAGAAAATATGTTGCCATGAAATGTCCTAATTTTCTTGTTTCAGCTACATGTATGTTCAGACTGATTATTTTTTTGCCTTTTGATGTTTAAAAAACCTAAGTTTGGCCATCAGTCAAGAGATTAAATAGATTTTTCACGAGTTTTATTGACTGTAAGTACAATATATTGGAAATTATTAGTAGTTTTTGGACTGAATTTTTAGAGTTCAGGATTGATTACTAGCAACTATCTTCACCCCTGCATTTAGAATGGACTCCATTTTCAGAATGAAGGCAAAAACCTTCCCTGAAAGTGTATTCATGTCAGTTTAAATCCTAGTATGCTGTCAAAAGTACGATTTTCTCTGAAGGTTAATTTTGAAAATTATCCTTTATTTTGAGCAGAGTTCAGATGACAAATTAATGATATTTTTCTCAGAAAATATGCTTTTGCATTCCATGCAAACTGTCTCCTGGAGACAGTTTGCATGGAATGTAAAAGCATATTTTCTGAGAAAAATGTCAAAGCCTGTTTTCTAGGAAAAAGAAGAAAAATATTTCAAACTGTCTACTGAAATTTTTTACTCTGCATGCTGTGTGTTAAATAATCCTTAGCATGCTGGATAAAAATTTCAGCAGACAGTTTGAAATATTTTTTTCTAGGGAACTTAACATGCTTTCAATACAAATTAAATGATGACTATGTTAGTCATCATTAATTTGTATTGAAAGCATGTTAATCCTTAAGTATTCAAGTAATCATGTTAGTAGTCATTAATTTGTATTGAAAGCATGGTAAGTTAACTTAACATGCTTTCAATACAAATTAATGATGACTAACATGATCACTTGAATCCTTAAGTATTCAAGTGATCATGTTAGTAGTCATTAATTTGTATTGAAAGCATGGTAAGTTCTCGAGAGTTGTTTATTTGCATTGTGTATTTCCCATGGAAATTTTTATTGTATGTTTTAATTTATTTTGTTGTGAAAATTGTGTTAGTTTATGCTGTGCACAAGAGATATACAATAGGAATAAACCAGCATAAACCACATAATGTGAACCACAGTTTTAGACCAGACATTTTATTTTTTCTGACCTAAAAGTATTGATGAAAGTTTGCTATTTTTGTTGAAAACTATGACTATGGTACTTATTGTAATCCCTTCAACAAGGTGATTCCATCAACTACCTTTACGTTTTCTTGGAGAAATCTGACAACTATTTATATAGATGTCACTCTTATCTAGAGTTAGTCTGATCAGAGTCTGCTTTTCCTCAAGATGTCCAATGCACAAAGCAATCTGGGTCACTGTAGGCATGGGATGAGCTGTTAGCCAGTCTCAGTGGCTCAGTTGGATGCGCTGTCCGACTGGAGACCAGGAGGTAACGGGTTCAACCCCCACCGAGGTCGGCAACATTCTTTCGTGGAGATTGATCATGAAATATTTTCTACGGTCATTCTTTTCCTTCCACTGATTCAAGAAGGGCAGTTGTCAGTTTCTGGCGAAAGAATGTGCACAATACTGGTTAACCGCTTCGAGGACTAAGCCTGCCCAGTAAACGTGCGGTTAGGTAAACTGACCGCGCTCGACATGACCCCATTGGGTTGACTGGGCTGTAAAACCTCAACACAAACAAACTGTTTTCATATGGAATATATAGTATGTGGTATACACTTTTTGTTGTTAAATGTGACACTGTGTTACCTGGCCATGCAGCTCTAGTTATCCCTTGTCCTGCTGAACCCAGATATACCCTGCCCTTGCAGTGTAGATCCAGATCAGTTGGCTTCTGAAGAAGCCAACTGATCTGGATCTGCACTGTTTGCCATTAAGTATGTGAATTTATAGCAATAATCTGGGCCAAGGAATCTGATTGGCTGATAATTAGAACTGGGCATGTCATCTTAATTTATTCAGCAGGACAAGGGTTAAGGGTTATGTCCAGATATTTTTCATATTTGTCCACAGTACATTTTTGTGGAGAAATAAGGAAAATATGAATACTTTTTGGTTGGAAAAAGCACTGTATCTGTAGCTATGTGCAAGTAAATTATCCTGTGTACATGTGCTTATTTAGGCTTGCTTATTGAATCTTAAGCCAGAGTTTGATTTTATTGTAATACATATGCTTATTTGTATTTCTGTCTGTCGGCAAGATTTGATTTTATTGTATGATGCTTTAATACCTTCGATATGTATATTAGTGTGGATTATTCCATGTCATTTCTCAGTGCTGTATAGGGTGGGGTGGTCTCCTGGAAAATATTTCTCTTACTTCATGTTGGTCTGCAATAAAATTTCCTTACTTGGAGCCTAGGTCTGCCATTTAGGCCTTTTAGGCAGAGCTAGACTTCTGTTGTTTGCATGTATTTCACATAGATGTCTTTGGCCTTGATGCCTGAACAGGGCCTTGATGTTTGCTGGAGAATGTACTTTGAATCTACTGGTCAAAAGCCATCATCTCTGCAGTCTGATCAGGAACTCCTCTGTACATCAATATATTTTACAGCAACAAAGTAGGAAAGACCCTGATCCAACTATATGGATGTGCAGGCTGATCTTGGCCTCTTCTGTAAGCATTTTGACATGAATGTTTCACAGGTTTTGACTCACCATATTTACCATTTAGGGGAATATATACATTTCTAAGAGCAGCAAATCTGTCAAATTTGTTTTGCTTCTCTCCTTTTCAGAAGAGGATTGATGGCCAGATCGAGGCAAAAAGGAAGTCTCCTTTGTAAAATGGCAAAAAATCTGCCAAGCGTATCCAATCCTTGTAACATTTGGGCTGGCAGGTCAGCGCAAACTGTACAGGGTCTGTACTATTTGGCACTCTGCAAGCACTTTTTTTATTATATAGCTATAAATATTAAATGATTAAAATGTGCGATAAAAGCCGAGGAGCTAGCTTGCCAATATCACGATATCGGCACACTTACTCGATATTGCATATTTACTCAGATGCCTTCTCATATTACCGTTACATAATGTTGCTTTTGATAACGTCGTAATGCAGTGACGTCGCACCAAACCTTGTCATGCACATTGGTAGAATTCACATTTTTGTTATTAAAACAGTGTTTTAAAGGTTAGAAACCCCGGGAAATGAAATAAATATTTATAACTATATAAGAAAAGAGTTATTACACTGATATTGGTGAATATTGTCCCTCGTTGGGATATCGAAGGAAGCTCGCAAGCTCGCATCCTTCGATACCCCAGCTTCGGACAATATTCACCAATATCAGTGCAATAACCCTATAATACATAATACAAAGTTGTCAAATGGACTTGTTCTAATATTAGGATAAGAATGATAGTGTTAAAGTATTTAGGGCAAAAATGGATACACCTGAAGATTTTGCTGCCATTTTGGAGACAGCTTTTGCAGGCAAGAAGATGCTCCCTTGTATTTATCTGAAATCTTTCAAAACTGAGGCTACTCAGTATACTGTTAGTATACTGAGTATACTGTTAACCCATTTATGCCTGGCGTCCCATAAATGGGACATTGGCAAACAGTCTAGACCCAGATCAGATGCTGCAGAATGCGGCATCTGATCCGACTATTTGCATTAAATACAGGAATTTCTATAAAACATGGTAATAATAAAACTAACCAGACACTCCTTCTATTAGAAATGGATCGGTCCAAAGAGTTAAGGTAGAAGAGTCCACTCGGCATAAATGGGTTAAAGTATGCTGGTAAAAATAAAGGCAAATATTTCTGTGCCAGGGTTTTTTCCCCAAGGAAGTTATACATTTCCTTGGTAAAGATAGATGTCTTTGTCTGTGATTTGTAGTTCTGTAGAGCTTTTTGTTCACATCAAATGCTTATATTCTCTATATGACAGTTCACAGATAGGTGCTATTTTTCTTCCTTCTCTGAAAGTTGGTATTTAAGTGATTTGCGAGGTGAGAAAACATACCTTCAGATACAGTCGACTCTCGTTATCTCGAATTCCAAGGGACGCTCTGAAATATTTCGAGATATCCGTACTTCGACATATCAGATTTGCAGAATGGAGGAAAAACAAATTTGATTAACCACATTTAACAAATATATGTGTAACTGGACTCTTGAAATTAGATATATATATATTGAAAATATTGTGGAAAAGAGGAGAAATTGCTCCTTAGGAGCGATTTCTCCTCTTTTCCACAATATTTTTTACTTGTTGTTAGATTTTCATGTTTAGGCAGGGACCAGATTTTCACTTCGAGATAAGCGGTTATTCGAGATAAGCGAGGTCGAGATAACGAGAGTCAACTGTATGTGCCCTTAGCAAAGATTCCAGTCAGTCTGAGCATTAGCCAAGGATGCAAAGTTTCTTCATGTGGACAACAAAAACTGATCAGACAGCACAGATTGGTAGGCGGATTTGAATCTTTGTTAGGCGCATGTCAGAAGCTACGTTCTCACGTTGCAGCTCATATGATTTTTCCACCATGAAAAGGCCAATTTTAGATATTAGCAGATGACATTTTGGAAGAGTTTTTAATTTGACCCAAAGTACGATGTTTTCATTCCTATCTTTTAAACTTTGTTCTATAGTACAATGTTCGTTACATGTTAAATGAAATTCAGAATATAATATGTTAAAACCAAAATAAGATGGAATTTTATGTGAAATTTCTAGAGACAATTCACCTGTAATGCCAAGCTTTAATTGTTGTGAGAATTTTTTCCCATTCTCATTTTCCATCACTTAGAGGAATTGATACACTTTCAGGGAAGGCAACTTTTGTCAGAATTGTTTTTTCCCCTTTTGAAAAGATGTCTGCTCTGAAAGGAAAGCATTGGAGCAACTTCTGTCTTTTAAGAGCACACCCTTTTCATATGGGCATATGTTCAGGAAAGGAAACAGGAAGTTACAAAAGTTGTCTCCCTTGTACAAAAATAGGAACTAGGTCATTGTGACAGAGATTTTTGTGCTACTGATTTGTATCTTAGCCCAAGCTCCTAGGAAAGTAACTTATTGTGAAATATTTGTCTCCCTTCTCATTGATGGCACACTCTTCAAAGAAGTTTGCCTCCTGCAGCACCAATTTTGTTTTTCCTTTAACCCTTGTCCTGCTGAATAAATTAAGATGCCACACCTATTTCTAATTTTCAGCCAATCAGATTACTTGATCTGGATTGTTGCTATAAATTCGCATACTTAATGGCAAACAGTGCAGATCCAGATCAGTTGGCTTCTTTAGAAGCCAACTGATCTGGATCTACACTGTTTGCAAAGGCAGGATATATCGGGTTCAGCAGGACAAGGGTTAAGAGGAACCCTCATTTTGGAAAGGTTTCATAGGCAAGGGAGGAATGTTAAGCCCTGTTTTCTCAGAAAATAAGAAAAATATTTTAAAATGTCATCTGCTGATATTAAATTTAAAGTAATAGGGGTTATTGTGGTGGTATCTGACAATATTTGTGAAATATATGAGATGTGACATGAGAAAATGGCCCTTGTTCTATTTGGCCAATACCTAGATCAACCTGCACATCTGTACAGTCCAGTCAGGGCCTTCTTTATGTATTATACAGCACCCATTGATTCTGCAAGCATCTAATGAACACCCTGATCAGACAGCACCAGTGTGAAAGGTGATCTGGACCTTCAGTGTTGGCATATGGGATAAGGGTCATTTTCAGATCTTGTCCCTGTGCAATTTCTATTCTACTGTTGAACACTTGATCTTGTTATGTTTATGTACATCAGACTAATAAAATCAAACTTCATGTGCTTGTTTTTCTGTCACTTCCACAGTATGTACTCTATTGTTCGGACAGAAAGGACCAAGCAAACAGTGTAAACCCAGATCAGATGCCACAGAATGTGGCATCTGATCCGGGTTTACACTGTTGTGCACTTGTCCAGCTGTTTTAGACACATCTTACAGCACTAACACATGGCTTTCTTCAAATTCAGGATAAGTTTGGTAAGTAGTTATAATGTCTGAATATTTAGGGTAAATACAGTTGTCATTCTGGAAGGTTTTTTGACTCGGCCATATTGACAAAGCTACTCTGCACCCTCCTGTGTGCCCTAGATATGGTAGCTGAGGATATGTGAAGAGTGCAGACACTGCTTGGACTAGATACAGGTTGGTCAAGGTGGGGGGTTTGCAGTTTTACAGCTCCTTCAATGTTTCAATTTGGCTGGCATATTGTGTTTGCATGCATTTGTACTTGAGGACTTGTTGAGGTGTAGCTGATGAAAATTCTGGGATAATTTGTCATTTCTCCATAAAGACATGTAGGTACTCATTAGAAGCACCTCACTGAGGCACTTCTAATGAGCACCCACAACATAGCAAGGCACTTCTAATGAGTACCAGCAAAATGTTTTAATGGAGAACTTGAGAAAATTATCCCAGAATTTTCGTCAAATACTGAAGGACTTTTGAGTACCCACATCTTTTCTAATGCAGACCTAGAGAAAACTAGAGCTGGTGTTTGTAAAACACTATGCCCCCAACTGCCTGACTCTAACACTGCTTGACTCCAACACTGCATATTCCATCCATATTTGTTCAAAAGGTCATAACTCAGGGAAGGGGCAAAATCCTGATCAGAAAAAAATATGTGTCAGCTATTTTTTCATGAGGAATCCATATATGAAATTTCAAAACCCTAGCATGCACAGTTCAAAACTTATACTATGCATCAAAAAGTGTGCAATTGTAAAAATGCCCAAAGTTATAAAGGGCCTTAACTCATGAAGTAATTTTCAGAATTTATTCAAAAGTTAATCAGGTCATCTACTCATCAATACCAATCTATTCACCAGGTTTCAAGGCTCTAGCTTCAAAAGCTTTTGAGATATTTTGCTGACAAGAATTCATCCATATTTTTTCAAAGGGCCATAACTCAGGAAAGGGGCATAATCCTGATAAGAAAAAAAAATACATGTCAGCTATTTTTTTCATGAGGAATCCATATATGAAATTTCAAAACCCTAGCATGCAGTTCAAAACTTATGCTATGCATCAAAAAGTGTGCAATTGTAAAAATGCCCAAAGTTATAAAGGGCCATAACTCCTGAAGTAATTTTCAGAATTTATTCAAAAGTTAATCAGGTCATCTACTCATCAATACCATTCTATTCACCAGGTTCAAGGCTCTAGCTTCAATAGCTTTTTAGACATTTTGCTGACAAACTTCATCTATATTTTTTCAAAGGGCCATAACTCAGGGAAGGGGCATAATCCTGACGGGAAAAAAAATACGGGTCAGCTGTTTTTTCATGTAGAATCCATATATGAAATTTCAAAACCCTAGCATGCATGGTTCAGAAGTTATGGTATGCATCAAAAAGTGTAACGGATGCACGCACGCACGCACAAACATCCCAGAAGCAATATGCCCCTCCAACTTCTTCGAAGTTGGGGGCATAATTATGCAGGAATTTTCATCAAATACCATTCATCTTCTAACAGCATTGCTTTCATGGACTTTCCTGGCACATAGAGCCACTGTCCATCTCTAAATACCATCCCATCCATTTTATACTCAACCCAGGGCATGTCCAATTTGGTCTTGTTGAACTACTGCTTTGATAAAGATGGGTAAAAAAATCAAAAATCCTGGTTAGTCTTGGATTTTATTCAATTTTAGGCAAATGTTTTACTTTACCTTTTATCCATCACATAGGCATAAATTACCTATAATTATATACACTTACTCCATATATACAATAATACAATATATACAATTTACACAAAATTCATATTAGGATAGTAGGAAAAAGGGGTAATTTGAATCTTACATTGCTGTTACCAACGGACATTTTTCCCTGAAAAACTGAGCAAGGCATTTCAATCAAACTGTCTCCAATTCAAATTAATCTCAATTCCCGATCTTAAGAGATATCTGAATTAAATATCATGCTTCATTTTCAAGGGCAAGAAAAATAGAGCCAGTCCATGATAAAACCTACAATAAGACTTGAGCTACCAGCCAAGATTCGGGTCAGACTGCACATCTGCACAGTCTGATCAGATTCTTTGCTGATCGCATGTGCCTTCTACAGCCTCCAGGCTATCTAGAGAGGGATAAGCAAGAACCCTTGCCATACTGAGTGGATGTAGAGGCTGATCCGAGTCTTTGCTGGTCACACAGGTCTTGTAGGTTTTGTCATGTTTTGGCTCTATAATGTTAACCATCAACATGCTTGAGGAATGGATACACTTCAAGAGACAGCACCATAGGTCCAGATATGTGTTGATATCAGGTAAATATTTTTCTTATTTCTCCACTAAAACATGTTGTGGGTACTCATGAGAAGCGCCTTACTGAGGCATTTCTAATGAGTACCCACAACGTGTTTTCCTATCAAGCACTATAAGCACTCTAGGTGGAAAATTCTGACTCCCTTTTCAAAAGGAGACTACTCGTGCAGAAAAGAATTTGGTTCTCTGGTACATGAATTTTTTTCTCAAAAAAAAATAGGGCTAGTCTTGAACAAAAAAGCAAATTTTCATGTCAAAGTGATGTTTCTTAAAGGTATCTATTCACCTTAAATGGCAACATTTGTTTTACTAAAAAAAATAAGGCTTTCATTGAAATACAATGTCTTCACCTTCAGGAAAGTGTGGAAACATCCCATATAACTTGCTAATTTTTTAAACAACTTTTAAATAGTGACAGCCCAATAACTAAGGGCAAAAATCATCCTTTATTTATATAGCTGTGTTTGTCTTGTAGCTTTAATCTCATTTATTTTCATGACCTTTACATCTATGATATGATAAGCAGATTTTTTTAGAAACAGAAAACTGTACTGATATGAACAGCAGTGTCACAAAGTGGCATTGCTATTCATTTTAATTAGTCCATTGACTAATTAGATTCCAGGATATTTTCATGGAGAAATAAAAATTCCAATATTTACCTATATCAACAAAATAACATTTTCTGGTGATCTATTTACACTAGATATGGTCAAATGTACACTAGTACCAGCAAAAGCCTGATGTCTAGTATGAGCTTAGTCTGTTCTGCTTGTACATGTCTTTATCTGACCGTACTCAGAGTCATCTATATGTATATTAACCTTTACCACTATCTCCGCTAATTCAGCTGATGATAACCTGATCATATTTTTATTTTTCCTCCTACAATTTGCATGAAATGTCAGAACCTGTTTTCTGAGAAAAAAATAAGAAAAATATTTTAAAATGTCTATTATCCAACATGCGAAGTGTTAAAAAGTCAATCCAGAAAAAAACAAGTAATGACATGTCCCTTTGGGCATTATCACTGAACTTTGATCACTGTTGACAGAAATATTTTATAAAATGCAAAAATACAAGTGATCTCTCATGAACAGTACTTTGATATGCAAGAATACAAAAAAAAAAAACAAGAGCTTTGCCAAGTGGAGCATTATATGCCCATGGCAAGAAATAAGATGTAGCACATAAACTGGCACCTGTATAATTCAGTGCTCCGGATATAAACTGTAAGTGGAATTACAAAAAAAAAAATAAAAAATTTTCATTGGGGCATAGCTCTGCTGGTATTTGGTGAACTGTAACCTAAGGGTCCAAGCTGGCCCAGAAATTAAAGGAGAAGTGACTTCTGCCTCCTTGGAAAATAGGGAGAAGTTTGCTGCATCTAGGGAGAAGTGCTTTCGGACAGAGGACACATAACAGAAGCATTATATGCTCATACGAGCCTTCGGCTGATTTGTTTTTCCTACACTTCAATATTGGACCAAACAATAAAAAAAAAAAAAAAAAAAGAAAAAAAATGCTGCAAGAAGTTTGTAAACCTTTAACTTGTTTTATACTGATTTTAATTTTGTTCTTCAAGGGAGCCAACTCAGAAGAGTTTTATAAAAAAAAAAAAAAAAAAAAAATCCAAAAAGAATTATGATTATAAGTTTTGATATTAGTGAAGCTTCTTAATTCTGTATCATTTAATAAATGTATAAAGATTTAATAAGGCAGCATTTCCTTGCAAATCTAATAAAAGAAGATGTAAAAAAAATAAAATAAATAAATAACTAAATAACTTGCCTATATCGCCGTAACTTTAGTTATTCGCAAAAAAATATACCTATTATAAAATAAAATTTGCACACTATTACCTCTAAACAATATGCTGCAAAGTTTACAAAAACTTTCAAAGGGGCATAACTCTGCCAATATTTGGTGTGCTGTAACCTCGAAATAATATGCGCTGCTCCACATCATCATGTAACTATTTATGAAGTTTCAGCTTGCTTGGATGTAAACTGTAGGAGGATTTAGCCGGAAAAGAAAAATTAATAGAAATTTTCAACGGGGTTTAACTCTGCTAATATTTGGTGGACTGTAACCTTGAAACAATATGCACTGCTCCACATCATGCTCTAACTACAAATCAAGTTTCAGCTTGATCGGATGTAAACAGTAGGAGGAGTTACCTGGAAACGTAACGTTTATAGAAATTTTAAAAGGGGCATAACTCTGCCAATATTTGGTGCACTGTAACCTCGAAATAATATGCGCTGCTCCATATCATCGTGTAACTATTTATGAAGTTTCAGCTTGATATCGTGTGGCGGGGTATAAAAAGTACCCACAATGTATCTTTTATGGAGAAATAGAAAAAATATCTATGCTATGGTTACTGTCAAATGAGCAGGCTGAATCTTGGCTCATAAATACAGATACAGATATCAGGCAACCTCCCAGGACCACCAGAAAATGTTTTAACCCAAGTGAATCACAACTGCAGCAGACAACCTTTTTATTTTTATTTATTTATTTATTCATTTTTTTTTTCATAGAAAATTAAGTCTCAACATTTCATGTGAATAGTCTGACTTGTTTACTATGAAAAATTAAAAAACAAAAAAAAAAACAACTAGACAATCCCTAAAGGGGATGAATGCCCCTGCTACTGCTGGTTTAAATATGGCAAAATTTCTCAGTAAATCAAGGGTATGTAGCTCTAGCAATAATAATTTGAGTTCTTTGATCTTTATGCATATGCTCAATCTATATCCTAACTATGGTGCAAGTTTCAAATTGTTACCTTGAAAACTACAGGAGGAGTTGTGGAGAAATGAACAGTACTATTAAGTGTGACAGTTACACTGATGGCCAGACGTATGATGAAGGGTAAAACTATCGTGGTAAGGGCATTAAAAAAAAATAAAAGGCCGCAGGCCAAGTATCCCCCTGACATTTGAAATGTCAGTATGTGGTGAATGCAGAGACAAGAACTGTTGATAAATGGCTAAAACTGACAAAGGGTCATAACTCTGGTAAAAAATAGTCAAGCGTGACCTCAGTATAATATGATCCTCTTCAGATCATGGCAACAATAACTGGAAGGTTTCACTAAAATCCACTGAAAACTGCAAGGGGTGAAAAAAACTGCAAGAGGAGTTGCTGAGGCAAGACTTACTGTTAAAAAATTGCCAAAGGGCTATAACTCTATTAAAAATCAGTTGAGCATGACCTCGATAAAATATGATCATTTCAGTTCATGGAAACAATAACTGGAAAATTTCATCAATATCCCTTGAGAAATGTGAGAGGAGTTGCAGAGACAAAATCTTCTGTTGATAAATGGCTAAAACTGACAAAGGGCCATAACTCTGGTAAAAAGCAGTCATGCGTGACCTCGGTATAATATGATCTTTTTCAGGTCATGGCAACAATATCTGGAAGGTTTCACTAAAATCCACTGAAAACTGCAAGAGGAGTTGCAGAGACAAGACTTACTGTTGAAAAATTGCCAAAGGGCTATAACTCTGGTAAAAATTAGTCAAGCATGACCTTGATAAAATATGATCATCTTCAGGTTATGAGAACAATAACTCGAAAGTTTCATCAAAATCTCTTGAAAACTGTTGGAGGAGTTGCGGAGACAAGATTGTGTCTACGGACTGACGGACGGACGGAAAGGACCATACCGTAAATCTGGTAAAAATCCTTTGAGTACGACCTTGATAAAATATGATCATCTTCAGGTAATGGAAACAAAAACTGGAAAGTTTCATCAATATCCCTTGAGAAATGTAGGAGGAGTTGCAGAGACAGGAACTTCTGTTAATAAATGGCTAGAACTGACAAAGGACCATAACTCTGATAAAAAGCAGTCATGCGTGACCTCGGTATAATATGATCCTCTTCAGGTCATGGCAACAATAACTGGAAGGTTTCACTAAAATCCACTGAAAACTGCAAGAGGAGTTGCAGAGACAAGACTTACTGTTGAAAAATTGCCAAAGGGCTATAACTCTGGTAAAAATCAGTCGAGCATGACCTTGATAACATACAATCTTCTTCAGGTTATGAGAACAATAACTGGAAAGTTTCATCAAAATCCATTGAAAACTGTAGTAGGAGTTGCAGAGACAAGATTGTGTCTACGGACTGACAGACGGACAGAAAGGACCATAACTCTGGGAAAAAATCAGTTGAGTATGACCTCGATAAAATATGATCATCTTCAGGTTATGAGAACAATAACTGGAAAGTTTCATCAAAATCCATTGAAAACTGTAGGAGGAGTTGCGGAGACAAGCTTGTTTATGGACGGACAGACGGACAAACCCATTACTATAGTCCCACTTCGACTAATGTCGGGGGACAATTAAAAAAAATAGAATGCCGACTGCCACAAATTTTGCTTGGTGCTTTAAGATTAATCAAAATGGCAGACATGTAGAGATTATATACATTAAAGCTGATGAGACAAAAATCTACAGACTTCACATTACAGGTTACAGAAATGGTCAACAGATGACAGGAAATTCTGCTGAATTATAGGAGCTGCAATGTCAAGAAATGTACCTTTGGAAATGTGCACCCAGCAAAGATTCTGATCAATCTGTGCATACCGTATTTACCCTAAGTATTCGGACACCTCAACTCCTTACCGTACTTGTTCTAATATTTGAACAAGTACAATTTGCTACCCCATGTTGTGTCTAAAAATTCATGGGTGAGTGGCAAACAGTGTAGATCCTGATGAGACGCCGCATTCCGCGGCATCTCATCCAGGTCTACACTGTTTGCTCAGGCTTGTCTGTCCAAATTCATAAGGTAAATACCATAAAACAGTCTGAGCAGAATTTTCACTGGACACATTTTGGACAGACAAGGATGCAAAGTTTCTTTATGCACACATCGGAGAATCTGATCAGGCTGCAAAATGCACAGGCTAATCTGAATCTTCACTGGGTGTAGGAGCCAGAAGGTACATTTTCTGACGATGTGGCTCATATATCTGGCCTAGCACTGCTTCATGGAAACTAATTATCCTACTGCTGTATTTGTCTTTAGTATTTAGACAAACAGGCCTGAGTGTATTTCCCGATTAGCTGCCACACAAAATGTGGCATCTGATCAGATTCTACACCATGTGCCATTCATCCAACAGTTAGATAGTTAACCTTTACCACTCTCTGAGCAAATTCAGCAGACCACAAACTGATGTTTTTTTGTTGTTTTTTTTTTCTTATTTTTCCTAAAAAATAGATTTTGACATTTCAAGCAAATTGTCTCCTCAAGAGACAATTTGCATGAAATGTCTAAACCTATTTTCTAGGAAAAATAAGACAAACACTTCAAACTATCATCTGCTGAAACTTTTACCCACCATGCTAAACATTAAATGGGTTGTTCAAATTTTGGACACTTGATAAAAAGTGTAGGTGTCCAAATGCCTAGGATAAATACAGTTCCTCTCCAACTCCATAGACTGAAAGATAAATCTTTGCAAACAGTGTAGATCCAGCTGAGTAGCTTGTAACAAGCTGTCTCATTAGGATCTACACTGCAATTCATTTTGCAACTTTCATCAAACACCTTTTTTCCAATAAAACCTTAAAGCACATAGAAAAATTGCAGCAGATAACATTGTAAATTTTTGTATAATTTTCAGAGAAAGTAAGACAACATTTAATGTGCATCATCTGCCTAGCAAATGATTCACATGAAATGTCAAGCCTTATTTTCTCAGAAAAATACCAAATAAAAAATCAAAATGTCATTTGCTGCAGTTGTGATTAGCGCTTAAAGGGTTTATGGATATCCAAATTCAAAGATGGAAAAGTCCATTTTACATACATAGGGGTGGAATGGTTCAACAGAGGGCATCCAAATGCTGCTGAAATTCACAGAGTTAACAACATATTTACCTTAAGTAATGCCACAGAATGCTACATTTGGTCAGGGTCTACACTGTTTGATACTCCGTCAGCAATTTTAGACTCATCATCAGGTAGCTCAAATGTTACGACAAGCAGGGGCAGATTCAGAGGGAGTCCCGGGGATTTGGACAAACCTCCCTTTGACTCAAAATCTCATTTTCATGAGTAATTTTGGATAAATCTGATGCATTTGGAATACCATATTAACCATAAATATTCACACCCTTGCTCTTTACCTACAAGTCCATTTATACTGCATGTGAATGTATGTAAAATTGTTGAATGTAGCAAACAGTGTAGACCCTGAATGCAGCATCTGATCTGGGTCTATACTGTTTGCTAAGGTCTGTCTGTCCGAATACATAGAGTAAGTATGGTAATTTCATCAAATGGAAACCCCTCAGAAATCATCCTGGATCTGCCCCTGACAAGTATGGTGAGGGGTTAAGGTAACCCAACATTTAGGGTAAAGACAGTTTGCATGAACAAGCATTGTAGGCCCAGATCAAACTCTGCAGAATATGTCATATCTGTTTATGATCTACACCAATTGCCAATTATCCAGCAGATTTTTAGACATATCAACAGGTAGTAAAATGGACTTGTTCAAATTTCAGGACAAGTATGGTTAGGGGTTAAGGTGTCCCAAAATTTAGGGTAAATACATCACATTGTTGTACAAATATAGACAATATGAAAAATTTGTGGCCTTTCACATAGCTCCAGATAAGAGGGGGTATCCACATGATATTTTTTTTTTTTTTTTTCATTTTTTTTTTTTTTTTATTTCTCCATGAAAACATATTTTGTGGGTACTCATTAGAAGTGCCTCAGTGAGGCACTTCTTATGAGTACCCACAAATTATGTTTACATGGAGAAAAAATAAAAAACATATCATTACTTTTCTGATGAAAAAAGTGCCTTATCTGGAGTCATGCTTTCAATTACACATTAACACATGTTCAGGATACAAAAATGGTTCTTTTTTCTTCTACCATATTTACCCTATATATTTATATGGAAACCTCAGCACTTAGCATGCTATGGGATGGGCAAATTCAACAGATGACAAACAGAAGAATTTCCACCACCCCCCCCCCCCCTCCCCCTAAAAATAGGATCTGACACTTCATGCAAATTGTCTTCCAAGGAGACAATTTGCATGAAACGTCAAATCCTATTTTCTATGAAAAATACGAAAAAATATTTGAAAATGTCATCTTCTGAAATTTTTACTCATAACTCCTTGCCACAATTGTCCTCCAACGTGAATAACTCCACTATACCACTTGCTGATGAGTCAAAAAATTGTTGGATGAGTAGCAAACATGTAGACCCTGATCAGATAGTGTGTTCTGTGACATCTGATCTGGTACAGCACTGTTTGCTCTGGCCTGTCCTTCTCAATAATTAGGGTAAATATAGATACATGAGATTCCCAGCTATATGGGCCAGGCCATGCGAAAACGTCTTCAGGCATATACAGACATCAAAGGCCCAAGTCAGCCTGCGCATCCACACAATCTGATCAGGGCCTTCACTGTCTGCTTACAGAATTATTGGATATTACAGAATGTATGAATGGACGGCAAAGGCCCAGATAATACTTTGGGCATGTGCAGGATTATCTGAATCTGCACATTTTATGCATGTTTGAAGGCACTTTTTACTTGACACAGCCCATATAATAAATATAGCATACTCTTTCCTTGGTAACATATATTTGTAGTCTTTGACAACTTCTTCATGTGTAATACAAATATAAAATTCAAATGAAGTAGTAATTCTCTGCCATTTACAACATAGTCTGGCAAGGCAATAAAATCACAACCATTTCTATCATGATTTGATAAGCTGCCATTTGCACATAAAGAAATACGAAATTCAACGCTCTAGCAAAGAAATCTACCCAAAATAAAATCTTTCCTGAAAATGATAAATGGAATATCACAGAAAAAAAGGCTAAGAAACTGTCCTTGAAATATCATAGAATCCTCAGATCTCATCATCTAGTTCTAGGATAACTCACATGCTAGTCATGTGACAGATCTTGACCAAATACAACTTCTGAAACAATATCACTTGGCCAGTCACAGCTTTCAATACAGTATCACTCGGGGTCAGTCACCTAGAGGCTTATCAAATGGAACACTGCATTCCAAGTCCTCTTTAAAGTGTTTTATCAGCTTCATTTCATATGCACAGTCACACTTTGGCAAATTGGCACAGTTTCTAATCCTGTCTACAGAAACGAAAGCATGCTTCTAAGTCAACAAAAGTATCTTCTCTTATCTAACGGCAAGCTACTTCTTCAAGATCGTACTAGTGAACTCATTTGACGTCCACGTTTATATGGGTTGTGACTAGGCGTCGAAGGAGCTGAAAGAATAAAATGAAGAATTGTTATCATAACCAAGATAAATTACATCAGAGGCATTAAAAATATGTGCTTTTCAAGCAACAAGAGCTGTCCACTGACAGCACAGCTTGCCTGAATGCAGCTTTTCTGTGGATGAATCGTTAAGTTAATAAGTACAATCTTAAGTTATATTACCATGAACTATAACATAAAATATCTCAGGACTGTGACTGAGGCAGGATGGGTCTGAATTCAAGAGAGGCATCTCCTTAGAAAGAAAAAAAATAACATAAGCTTCAGACTTTATGACCTTGATGTCATCTCAAGGTCACAGAGTGCAATACAGTTTGTATTTGATAAAACTTTTGACCAGTATCTAATATTAGTCTAGGTATTACTTAATACACCCAGGCATACAGGAGTTAGAAATGTTCAGAAAACTTTAACCTGAAACTTTAATATCAAATTTCTATGTCTGTGACCTTGACTTCAAGGTCACTGATGGGGTGGGTGGTACTGAGTAACACTTCAGGTCAGTAACACAGTCTAAGTATTTTGGAATGTTGAATCCTATTTTCTGGAGAAAAGAAGAAAGCGTCATCAATTTGTCATCTGCTGAATTTGCTTGAGCTAAATGTTAAAGTGTCAGTCACAACAGCAGCAGATGACATTATTTTTTTTTTTTTTTTTCAGAAAATTTCACATAATGTCAAGCCTCGCTTTCTCTAAAACATAAAAAAAAAAGTGCAAATGTCATCTACTATAATTTTGAATGACACTCCACTTTAACCATGGGCTAGGAGACTTGAACAGCATTTCATGTTACATTATTGTTCATGATCAGACTTAACCTTTACCACCCTCTGGGCTAATTCAGCAGACAACTAATTAGTGATATTTTTTCTTATTTTTTCCCAGAAAACAGCAACTGACATTTCATGCAAATTGTCTCCAGTGGAGATAATTTGCATGAAATATCAAATCCTGTTTTCTGGGAAAAATAAGAATTTATTTCAATGTGTCATCTGCTAATTTTGTTTGTGTTGAGGTTTTACGGCCCAGTCAACCCTATGGGGTCATGTCGAGCACGGTCAGTTTACCTAACCACACGTTTACTGAGCAGAATTAGTCCTCTAAGCGGTTAACCAGTATTGTGCACATTCTTTCGGCAGAAACTGACAACTGCCCTTCTTGAATCAGTGGAAAGGAGAGAATGACTGTAGAAAATATTTCATGATGAATCTCCAGTGATAAGAGTTAATAAAACAAAGTCTACATTTTGTGTTTATCTAATGAGTTTTGGGCTTACAAAGGATCTTTCTTTCCAGAACATATTTATCTTCAATCCAGTTGGTGTTAGGTGCTGTGGCTGTAAAATGTCTCCACCTACTTCACTTCAGCATATTTTAATCTGGAGATTGCCAAAAGGGTTAATGGCAAACACCACCAACCCAAATCAGGTGCAGCAGAATGCAGCATCTGATCTGTGTCTTAACTGTTTGTAAATAGTTAAGCCATTTTTCTCTATGAATACCAATTTCACATAACCTGACATACCTAAAATCAAAATTGGACTCTTCCAATATATAGTGTGGGGAGTTTATTCAGTCCATACCAGGTTAGAGTAGCTGAAGTAGCTGTAAAAGTCTCCCAATATTTCACTTTAGAGTAGTTTATACTTTCTGCTCCTTTTGGGTCATTGAGCTCATTTGGACTTATTAAATGAAAGCAGAAAACCGCTCAACCATGGGCTATGACTACGAGGTTACAGAACTTTGATGAACAGACTCAATAAAACCAAGCCTGTTTCTTTCTGTTTATTTGCTCTGGTATTTAATTTATCCCTTTAAAGAACTTATTTAACCCTTAAAGTGCCAATCACATCTGCAGAAGATGACAATTTTGATTTTTTTTTTTTTTTTTCAGACAAAATAAGTCTTCACATTTCAATGCTGAAATGGGAAGACTTATTTTCTCTGAAAAATAAAAATAACTTTTTTTAGAATGCTGTCTGCTACAAATCGCTTGGCACTTTAAGGGTTAATTACTAACTTAAGCAATGTAAAGGAGAGAAAAAAATTTCAAAGGGAGATAATTAAGCTTGAAAAATAATGGGAAATCTATCATGCTGAAATATATTGGGTAAAAATCTTCAAACAAGGGTCACAACAAAGAAAATCAAGACAATGAATGGAAGGAATTGGTGAATCAATAGAAGGAACATTCACAAACATCAAAAACAAACTTTAACATTCAAATTGTGAGAAATGTGTCATTCATTATAATGAGAATGGTAATGGTGATCTAAAAGGAACACAAGTGGGTCTGGAAAACCTGGGATGGGTAGTTATGTGAGAAAATAGAAGATTTGGGAATTCTTGATTAAAATTTCTTACTTATTTCTTACTTATTAGTCTTATACAGAGCTGTGCCAAAAAAACATTTTTTTTTTAATTTTTTTTACGTAGTGTCATCTCAAATCAGCCAGTTTCATGTAGCCAAATCTCAGTCAGCTCTGCTTAGATGAGGTTTCACAAATTAAAAAAAAAAAAATGTATTTGTTCTTGTTTTTTTTTTTTTTTGTTTTTGTTTTTGTTTTTTTAATATATATTCTTTTTTTTTTCATTTGTTTCATTCTTAAAAACTAGTAACATCTCAATAATTTCTTTCTTTCTTTCTCTCTCTTTCTTTCTTTCATTTCTTTAAAAACCAGCAACATCTCAATAATTTCTTTCTCAAAACCAGAAACAGCTGAATACTAATTAGTAGACTAAAATCTATATTTAAATCAAAGGATTACTGCACTTGATTAAGCAGTTCAACTTGCAAGTTCTGTTTTTCTAAAAGGATCTGCCTTTCAGACCATTACGAAAACATGCCTATTCAAATATATAGAAAATTTCACCTCTAAAAACTGAAAATTTTCAGACAAACTCTGATATTTTTCATATTTCTGCTCAAAACATAGATTGTAGGTACTCATTAGAACCTCTTCTGTTCTGTTTTCAAGCAAAAATAAGAAAAATAAAGGTGGAGTTTAAGGGGGTCAAAATTATATAGGCATGTTTTCATGATGCTATTTCAAATTATGCTTGTCATGAAAACAGACACAGCTCCAATGTACATGTATTTGAAAGTTAATTTCACACATTTTGTTTAGAAGGTGTCATTCATACTACCTCTCCTTAAAATAAACTATTGGAGCACTGGGAGACACGGGCGTAACAGCAAATTCTTTACCTAAATATTATATACATTGTATAATAAACACATGCACATTCTCTTATTATATAGGAAGAACTGATTCTGACACATTAATATTTCACAGGCCATGCAGAAAATACTTAGGGCTCTGTTAATGCTTGGAAGTGCTAATTACAACTGCAGCAGAGAAAATAAGGTTTAATATTTCATATGAATTGTCTGCTTAGCAGATGATTGACATGAAATGCATTCTTACTTCCTCTGAAAAATAATAAAAAGTTTTTAGAATGTCATCAGCTACAATTTTGTTCAGAACTTTTAAAGTTAAATTATATAAGATTACAATTGCAGCAGACAACATTTTGATTTATTTTTCTTTTGATTTTATTTTCAGAAACAATAAGGCTAAACATTTCATGTAAATCATTTGCCTAGCAGACAATTCACACAAAATGCCAAGTCTTATTTATAGATATTACTTGTATATATATGAGCCAGCACAGGACAAAACCTACAATAAAACCTGTATAATCAGTAAAGACTCAGATCAGCCTGTACATCCACCCAGTATGGCAAGTGTTTTTGTTTATCCCTCTTTCGATAGCTCAGAGGCTGGAGAAGGCACATGCAATCAGCAAATACTTGGATCAGACTGCACAGAAGTCTTGTTGTGGATTTTACATCACGAAAACGTCTATATAGTTTTGACCCCCTTAAACCCCACTTTTACATAGTAAAACTGAGGTGTACAGGGGTATACATTATTTTTCTTATTTCTGCTAAAAAACATAGATTGTGGGTACTCATTAGACCTCAGTGAGGTGGTTCTAACAAGTACCCACAATTTATATTTTTAGCAGAAACATCACGAAAACATGCCTATATAATGCTGACCCCCTTAAACCACACTTTGATATAGTAATTCTGGGGTTTACAGGAGTATACATTATTTTTCTTATTTGTGCTTAAAAACATAGATTGTGGGTACTTGTTAGAACTGCCTCGCCGAGGCATTTCTAACAAGTACCCACAATCTATGTTTTGAGCAGAAATATGAAAATATCAGAAATTTTATCTGAAAATTTTCATTTTTTGGTGGTAAATTTTCAGTATATTTGAATAGGCATGTTTTCGTAATGTATGAAAAATATCAGAATTTTTGTCTGAAAACTTTCATTTTTTGGTGGTGAAATTTTCAATATATTTGAATAGTTGTTTTTTAGTAATGTCATGTGCTGGCTCATATTAAACATGAAATAGTACATCCCCAAGATCTCCCATAAAACATGGCTCCAGATATTGCATTTTAACAATAAAAAAAAAAGTATTGATACTTTTTCCACAAAAAAAAATGTTATGTGGGTACTTATTAGTTGTGTCTTACTGCTCGTAATGAGATTAAGAGATTTTCTGCAATTTCCTCATTTCTGAATAAAATATAAATATGTATGGTTTTTTTTTACCTGCATCTTGCATTGCATAGATCTGCTTAAGTGCACATAATAACCACAACTTTCCTCACTTTTTATCATTTTTACACAGTGAAATAATCATGTATTCGAGGAGCAAATTTCACATAAGCATCTTCATTTAACTTGATCAGAAAAAAATTGAGACCATCCAATTATGTGGGTTTTTTGTTTGTTTGTTTTATTTTATTTAGCTTTTCTTTTATGAGGGTCGTGCAAAAAATTCTGTCACTAATAGACTTCCTTGGTTTTATCCCAGGTATATTTTAAAATGCTTCACTGCACTTGAATGGTGTGTTGAATAGCTGACAATACATGTGTATTTCGTGCAAATTGCTTTCCAACTGACCAAGTTATTTCAAATTGAAATAGATGCAGTCATATACACTGACCAATTTACTTGTTACAATGGAACATGGACCAGAAGACTGAAATTCGTAGCTATATTAAATGCCGCATTAGGCTTAATATAGATTCAAAGCAGATATTTAATGAATTGTGTGGTATATATGGACCTCAGACCATTTCAATGCACACAGTTTTATGGGAGTTAAAGCTTTTAAAGCTGGGAAATTTTCTGTTGAAGATGATACCCATCCTGGAAGGCCTAAAACCTCTGTTACCAAGGCTAACATCGCTGCTGTAAAGATTGTGGTCAACAGGATGCGCGACTGTCTGTCAAAGATATAGCTAGTTGTACTGGTATATCAGAAGGCAGTGTGCAGCCAATTCTGAAAAAACGTTTGAACCTGAGAAAGGTTTGCGCTAGGTGGGTACCTCATTTGCTCACTGAGGAGCAAAAGACCCAATGCCTTAAATGTGCCCGGGAACTTTTGAAAACATACAAAGGCTGTAATAGTCAGGCTATTTCTAACTTACTTACAGGTGATGAAACCTGGGTGCACATGTTTGAGCCACAAAGAAGGGCTGAAAATAACCAATGGAAGCAAAAAGATCAAAAACGCCCATGTATTGCCAAGAGAACCATAAGTTCGAAAAAGATGTACACAATTTTCTTTAATTCAAGTGGGCCAGTCGTTCAAGTGCCTTGTCCATCTGGTCATACAGTCACTGGCCGATTCTATAAGAATTCTGCACTGAAGAAAGTGAAAGAGTTTTACAATAAAAACGACCAAGCAAAGGATGGTCAGGAGTCCACCTTTTACATGACAACGTCTCCTCTCATAAGTGTGAGGTTGTTAAGTCTTTTTTGGCTTCTGAAAAGGTGAAAGTTTTAAGCCATCCACCTTATTCACCTGACCTGAGCCCCTGTGACTTCTTTTTATTTCCAAGGCTTAAGAAAATGCTTTCTGGAAGTAAGTATATGTCTAGAAGTTCTCTTGGCAGCGCTATTTATCCGTGTCTCCAACAGATACCAAAAGAAGACTATTTATCTGCTTTTCGCGACTGGGTAAAAAGGTTACAAAAATGTGTTTCAGTAAAGGGGGAATACTCTGAAGGTTTGTAATAAAAATATGTTTGATAAAATGTAGCACTGCAGTAATCCGAACCCAGTGACAGGACCCTCGTATATATATATATATATAATATGTGTGTTTCATTTTCACCTTTAGCATGCATTAGGTAAATTACATGACCATAAGCATGTCATGCTATATAACTGAATGGATTCTGACATGCATGCAGATGCATAAACTTTAGTTGGACAAGGTAATAAGTGATACTTTACTTATTTTATTTACTTCACTGAAAGAAAGCTCGACACTTGAGTCGCATTGCTTGAAAAAAGTTCTCCAGACTTTCCACTGAATCTATCTTTCAGTGCAAGTGCCTTACCCCTTAGCAAGATTATGTCTAGTTCTTTACCCCTTCACCTACTGCTTACTTAACCCTAGTCCTGCTGAACCCGGATATAGCCTAACTTTGCAAACAGTGTAGATCTAGATCAGTTGGCTTCTGAAGAAGCCAACTGATCTGGATCTACACTGTTTGCTATTACGTATGTGAATTTATATCAACAATCTGGATCAAGTAATCTGATTGGCTGAAAATTAGAAATAGGTGTGGCATCTTATTTATTCAGCAGGAGAAGGGTTCAGCAAACAGTACAGGTTCTGGTGGGATTTCACAGACCTGCAGGCTTGCATGCACTTCAGATCTTCATGTATGATGCGCAACACAGGAAAATGGCCCTTATGCAATCTACGGACAATGCAGGCCCTGATCAGCTAGAGCATAAGCGTAGGCTGATCTGCGCCTTCGTTGTCTGCTTACAGAATCAGTGGATACTGAAATATATGTTGAAGAACAGAAAATGCCCAGATTAGACTGCACAGATGCACATGCTAATCTGGAGCTACGTTGTCCGCAAAATGCATAAGGACCCTTTTTGTGTATTGCACATCATATGCTGTAACAGTTCTTCTCCCATGATACAGCTCTATCATTTAGTTTGTCTCTGTTACGCTCTCAATAAAATGCAAAGCTTTGTTCTCATAGAAAAATAAGAAAAATATCCTTACTATTTCAATGCAGAATACTAAAGTTAACAAAATGCTTAATTTGTCATTCAGGATCAAGCTTCTATAAAACTAAGGTTACTGACTTACATCTTTATGATAAAAATGTGTTATAATTTAAAACTGGAACAAATACATCAAAGATTTCAATATATAACTCATAACTCAAGATATGCGAATCACAACTAAACATATATAACTCAAAAAATAAATTCTAACATAGAAAATACTCCACATATTTCAATTTTGGTGACACCATTTCTGGTAAATTTTCTTGTCCCAATTTTTTGTTATTGAACCTGCTGTTTAAATGGTTTTTGTCTATGCATTGATTTGACTATTCAACAAACAAATTACAACGGGCATGGAAGGGGAATGGTGGGGCTTATGTGTGGAGTAGTAACATTTTGAGTTCTCCTGCAGTACTTAGTAAGTGTTGCACTTTCCACATCATGCAACATACATACCCATAGAATTTACTAGTCAAAAGCATGAGGCAAAGGGCATGGCAATGATTTCAATGAGGTCCCTGCAGTGCAGGACTTTTAGCCAGGCTGTGATGGACTAAACAATATTGTCCCTGCTATTCCCTGTTGAGGGATGAGGTGGGGTAGAGATTACAAATGCTTGGTGCATTAATGTACCTTCAATATGGCAATTTTGAATCTCAGCCAATAATATAAGAACTTTTTATACACAGTGGCTCGAACCCGGATAGCTCGTTTACCGTGGATGATTCGAACTCTTTTTTCAGTCCCTACAAAATCCTTCCAATTGCTCAAGAAAACAAATATTTAGAGATTTTTTATCATGGAATTGTATGTTGTGTGTACTCATTAGAATTGCCTCATTGAGGCAATTCTAATGAGTACACTCAACAAACAATCACTGTGTAGAAAATTGAAAAGATTACCCTAAATTATTTTATATTTGCTTCCTGAATTAGTGCCATGATTAACCCTCAGTGGCTCGAACTACCCATGTCTTGAACAAATTTCCATGGTCCCAAAGATGTTCGAGCCATTGAGGTTCAAACTGTATGTATAAATTCTTCATGAGGGGTTGAAATTTCATTCAGTTTGACTCCTGAAATGAGTCTTACTTCAGAATAAAATGACAAAACATATCACTTATTACTTATATCAGTGTGGGGAATCCACATGTCCAAATGACTAAGTGCATGGAGTTTGTTACTATTTTTAGCTCTGCATCAGGTAGGACTTTTTAGAATATCTCGATTTATACCTGACGGAATTTGTTCAAATAAAGCGCAGAGTACATGGAAAATCAAGCTCTTTCTGGTGGTGTAAGCGCTATTCTGCAACCTGGTCTGATTCTCTAGAACATTCAGAGAATGTTTTTCATCAAAATTCATGTACATTGTCCCGGTAGCCCAAATTGACAGCAAAAACATTCTTCAAATGTTCTTGAGAACTAGATCAGATCACAGAGTAGCCCTTACACCACCAGAAAAAGCTTGATTTTCCACGCATTCTGCGCTTTATTTGAACAAATTCTATTTGGTATGAACAGAGATATTCTAAAAAAAAATAAAAACCTACCTTATGCAGAGCTAAAAATAGTAACAAACTCCGTGTCATTTTGGTCATGTGGATTCCCCACACTGTTATATGCTCATTTTGCCTGCAGACAGAAAAAGGTTACAAATTACTATATTTATCCTAAATATTCAGACTATGTAATCCTTATCTTACTTACTCTTAAAGCGGAACAAATCCATCCGTGATGTGTCTGAATGGTGTTCAGTGAAGGGCAAACAATGTAGACTCTGATCAAACTACTCTTTCAGGAGCAGTATAATCTCAGTAAACACTGTTTTCTCGACATGTCAGTCTAAATATTTAAGGTAAGTATGGAAAACAGAATTAGAGCCACCATGTGAAAAAACCTACAAAATGGCATGTCATAATGTGTGCCCAGATAAGACAGATCAGCCTGGGCATCCACCCAGTCTGATCAGTCTTGAAGAAAGCTTGGGTCCTTAGTTACCAACTGGGCGCACTACAAAGACTGATCAGACTCCATGGACACCCAGGCTGATCTGAGTCTTCTCTGGGCACACATCCATTTTGTTGGTTTTGGCATGAGGTGACTCAAATTATTAAAAGAAGTCTGAATTATTAACTAATAACTTGTTGCCTTAATTCCCAGTTCCGATCTGTAAAAAGATATGTTAAAAGTGACCAAAAGAATGATATCAGAAAACATCTTCCAACGTGCACCCAGCAAAGATTCAGATTAACCTGTGCATACCATATTTACCATTAGCATTCGGACACCTCACCATACTTGTTCTAAAATTTCAACAAGTACAACTTACAACCCAATGTTGTGTCTAAAACTTGCTGGATGATTGGCAAACAGTGTAGATCCTAATGAGATGCATCTCATCTGGGTCTACAATGTTTGCTCAGCCCTGTCTGTCTGAATGCATGATGTAAATACAGTAAATGCAGTCTGATCAGAATCTCACTGGATAGCTAAGGATGTAGACAACAAAGACTATGATCAGGGCCCAGTTGTTCAAAGCTAACGATGTCGTTAGTAAACGATTCGTTAAAATTTACATCGAGTGATACGCAAATATGCTGAAATTTTTTGCTGAAAAAATGTGAGTAGCTTTTACAGTGCAAAAGCTACTCACATTTTTTCAGCAAAAAATATCAGAATATTGTATATTGAATCTGCTAAAACAGTTAACGAAATGACCCTTAACGAGCTCGTCAAGCTAACGACGCTTTGAACAACTGGGCCCAGACTGTGGGGATGTGCAGTCTTAGGTTGCAGGGAGGTTGACTGAAGTCCTCGTGCATATACATCAGACGGTACATTTTCTCACATTGCGGCACATATGATCAGAATAATGATACAGTAAAGAGTGGACAACATAATACATTTTTAACTGCCGAAAATAAAAGTACATTGAATAAGGACCATCATGATAACAGATAGACTGTAAAAATTTAAGATATTGTATTTACCCTAAGAGTTAAAACAGGAAAGCTTGAGCAACAGTGTAAAACTACATCAAATGTTGCAAAACGTGCATCTGATCAGAGTTTATACTGTTTGACTTTCATTTAGCAATTTTTTGATACATCACATGGCTCTAGATAAGGCATTTTTTTTTTTTTTTTCAATTGAAAAGTAATGATATTTTTCTTATTTTTCCACAAAACATATGTTATGATACTCATTAGAAGCACCTTGCCGAGGTACTTCTAATAAGTATGCACAATGTTTTCATGGAGAAATGAGACGAATACCTGAATACCATATATAATGTGTGTATTCGGATAGACAGGCCTGAGCAAACATTGTAGAATGTGCTATCTCATCAGGGTTTACACTGTTTGCTACTCATCCAGCAATTTTTAGACACAACAACGGGTAGTAAATTGTACTTGTTCAAAATTTTAGAACAAGTGTGATAAGGAGTTGAGGTGTTCAATTAGGGTAAATACAGAAGTACATGTAATATCAACTGGCAGGAATGGTAGGTGTCCTAATATTCAGGTTTAATACGGTAATGCAAATATTTAGACCTGTTTTTTTTTTTTATTTTTATTATTATTATTATTTCTTAAGCTGTAATATCATACCGTTATAACCCTACGTACTGGGACAGATAGGCCTAAGCAGACAATGTAGACTCAGATCAGATGCAGCAGAATGCGGCATCTGATCAGGGTCTACACTGTTTGCCACTCGTCCAGCAATATTTCAAACACATCAACAGGTAGTGGAACAGACTTTTTTTCAAATTTTAGGAGAAGTATGGTAAGGAGTCGAGGTGTCCCAATATTACTGTGCTTTCGACATGTTTTGGAAAGTCTTTTTAGCACGGCACTTTACACAGAAGAAGAACATACGCAAACTTTTGACATGATTTAATGTAAAACCTTTTGTCGTAACTATCTATGCCCAAAAAGTTTTATTCTGTTCATTGGTTTTTAAAAGAATCAAATATTTTCATTTTCCCAGTGAAACAATGGCAGCAAATTATGCAGAAACTGGTAGGATAGATAAGTTTTTCAACAAGTTCAACTTGTTCAAATTTTCGGATATTTTCACAATATTGTCTTGAAACATCAATACTTAAAATTCAGCAAAGAATTGTAAAAAATACTTTCTTTGATAAAAGTTTCAAAAATTCACTTTACTATAGAAACTGAATAGGTAAGACCAACTTTTGTCCATAAATTTATTTTTAGGGTGAATATTTGAGAACAAAACACAGAAAAAGAAAAGACAAATGGTTTCTGATATGATATTGTCAATCAGAACAAAATATTTACATTTAAAATATAACGCCAAGCAAGGCAAAAAATGTCTTTCCGAGGGATGTCAAAAGGACAGAAGGGTAAATACAGTATTAAAATATTCTCATGAGACGCCTTAACCCATTGTAGTCTGGAGACCCCTAAAAGGGTAATTGGCAAATAGTGCAGACCCAGATCAGAAGCCACAGAACATTGCATATGATCAGTGTCTCCACTGTTTGCAAATAGCTCCACCATTTTTCTCTTGGAATATCTAAATCACATAGCCTGACATACCTAAAATCAAGATTAGAATCTTCCAATATACAGTGTGGGAGAGGTTATTCAGTCTACAACGGGTTAAGGGGAATGGATACACTTTCAGATGAGGCAACTCTGTCAAAATGTTTTTGTCTCCCTTCCAAAAATGGGCATAGTGTGCAGGAACACAAACAGAAGGTAACAAAAGTTGTTTTCCTTGTAAGAAAATGGCAAAAAAAATAACCAAATGTATCCAGTTCCCTTAACCCTTAACCAATCACTACCTCATGCAATGAAATTTTGAAATATTAGTTTAATTATTTCACAGAGAAAATAAAACTTGGCACTGCATATGAATCATCTGCTAGGCAGAAAAATTCACATGAAATGTCATCTTATTTTTTCTGAAAAATAATTTAAAATAAGGAGACTATTGTCTGATACAATTTTGCTTGGCACTTGAAAGGATAACCCATGTTTTGGTGGAGAAATAAGAGTATGTACAGGATAGTCCCTTAATAATGCTACGGCTGGAGTCCATGAATTGGCATGGCATTAGAAATGAACAGCATCTGAATACGGCTTAAAATTTCACTGCTTTTCAACAAGAAGTAGTGATTTTTTTTCATTATTTCTCTAATAAATACATTTTTCTCTAATAAAATATATGTGCTTTGGTCGGTAAAAAAAAAGAAGAAAAAAAAAATCTATTTGATAATTTGTTTATATCTTCTTCAGACATATCTGCCATCATGAGAAAACTTTCCTTATAAAATATGCAAACAGTGAAAGCCCAGATCAGACAACGTATCTTGCCTGATAAGCACCTTCATTATTCACTAACCCTTAAAAAGCCAATATATTCCCAATTGCAGCAGACATTTTTTTTTATTTTATCTATTTATCTATTTATTTAATTTATTCATTTATTTATTTATTTATTTTGTCATTTATTTATTTATTTATTTTGTCATTTTTCTGGAAAAATAAGGCTTGTCATTTTATGTGAATTCTCTGCTAGGCAGGCAGACAATTCACATGAAATGCCAAGTCTTAATTACTCTAAAAAATAATAAAAAATAGCATGTTCATTGTTGCCTGCTACAAATTTGCTTAGCACTCTAAGGGCTAATACTTTATACAAATTTAAATACCCTGAGCAGCAAGCAACAGTTGGTCAGTTGCACAAGCTGATGGGACTTGTCTATAAGGAACTATTTCTTATGATGTGCCTTATATCAAAGGGAACTTACTCCACTGGTTAGGGTGTATATGATCATCAAGCCCTTCATGATCTTCAAGGCTTTCCTGAGGTATGTTACCAAGGGGACCCATCTCACTGGTGGGCTGCAAACCACTGCCTGTGATCCCTAGAACCATCCCACCAGGACCTGAAATCAAACATGTTTCATATGAATTATATCCTATAGGGCCAGATAAGATACTTTGTTGTTGTTTTTTTTTTTTTTTGTTGTTGTTTTTTTTTTTGTTGTTTTTTGGTCTTTTTTTTTCAACCAGAAAGTACTGATAATTTTGTTAGTTTGTTTTTTCTCCATGAAAACATATATTTTGGGTACTCATTATAAGTGCCTCAGTGAGACACTTCTAATAAGAGCCAACAATAATTTTTTTTTTTTTTTTTTTTGAGAAATCTCATCTCAACCTATGTATCCTGAAAACAACATTCACTAATCTACCAACATTCTGTAACTAAATCTACACTGTGTGTGTGCATGCATGTAAGTGTGTTGGTTATATTTTGTAGTTTTTTGTTTTTTTTTTTCAATACTTGTTATGATGTCTGTACAAACAGTGTAAAATCAGATCAGATACCACAGAATATGGCATCTGATTAGGGACTATACTGTTTGCCAACAGGTATTAATTAAAATGGATATGTTCAAAGTTTTGGATATGTATGGTAAGGCCAGAAGTGGCAGAATATTTAGGTAAAACTTATCTATAAAATCTTGCATCGGTTACACTAAAACCTCTTTATAACACAGTTCGTTACAACACGGTTTTGGATATAACACGGTTCAAAGATGGAACCCAAAAATGTATAGATTATATTGAAAAATGACCATAAATGGTCATTTTTCAATATAATCTATACATTTTTGTTTGGATATCACGGTTGTTTAACTAATACGGTTTATGCTATGGACCCCAACAATAGTGTTATAAAGAGGTTGTGGTGTATTTAACTACATGGTCACCATTATGCAGTTGCCTGCTCAGGGGGTGCCATCCCAAATCACTAATTACAATAATAAACTATAATACTTACCAAAAGAAGGATTTCTGGACATCATAGTATTATTAAATGCATTATTAAATGGAGTTGATGCTCTGCGAGTCATTCCAACAGGAGTTTCAGACTGAAAAATAAAACATACAAAAAAACTTTTAACCTTTAAACAGCTAAATTTTTTTTTCTAGAAAACAGGGCTTGATATTTTGGAGAAAATTGGATTTGGTACACTGGAACCTCTTTATATGAGGATTCATTAATAGATATTTTTGGATATACCATATTCGACCTAATTACCACACTGTGGGCTTAGATTTTTCAAAATTACTAGGAAAATTTGTGGTAAAATATGCATCTACCTACTAAGGGTACACTTTAAAACAGATAAGCAAAAGACTTATTTGATGATGTTAATGCACTTTTTTTTTTTTTTTCCTGATTTTTTTTTTTATAAAAGCATATGTTGTGGGTACTCATTTGAATTGCATCGACAAGAGTCGATGCAATTCAAATGAGTACCCACAACATATGCTTTTATAAAAAAAAAAAATGGGTACCCACAACATATGCCCTTAGAAAGAAGGAGACAACAAGTACACTGGCTGTAATAGGTAGGCTACAGAATTGCTTGAATGTACACTTATAGGGCTATGTGCGGTAATTAGACAGAATATGGTAAAAGGAATAAAAAGTGCGTCCAAAGGTGTTGTATCCAGACCAAAATGTACACAATATACAGAAAAATTACCATTTATAGTCATTTTTTCTATATAATCTATACATTTTGTTTGGATACAACATGGTTGTTTAACTAATATATTATTTTGTATTTTTTTTTTTTTTTTTTGTTTTTTGCTTCAGATTCAAACAATAGTGTTATAAAGAGGTTGTGGTGTATTTCAGAGTGAAGATAGGGAGATGACATCTAGAACTAATGTTACTAAAATGGCATTTTCAGGAAAATCTGAGAAATAAACTGAAAGACAGTGCTCGAAAGAAAAATAAAATCTTGAAAGTATATGATACAGAAAAATATTCTATTTGCTGCCTGACTTATAAGTTTGTCACTGTTTTGGGGCTATAACCAGCATCTTCTACAGTGTTTCTAAAATTTACACTCTACCAGAGGACAAATATTTGGTGATAATTTTGGGGACAGTTTTCATCAGTTCTCCATAAAAGCATATCTCAGAATAATCACCAAATCTCTGAGCAGACTACATTCTGAATAATTATTAGTATTTTTTAGAGAAAATAATGCTTGACATTTCATGTGAATTGTCTGCCTAGCAGATGATTTACATAAGATGTCAAGCAATATTTTCTGAAAAATTATGTGAAGGTAAAAATTAGAATATCCTCTGCTAAATTTTTGCTTAACGCATGTTAGCAGCTATCCTGGGCCCAGTTGTTCAAATCATTGTTAGCTTAACGAGCATGTTAAGGGTCATTTCGTTAACTGTTTTAGCAGATTCAATATACAATATTCTGATATTTTTTGCTGAAAAAATGTGAGTAGCTTTTGCACTGCAAAAGCTACTCACATTTTTTCAGCAAAAAATTTCAATTTGCATATCATATGTAAATTTTAACGAGTCATTAACTAACGACATTGTTAGCTTTGAACAACTGGGCCCTGATTTAGCCTGCTAGTGGCAAATGAGTCGAAGACAAAATGAGTCACAATCAGACCTTGAATAAATAGATTGAATATACCATCTGTATATATTTATACTTAGGAAACAGGAACTACCATTGTAAAATTGTTGTTGTTTTTTTTCAATGTTTTCATACATTTTGAGGTTCACTGATATACAGATGGAGTATTCCATCTACCGTATTCTAATTACCAGACCATGCGCTTAGGTTTTTCAAACCTACTGAGAAAACTTAAAGATAGCGACAGACTTGTCTAATGATACTTATGCAGTTTCTTTTCTGATTTTCTTTATAAAAGCATATGTTGTGGGTATTCATTTGAATTGCATCGACAAGTCGATGCAATTCAAATGAGTACCGACAACATATGTCTTTATAAAGAAGTAGCGAGAAAATACACTTGCTGTAATCTGAAGACTATGGAATTGCTTGACTGTGCGCTTATAGGGGTATGTGCGGTAATTAGATCGAATACGGTATTTATTCAAGGTCTGAGGCTCAAGTGCCTGTGCTGTAAACAGGGCTTAATGCTCAGCATGCTGAGTTAAAACTTTAAATGACAACATTTTGAAATACTTTTCTTATTTTCCCCAGAAAATAGGGTTTGATGCTTCATGCAAATTGTCTCCAAAGGAGAGCATGAAGTGTCAAATCCTATTTTCTGGGAAAAGTAAGTAAAATGCGATCAATTTGTTGTCTGCCAAATTAGCCCAAAGAGTTATAAAGTTTAACATTTCATTTGAATCCTCTCCAATAAAAACATTTAGTGGTATATAAAGTCTAATTTTCATGGAAAAATAGGACAAATTTTATCAATGTAGTCTGCAGCAGGCAGGATAATTATTTTTTTGCCAAGAACTTGAACTCTTGTCAGTTTCACAAAAATAAAATAATTATTAAAAACCATATACATGCATATACACAGCAAAGATCAATTTTTATAAATTCTTTTCTGGAATACATTTTTTATATAAAAATTAAGATTATGCAACTAAAGAAAAAATATAAAAGAAAATTATCTATCTTTCTATTTATAAGATTTATTGAAACCTGTATCAATTTAAAAAAATGTTTTGCAGACAACACATTTATAAGTGCTAGCAGGCCAACAAATATTAGTTAAAAACTCAAACCAAGAAACTTCAATGATTCGAACACTACGACAAGTATAAACTTAAAAGCAATGAAAATTAATAAAACCATAAAAAGTAAACTCAAGTATTCATGCAAACATGCAAATCAAACAGATGTTATGGAAAATCAGGGCCAAAAAAAAAAAAAAAAAAAAAAAAAAAAAAAAAAGAAATGAATGCTCATAATTAATAAACTCAGTGTTTAACTAAAAGGTTAAAACATACACTATACTAAATTTCATCACTGTCCCTCTTAAAGCACTACCAGGTGATTTATCTAAAAAGATCCATCAGACCCGCAACCAGTGAAGATCCTGATCAAAACTACTTTTCAGAAATGTGATCTGGGTCTGCACAGTTTTCTCAGGCATTTCTGTCCTAATAATACATATATTTTGCATAAAAATAAGGTAACTTTCAAATTCTGTATGTACTATATATAACTGTTCACATACTAAATTTAAATCCTAGGAGACATTTTTCTAAAGAGGGTTGACATTTCATTCAACACATCTCCAAATGAGATAGTCTGAATGAAATGTTAATCCTACTTTTTGGGTAAAATAAGAAAAACATAATTCTTGCTGCCTCCTAATTTTCCCTCCGAGAATGCAAACACTTTAAGTGCCAAGCAAAATTTGGAGTAGACAACTTTCTGTTATTTTATTTTATTTTTTTTTTTTCAGAGAAAATAAGTCTTGACATTTCATGTAAATCATCTGCCCAATAGATGTCACATGAAATGTCATGACCTATTTTCTTTGAAAAATAAAACAAATTCAAAATGTTGCCTACTGTAGTTGTGATTGTCACCTAAAGAGTTAATAGTTAATCAGCATACTGTCATGCATGCTGGCATAATATAAGGCTAGGTAAAAATTTTAAAATCAGGATGGTTCCTAGGCTGTAAGGATTAATACAGGATTAATACAAACAAACCACACTATTAGGAGAGGTATTCTACAGTTAACTTTTAAAGCACCAAACAAAATTTGTAGACAACAAACTAATGTTTTGTTGTTTTTTTTTTATTTTTAAAAGAAAATAAGTTTTGACATTTCATGTCTGCTTGGCAGACTATTTAAATGAAATGTCAACTTATTTTCTTTGAAAAATATAAAAAAAAAATAATAATTTAAAAGAGCTGTTTGCTGCAGTTTGATTGGTGCTTTAATGGTTTAAACAGAGCTTCAGATAAGATGATCACTTCTGGTATGTTTTAGGATTTTTTCTTCTTCACAAAATGCAGTTTGTGACTACTCCAGGTACACATAGAAATCACTTGGCAACACATTGGTGAAAAAAAAAAAAATAAATAAATAAATATACCAGCTCAAAATAGCCACCTTATCTGGAGCCATTGAGCTATACAGAATCACAGACATTTTGCCAGTTGTTTTGTCTGGAAATGAAAAGTATTTCTGGGCTTAAAATACTAAAAAGATTATTTGTTAATTTATTTATTAATTTGATTTTGATTTTCCCAATTTACAGAAAAAAATATCTAAACAAGGATGACATGTGTGATTTTAAGCTACAAAATATGCCACTCAGAGTGTGTGTTGTTTCATCACAGTAGTATTGCCTTTAACTTGTAACTGGTATATCAGACAATATCAGAGCTACAATGTCAGAAATCATATCTTAAATTGGACATTTGCGCCCAGCGAAGATTTGGATCAGCATGCACATTCGTACAGTCTGATCAGAATCTTCACTGGGAGCTTTTTGGATGGCCAAGGATGCAAAGCTTCTTCATGCAGACAACAAACACTCTGATCAGAGCTGATGTGCAGACTGATTCAAGTCTTTATTGGGAGTATTTGTCAGAAGGTATATTTTCTCACGTTGTGGCTCATTTGCAGTGTAAACGTATAGTAGTGACTGTGTCATTTTGGTACCATGACTTATTAAGACTGTTACGTATGTGGATTAATTATAAATGTAACAAAAACTGCCAAATTGATAATATTGCCAGTTGTATTGGCCAAATAAAGTTGGTATTAACCCTTGTCCTGCTTAATAAAGATGCCACGCCCATTTCTAATTTTCAGCCAATCAGATTACTTGATCCAGACTGTTGATATAAATTCACATACTTAATGGCAAACAGTGCAGATCCAGATCAGTTGGCTTCTTCAGAAGCCAACTGATCTGGATCTACACTGTTTGCAAAGCAGGGTATATCCGGTTCAGCAGGAGAAGGGTTAATTCTTTTTGGAATTGAAACATTTAAATCTTGTCTAGATATTTTCCCTTGAGAGGGAAAGTTTTTAAAATAGTGAAATTTGGTAAGTAGCTTTATCCAGGGACATATTTCACTCACTTTCAGACATAACAATGAGCCACGTGTCTATAAATAGAAACTGATTACAAACTCAATATATAAGAAAAAGGAGATCACACACAAACAGAAACTGGAAGAAGCATGCATGAAGGCAATAAAGGAAGGCTAAAAATGTGACATGCCTGCAAAAACATAAAAAAAAAAATCAAAACTGCTGGAAATACTACAAGAATTGACCAGAAATAACTGACAGAGGACTAAACTCCTCTAAACCATATTAGGATTTAAGCACCAAACAACCACTATGTACTTTCGGGTTTTAATTTTTAATTTGTCTCTTTAAGATGTACATTTAATTTATTGTTTTGTGAAATAGAAATCTGCTACATCGTTAGAACACCCATAAATGTATCTACTCAAAGATAGAACATTTTTCATAAACAGAATGTTCTTGGTCCGTTTTCAACCTGTTTTTTATAGAAATGTCATCAACTTGATTCAAAATTCATGAAATAAAATTCTGCTAACATCTGTTACAATGACAACTCAAATTTATGTCCGAAAAAAAAAATCACACTGAATTTCTCTGGTATAAAACACAATTTGCACACAGTCTGTAAAAGTAATGTTACGTTGAAGTACTTCCATCTCATAGCTCCAGATAGTATGTTATTTTCAATCAGAAAGTATTCCTATTTTTTTTTATCTCCACAAAAACATATGTTGTGGGTAATCATTTGAAGCACCTTGGGTCTCCACAAAAACATATGTTGTGGGTACTCATTTGAAGTGCCTCACCGAGGCACTTCAAATGAGCACCCACAACATATGTTTTTGTGGTAAAATAAGAAAAATATTTACTTGATACCTCTATTTTATCTGGAGCTATGCATTTTCTTTTTATAACAACCATAAAACAACTGATCTATTCAGTACTTCTGATAAGAAGAGAGTCAGACAAATTTTTTTGTTACCATATTCACCCTAAATATTTGGACACATCAACTCCTTACCATACGTGTTCTAAAATTTGAACAAGTATAATTTACTACATAATGTTGTGTCTAAAAATTGCTGGATAAGTGGCAAACAGTGTAGACCCTGATAAGACGCTGCAGAATGTGGAGTCTTATCTGGGTCTACACTGTTTGCTCAGGCCTGTCTGTCCAAATGCATATGGTTAATACGGTATTCGGAAGAATAAGCCTGAGCAAACGGTGTAGACTCAGATTATATGCTGCAGAATGCAGAAATTTTAGAATTAATATGGTAAGGAGTTATCTCTCTAATTAGAGTAAAAATGGCATGTCTCCAAGGAAACATAAGCCGCATTGTGAGAAAACATACCTTCAGACATGTGCACCAAACAAAGACTCAAATTAGCCCACACATCTGTACAGACCGATCAGAGTATGCAATGTCTACATCAAGAAACTTTGCATCCAAAAATGCACTGTGAAGATTTTGATTATACACCACAACCTCTTTATAACACTATTGTTGGGGTCCATAGCATAAACCGTGTTAGTTAAACAACCGTGTTATATCAAAACAAAAATGTATAGATTATATTGAAAAATGACCATTTATGGTCATTTTTCAATATAATCTATACATTTTTGGGATCCATCTTTGAACCGTGCTATATCCAAAACTGTGTTATAACAGACCGTGTTATAAAGAGGTTGAAGGGTACTGCGCACAAGCTGGTCTGAATCTTCATTGGGCGCACCTGTCTAAAGGTACGTTTTTCTTAACTTGCTGCTTGCATGCTGTGGTAACACATTCAAACTAACATAGACTATTCTAATGAGATACCACAACATATGTGTTCAGGGGTCATCCTAGAAGGCGATTTGGGAGAAAAAGTCTCTCTAAGCTGGCTGACTTCTCTCTATCTTAGATGAGGGAGAAGTGAAAATATATAGAATGTATAGGGAAATCCAAAATTTGGACCAAATCTTGAAATTGTTGCAAAACTTCTCCCTCTCTGAAAGCTCCAGGGTGACCCCTGAGTGTTTAGGGAGAAATAAAAAAATATGTATATTTTTGGTGATAAAAATGATTCTTATCAGAAGTCATGAATTATCAGATAAAAAAATCTCTAACCCTTCAAAACCGGAATAAAGGGGGAGAAACAACATCCGTTCCCAAACTATAACCTCCATGCAAGTGAAACAGATAGTTATATACCACTTGTCTAATGTCTGCAACATGCAGGTGAAAGTCAGTCACTATAGAAGATCTTTTGTTTCGTTTCATAAACATTCACTTATCTTAACGCTTACTGTAGTATGTTGGGTAAAATTTTCAGCAGACAACACAACATTTTGAAATATTTTTCTTATCTTTTCAAAAAAAATAAGATTTGACACTGCATGCAAATTGACAATCTATATGAAATGCCAAATCTTATTTTCTGGAAAAAATAATAAACGTCATCCATTTGATGTCTGCTGAATTTGCTCATAGTGTGCTAAGTGTTAACACATGCTTGACTTAAATAGCAACAGATGGCATCTTGAAATATATTTCTCAATTTTCCCAGAAAATAGGGTTTGTATTTCATGCAATGGGTCTCCTTTAAACACATCAAATCCCTTTTTCCGGGAAAATATCATTTTGTCAGCTGCTGGCTTTGCCCAGATAGCGCTAAAGGTAAATTATACTGGATGGACAAAATTAGCAGACAACAAATTCAATATGTTTTCTTTTCCTATTTTCCTAGGATTCAACAATTTAATTTTTTTTTCAGTAAAAAATAAGGCTATTGAAGGGGAATAGTTACACTTTCACAGGAGACAACTCTGTTCTAATTATGAAAAGGGGTCAGCTCTAAAAAGAAAGAATTTGTTCCAGTGGGAGCAAATTCTTTCATTTTAGAGTAGTCCCCTTTTCAGAAGGAAGGCTAAAACAATTTCGACAAAGGTACCTCCCCATGAAAGTGTAAATTCATCTTAATTTTGATGTTAACATGAAACTTGGTAAAGAATATGTGGAAAAATAATGTATACCATATTCAGCCTAAATATTGCGACACCTTATCTACTTACCATACTTGTCCTAAAATTTGAAATAAACCATTCTACTACCTGTTGATGTGTCTGAAATATTGCTGTATGTATGGCAGTGTGGACCCAGATCAGATGCTGCATTCTGCTGCACCTGATCTGGGTCTATTCTGTTTGCAAAGGCCTATCTGTCCCAATACTTAGGATTATTATGGTATATTACTAGAGAACACAAGTTCTGAGCCTAATTTTCTCTGAAAAATGATTTTAAAAAATTAGAATGCCATCTGCTACCAGTTTGAAATGAGTTTTTAGTGTTAATAACCAATGAAACCAACAAAATGGTCTTCCATAAGTGACAAAGAGTGTTGAAAAGATCAGGTGCCCAGTCTGGTGAGAAAGCATGTGACCAGAGTAGAATCATGTGACCACATCAGTGTTACTGAGAAACTTGCAGAAATGATCAGGTGAAGGACAGTTAACTCTTAGTATGATTTGAAACTAGCAGACAGCTTGTAAAAATATTTTTCATATTTTTCAAGAAAACGGGAGACAATTTTGAATGATCTGTCAAGCCATATTTTCAGGAAAAATGAGAAAAATATTTTAAAATCTGCTAATATTTAAATGTAGCAGGTTATGGGGTGAGCAAATTAAACAACCCCTACCTGCCAACAGTCGGATGTGCTCATTGGGGTATCCTGGGGTTTGAGAAAGTTAATTTTGAGTTTCACAAAAATGAGAGGTAAAAAAAACATTTGAATAAATAAAGATTGCATTATATCAGATCTGGGGATAATAAAAAAGCATTAGTGCCAATCATAACTGCAGCAGACAAAATTTTTCTTTTTTTTTTTTTTTTTAATTTAATTTTCATAACCAAGAAGTCTTGTCATTTCATGTGAATCATCTGCTTAAATCATCTGCTAAGCAGATGATTCACATGAAATGTCAAGACATTTTCTACGAAAAGATTAAAAAAAAAAACAAAAAAAAAAAAACAAACAGAATGTCGCCTGCTGCAAATTTTGCTTGGCACTTTAAGAATTAGCTAAAAGTATAAGTACAAAAACGTAACAAAATTCACAAAGGGTCCAAGTACAATGTTTTTGTTTTGTTTTTTTATTGTTTTTGTTTGTTTTTTTTGACCAAAAAAAAAAATGATATTTGTTTATTTCTGCAAAATAAACATTTCTGCTGTGGGTCCTCAAATACAGCAAAAAAAAGGAGTACCCAATTGTCTCTTTCAGAGCTCTAGATAAGTCAGGTATACTGTTAACCCTTTCATCCCTGAATTTCTGAAGTGGATCCTTCCATCTATGTATTTGGTCATGTCCATTGTTGTCAATAGGGCTTTTTAAGCAAAGTCATTAACTGACTGGCAAATAGTGCAGATCCTGATGAGACGGCTCATTATGAGCCGTCTCATCTGGATCTACACTGTTTGCATAGGTATTTGTACCAGTCTATAGAGATGAAAAAGTTAACTGTTTTCTTATCTCTCCATGAAAATATATATTGTAGGTATTAATTAGATGTGCCTAGGCAACATCATGTCTTCATGGTGCAATAAAAAAACAGGGCCCAGTTGTTCGAAGCTAACGACATCGTTAGTTAACGATTCGTTAAAATTTACATCAAGTGATGCGCAAATATACTGAAATTTTTTGCTGAAAAAATGTGAGTAGCTTTTGCATTTACTCACATTTTTTCAGCAAAAAATATCAGAATATTGTATACTGAATCCGCTAAAATGGTTAACGAAATGACCCTTAACGAGCTCGTTAAGCTAACGACGCTTTGAACAACTGGGCCCAGGAATATTTTTGGGTTGAAATAAGCAGCTTGTCTAGAGCTATGATCCTTTGACAGAGCAATAATAAAGCTATTTATATGTATATTCTGATAAACATAGAGAACTAAATGATCATTTCTACATCTCCCAAACACTGTATAATGTGACCGCACTTTTCTGTCACAGAGGCTTGCTTAGTAGGTTTTATACCCGCATAGCATGGGTGGTACTAGGTCGTGTGTCCTGTATGGTGACATATCTATCCTTATTATAAACTCGGGGATCTTTGTCAACAGCACTGCTTGCTCGACTTGGTGTGAGTTTCTTCTGGAACATTAGTGGACATTATCATGAAGACTGATGCAAAACTCCAGTCAAACTGTATTGTAATTTCTCAATATAAATGCTTATTATGCTGATGAAAATCTTTCTTTCTCCATAAGTGTTACCTTTTACCACTGTCAGGTCAAATTATACAGATGACAAATTGATCATATTTTTTTTTTTTTTTTTTTAATTTTTCCCAGAAATCAGGAGTTTACATTTCATGCAAATTGTTTCTACTGGAGATAATTTGCATGAAATGTCAAATCTCGTTTCCTGGGAAAAATACAAAAAAATATTTCAAAATGTCTCCAGAAAATTTTACCAAGAGTGCAAAGCATTAAACAAAAGCACTGAAAACATTGTATTAGTTAGTACAGAGCACAAAATGATTTATATAATTACACACCTATACGTGCATTTTACTTTTATTTGTTTGATGCTGAGCAGTCTTGGAGAAAATTTCAGCAGATAAAATTTCAAAATATCTTTTATTATTCCCTAACATAGGGTTTGATATTTCTTAGGAGGCAATCTGTATGAAATGTGAAACCCTATTATCTGGGGAAAATAAAACTATATATTATCAATTAGCCACCTATTGAGTTTGCCTAGACAGTGCTACTGAAAATTACTTATGATAAATTCTGAGATTTTTTTCACTTCCCCACTGTAAAACTAGGTTGTAATGAAGGCCTTTTTCTAAGGAAAACACTTACTAAATAGTTCAAGTCCTTGTAACCTAAAATTTCAAATGCTTTATTCTATAAATTTCTTTGTTTAAATTTTGCTTTTTATGCAGCTGTTTCTTCAAATACATGTAGAGAAATGGCAAACAGTGTAGACCCAGATCAGACTGCTCCTTAAGGAGTAGTCTGTTATGGGTCTGCACCGTTTACATGTGCCATTTTGGCAGAAACTTTGGAGTATCAAATGTGAGGACATTAACCCTATAGACTTAGAAAAACCATCAAACTTGGTGAAAAAAGATACATACATATCAGTAATATATAAATCTGGTAGAAGGCCTGTATATTTCAATGATATCTATTCAGTCATTTTGGAGATGCTCATACATCCAAAATATAATGCCAAATGGTGCAGAATCTGAGCAGGTGATCTTGTTAGCTCATATGTCTGTCTATATATTTAGGGCAAATATGGAAAAACCAAGTTTTTTTCCAATTTTTATTAAACTTATTTTCTATTACAGGATTTTCGTTGTCTATCAAAAACGCGTGACTTGGCCCCTTTTTGACTCTGATGTCCCCTAAACCTTCATCTTTGAGAGACATTGACGTACCTTAAAATTTGCAATGTTTTCTGTAAAATTAAAACAATCAACCCCTGAAATTACCCTATATCTCCCCTGAAATATGGGTCAAAAGAGACATATGTCCCCTTAAATAAATTTCTGAGGGAAAACCCTGCTACCAATTTATTTAGTAAGTGTTTTCCTTAAAAATAATGAATGACTTACTTCCATAGAAAAAAAATAAAAACAATGGAAAGTACTTAAGTGCTAACTATAAAGATTTGACATTTAAATACTTTGTTATTAACCCTAGGGATGTTTTTTTTTAACTAACAGTGAGTGGAGTTCTATGTAAAGTAGGTTTGATGAGCTACTATTTAAATATGATCGTGACGACTATATCTATTGTTGATGTCTCATGAACAAAATTATTTAAAGCCATCTCATCAGAAAAACAATTTCTGTAACAATACAGCATTAGATTGAACCTGAGATGGCATTTGATCATTTTATTTATAAAAGTATCAAAATTGCCATTATATCTAGTTGTCGTCTGCTTTGTCATTTGCTTCTGATTTTAAAAGTCATTTTTGCAAACAGTGTGTACCCATATCAGACTGCTCCTCTAGGAGCAGTCTGATCAGGATCCACACTATTTGCCTGTATGCAAAAATAGGTTTGAAAAGTTTGCAAGAATATTGAGCAGACGACATAAACAGACAACATTTCTTGGTTTGCTTGGCATTTTAAGGATTAAAAGTCTTGCTTTTCCATTGAGAATGCTTATTTCAACTGATGCATTAACTGTCACAAGATACAAGACTGCCTATTGCATGTGCTTATGCAAACAAACATACAAACTGACACAATAAAATTAGTTTTGAGTATGATGTGTGCTGTACCAAATGCTACAAAGTCTGATCCTACTGCAGGGTCAGATGTGTAATTTTTGCACATTCAGTAAGGTACTTTCTCACTTATTGCAGCCCTTCTGTAAATTATGTCAATCATCAAGTAAATGTGTGCTAAAAATAATGTTTGTAAACAGGCTGCCCCAGGAAGGACATTTCCCGAATCCAAATACTGATACTTTTAAGGTGACTTGATACACTTGGTATATTTTCCATCATTTTTACAAGGGAGATAACTTTTAAGGCTTCCTGTTTGCATGCCTATACATCAACCCCCTTCTGAAAAGAAGTCAAAATACTCTGAAATGGGAACAAATTCTTTTCTTTCTTTTAGATTACACCCTTTCCAGAAGGGCACCAAAACAATTTTGAAAAAAAGTAACCTCCTCCTGAAAGTGTATCCAGTCCCCTTAACCCTTGCCTTGTTGAATAAGTTAAGATGCCATGCCTACTTCTAATTTCTAGCCAATCAGATTACTTGATCCGGGTTTTTGATAGAAATTCACTCATTTAATGACAAACAGTGCAGATCCAGAGAAGCCAACTGATCTGGATCTACACTGTTTGCTAAGACAGTGCATGCCGTGTTCAGCAAGAGAAGGGTCAATTGTATTATTGAATATTTTAGCCACTACTACACTTATGTCAAGGTCTTCAGATAAATATTTTTTTCTTCTCCAAAACCTAAGTTGTGGGTACTCATTAGGGTCACCTCAACAATGTAATTGATGCAGAACATATGAAAAGGCTGCTCGAATTACCTGATGTTGTTAGCTAGTGCCGGAAGAATAGCAAATAGTGCAGGCCTCAATCCAACCACTGAGCCTGGTCTATACTGTTTGCTCAAACTTTACTTTCAAAATAATTATAGTAAATATGGCTCCCATAATTTTCTTAAAAAGTCCAGAATTCAGCATATAAAAGGTTAAACAGCAACCTAACTGATAAGCTACCAGCCAAACAGGCTAAGCAGAACCTTCCACAGTTTCCATATTCTAAAGGTTTGAAAAAAAAAAAAAAAATATATGATTCTAAAAATAGTCAGCAAAGGCTCTCAGGCTGAGGTTGCATCTTAACCCTTGTTCGGCTGGACCCGGATATACCCTGCCTTTGCAAACAGTGTTGATCCAGATCAGTTGGCTTCTGAAGAAGCCAACTGATCTGGATCTGCACTGTTTGTCATTAAGTATGTGAATTTGTATCAACAATATGGATCAAGTAATCTGATTGGCTGAAATTAGAAGTGGGCATGGCATCTTAATTTATTCAGCAGGACAAGGGTTAACAACAGATGCAGTAATACACTGGAACCCCTTTATAAGACGGTTCATTATAAGATAGCTTCCAATTTAAGACAGGTTTAAGGTGGATCCCAAAAGTGTTGTATCCTAACAAAATGTATAGATTATATAGGAAAATGATCACGACAAATGTGTATAGTTTATATAGAAAAATGACCATTTATGGTATTTTTTTACATAATCTATACATTTTTGTTTGCCTACAACACAGCTGTTTTGCTGGTTTTTGCTGTGAATCCCAGCAATAGTGTTATAAAGATGTTGTGGTGTTTTTAGATGTTAATTTTTATTATTTATGCATCAAAAGATATTTTTGGGTACTCAATGGAATTGCCTTGGTGAGGCAATACCAGTGAGTATCACAATATAGTTTTGGTGCAAAAATAACATAAACTAGTAACAGTATTTTCAGAGAAAACAGATGTCCCTCGACCTTGAATCGTCAGTTTTTCTACTGCTGTGACCTTGAAAATTATGTCAAGGTCACCAAAAATCTAAACCATATTTTGTTATGTCCCAATTATACATCCATGAAAATTTGCTAAGAATCAAACCACTGGTTCACAAGATATTATGCAGACAAAAATGTGCGACACCGACGCCAAAGCGGCTGCCAACGAGATCCGCACCAAAATCAATATGTCCCTCCCCTCTAGATGGGGGACCTAATTTATAGTCAAAATTATGCAGAGCTATGGTATAAGATCTGGTTTACTTGACAAGCCCTGTACAAAATTCATGAATCCAAATTTTATTAAGGCAAATCAAATGAATACCACAGTATCATTGTCCTGGAGAATTAGAAAAAAATATTTATCTGGATACCCCTCTAATATGTACTTCTCTCACTGTTTTGTGCAGCTATAACCGTCAAGCCTGTAATGCACCCATAACCCCCTTGCCCACCCCTCCAACCCCGAATCTGTCTATATCCTGACTTTGTACATTACTCACCTGATACCGTGGGTGTGGTTCTAACTCCAATGCAGTAAGTGTACCTATTGGGGGGAGAGCACCATTTCTTGCATTATACAGAGGAGAAGAAAGGCGGCCCAGTGGACCAGGGGGATTTAACTTCTTCACAAGTAAAGCACTTGATGACATTGGAGGAACTCGCTCTTCATCCTGCAAAACACACAGACACTCATAAGACATTTCCATAAATTGGCAAACTTTCAACAAACATGATACACAACAAATATTACCATATTTACCCTAAGTATTGGGACACCTTATCTATTTACCATACTTCTCCTAAAATTTGAAATAGTCCATTCTTCTACCTCTTGATGTGTCTAAAATAATGCTGTATGTATGGCAAACAGTATAGACCGTGATCAGATGCCACATTCTGCGGTGTCTGATCTGGGTCTACACTGTAAAGGCCTATATGTCCCAATTCTTAGGGTTATTAGGGTTCCCTAAATATTTGAACAGCCATTCTGAGTAAAAAGTGTAAACCCAAATCAAACTGTTAGCAGACAAACTGTTACAAGAATTATCTTCTGAATACTCTCTTTATCTGGGCCCAGTTGTTCAAAGCGTCATTAGCTTAACAAGCTCGTTAAGGGTCATTTCGTTAACTATTTTAGCGGATTCAATATACAATATTCTGATATTTTTTGCTGAAAAAAATGTGAGTAGCTTTTGCACTGCTCACATTTTTCAGCAAAAAATTTCAGCGTATTTGAGTATCACTTGATTTAAATTTTAACGAATCGTTAACTAACGATGTCGTTAGCTTTGAACAACTGGGCCCTGAACTTTAACCCATTGTAGACTGAATGAACTCCCCCACACCAGGGCTCGAGAAAATGTCGGTTTTTCGGTTCTGGACCGATTTTCGTATTTCTGAACCGATTTTGACTAACAGAGGATGATCAAAAATCGGTCCAGTTTTTAACGATATTTTGAAAAAAATCGGTTCGAAAATTTTCGCCAAGTCGCTAAATTGTGTAAACAAACTGACCTTTTCCCACAGATAATCCAAGCGTGTATTCATAAAATACCTCGAGGGCCAGTTATTGGACCGGCTCATTATTGAAATAAGTGAATCAGATTTGTCCACACAGGCGGTTCTATTATCTTATCGCAGCGAAATTTGATCCGCTTATAAAAATTATGTAATCAAGTGAAGCGTAAGGCGACAGCATATCGGTGTTTTTGATATGTAAAGGTAATTTGCAATATGATTGAAGTGTGAAAAGCAAGTGTCAGGTAATACAGTTGGATGTGTACACCTGCTTAATCACGCATTCAAGTATGTTTTATTCTGTTGCTAATTGGTCTATCTTTAATTGCCAATTATCCGAGATCCAACGATTTCATTAAAGGCAGTTAAGGTAAAGTTTGTTTTAATTGTCTGATACAAAGAAAGGTGTTAAAATCGGTTTTGCTCATAATAGAGTACCTGTTATAGTCGAAAGTATTTAATGCTAGTTAAATCGTTTAAGGTCGCCTTTTCTAGTTTAGAAATGGCACAGCGTAGCATTTTGTCTATGTTGCAAAAGACAAACCATGATAAAAACCGGACTGGCAACCCGGTTCAGTCAGATGGCGGACTGACTAAAAGTGTAGAACAAAACCGGACTGGCAACCCCGTTCAGTCAGATGGCAGACTGACTAAAAGTGTAGAAACAAACCGGACTGGCAACCCGGATCAGTCAGATGGCGGACTGACTAAAAATGTGGAACTACACCAGACTGGCAACCCGGTTCAGTCTAAAAAAGCGATCAGTGGGGCATTCGCTAAAAATGCATTTTTGCTTATGCGTTCAGGCAATGATAAAATTGACAAAGAAAATGAGCATATCTCTGTTTCTAAAAAGAGAAAGATGAACAATAGCAGTTCCATTGAACAAACTGCTAAGAAACAAAAGATGGACGATAGCTTATCGGCAGGAAAGCATTTCCAAAAAACATGGCTCAATGAGTTTACATGGCTTGTGTATGAAAACGAGGCAATGTTTTGTTCATTATGTATTACACATAAGAACAAATCAAAGTTTTCACAATCCGGCTCCAATAATTTTCGTATTTCGACTTTGCGAGAGCACGAAAACAGTAGTGGGCATGTAAAATCTCTAAAAATGCAGTCTGAGATAAATGCAAAAAAGGTTCCGTCCGTGAAGGCAGCATTTTCCAAGAGGACGGATAGAATTGAAAACGCCGTCTGTTGCCTCATCAGAACAGCATACACTGTCTCTAAAAAGCACTTAGCGGTGCAAGCCTATCAGGATCTCTGTGCGCTTCAGCTCTGTAATGGTACGCATTTGACCAGAAAATTATACCAAGATACAAATGCATGCACTGAGTTCATAAAAATCATTTCTGATTTCTTGGAATCAAATCTGCTGGAAAAACTCAGACAAAGTCCCGCCCTTGGTGTAATGATAGATGAATCCACAGATCTGAGCGTGGAGAAGCACCTGATAGTCTATGTTTCATATCTAGAAGACGGGCATTTGCGGACAAGCTTCCTGACGTTGCTTAAGCTTGTTTCTGCTGATTCAAATACCGTCTATAGTAAGTTAATCGGATTTCTAAAGTCTTGCAAAATAGACACTGAAAAGATATTTGGATTCAGTTCAGATGGTGCTGCTGTTATGATGGGCAAAGATAATGGTGTAGTCAAGAAATTTAAGACCGATAACCCATATTTGCTCGAAATGCACTGTATAGCTCACCGACTCGCACTGTCTAGCTTAGATGCTGCCAAACAAGTTGGAGAAGTGAAATACTATGAGAGTATGTTGCAATCATTGCACTCGTATTTCAGCAAATCAAGCAAACGCATTGAACATTTGCGAATGTGGCAGGAGGTTTTGAATGAAGATCAAGTAAAGTTGTTAGCTGTTCACCAAATTCGATGGCTATCAGTCGCAAACTGCGTATCTAATGTGCGCAGAAGTCTGCCATCACTCCTAAAAACTCTGGAGAGTGACAGCAAAGATGACATCATGGCATCAGCTTTATTTCATGCCACATCCTCCTACAAATTTCTATTTATGACGCATTTTTTCAGTGATATTATGGCCGACATCGCTATCGTCTCAAGAACGTTTCAGAATCGTGATATAAACTATGTTACGATTCAAACAACTCTCTCTGCCATATGCGATTCTATTGAGCAGCAGTATTTGGTTGAAGATGCGCAATATGGCAACTACTTGCGTGATTTTCTTGACCGGTATGAGCATGCTGATGAATTCTGCGGCATAGAAATTAAGCGCTCACACAGGGATGCTGCGCTTTCAACAGCAGTGTCAAAATTCGCAGGCATACTGAAAGAAAGTTTGCTTGCTCGATTTCCAAAACTTGAGCTATGGGAAGCTATGTCAATCTTTTCCCCTGAGACGTTTCCCGAGTCAGCAAAAGAAAAGGCCCATTTTGGTAAGGCTAAATTAGCCATGCTTGCTGACCATTTCGGTGAGAAAAAGGAGGGCAAGTCAACCCCAATTAATGCAGAAGAGGCAAAGCGGGAATGAGGTCTCTTCAAGAACTTCTTGTTCTCTTTGTCAAAATCGCAGCCAGAACGAAACATAGACAGTCTCACTCAAAGGATAGTAACGTCCAGGGATCTGATTGAACAGTTCCCAAACATGGTGAAGCTGATGGCGATAAGTAGAGTATTGCCTGCGAGTTCTGTGGAATGTGAGCGAGGTTTTTCAAAGCAAAACCTCATTAAAACACGGCTAAGATGTAGTTTGAATATCGAAAATCTTGATCATCACATGCGCATTTCGATCAACGGCCCAAAACTGCAAGCATTTGACCCATTGCCAATATATCGTATCTGGCGAGAGATGAAGGATCGGCAGATCTTTACCAAAACAGAGAAAAAGGAAAAGTTGGTGGAAAAGTAAAAGGTGCTTTTTTCTCTTTGTCTCTTTTATTTTGTTTCGAACCTGTCTGTGTGCTACGCTGAACCAAAGCTGGAAAAACATTCCTGCTGCGTCAGAAATTTTATAGCGACTGACGACAGCAGAATACCCTTTTATACGCTGGTATAAATTAGGCATCTGCTTCCTCAAAAGATCTCATAGCGACTGACAGCAGCTTGCTCTTTAAAATGAAAAAAAAAAAATCTTGGTCAGAGTGTCCATAGCGAGTAATGGCAGAACAATCTTTTATGTGCTGGAAAATAGGTTTAGTGTCCATAGCGACTGATGTGCTAAATACTTAATGTGCTGATATGTAAATAGTTTGCTTTTGAATAAATAAATGATTAAACTAATAAAAAAAAAAAAAAAAAAAAAAAAATACCCCTTGCCGAAGTCGGATGTGCTGGGCCTCGACGTGGCGCAGGGGCGAAACACTACTATTTTAAGTCTTTAATGAGCCTGCACACGACAAAACCTACAATAAAACTGGTGCGCCCAGCAGTTACTCAAATCCACCTGCGCACATGCGCACCCATCCTCAATGACTCTTTTTATATATCATAGGTAGATGCGACCAGCGAAGAGTCTGATCAGTTTGCGCTAATGCCTTCTGTAGGTTTTGTTATGCGCTGGCTCATAAATGTAGTGGCCAACGCAGCACAACGCGAATATAGCTTTTGATCGCCGATTGTTTCCCTTTAGTACTCTTCAGTAACTGAGTGACCCGGATATTGGGAAAATGAAAGTAGATGAAATATGGCGTGTCTGAACGGTGGGAGCAAAATTGCTGTTTATAATCGAGATACCGATGTTAATATTAATTGAACAAGTGTTGAAGCAATATTGGTATGTCAGTCGTTGTGCTAATAACGAACTAGCACCCTGTATTTTGAAACTGAAAAATAATACCGAATGGAAACAAACGACCGTTACGGAAATTACCGAAAATCGGTTCGGCAATTTCCGTTTTTGGGGCGAAAATATGCTGGACCGATTTGGATTCTTCAGTTTCTCGAGCCCTGCCCCACACTATATATTGTAAAATTCTAATTTGGATTTTAGGTATGGCAGGCTATGTGATTTAGGTATTCCTAGAGAAAAATGATTGAACAACTTGCAAACAGTGGAGACCCTGATAGGAAGCTGCATTCTGTGGCATATGATCTGGGTCTGCACTGTTTGCCAATTACCCTTTTAGGGGTTTACAGACTACAATGGGTTAAGTCTCACATGAAATGAACTAGACTCAGCAGAACAAATAATTTAGCATGTGCAAACACTAAAAACTTTGTTCAGGTTACAGCCTGTCAGAGTCTTTGCTGTTCACTTAGGCAACTCTCAGCCAATTCGGTTCCACAAAACAAAAGCAAGCCCTGTGCTGCTTGTCATCGTTAAGATCAGATTTCATTAAGACAGATAGGCCTTTGCAAACAACACAGACCCAGATCAGATGCTGCAGAGCATGGTGTCTAATCAGGGTCTACACTGTCTGTGAAACATACAGCAATATTTTAGAGACATCAACAGGTGGAAGAATGGACTTTAAATTTTAGAATAAGTAAGGTAAGCAGATAAGGTGTCACAATACTTAGGGTAAATATGGTACAGAACATAAAAAGTCCATACTGTGAAAAAACAAAATACAGTCGACTCTCGTTATCTCGACCTCGCTTATCTCGAATAATCGCTTATCTCAAAATGAAAATCTGGTCCCTGTTTTAACAGGGAACTCTAACAACAGGTAACAAAATATTGCGGAAAAGAGGAGAAATTGCTCCTTCCTCCTCTTTTCCACAATATTTTCAATATATGTCTAACTTCAGGATCAAAATACATACTAATTTGTGAAATGCGGTTGTTCTACTTATATTTTTCCTCAATTCTGCAAATCTGACATGTCGAGGTATGGATATCTCGAAGTATTTCAGAGAGTCCCTTGGACTTCGAAATAACAAGAGTCAACTGTATACTAAATTTACTCTCAGTATTGGGACACCTTCACTCCTTACCAATTTGTTCTCAAATTTAAACAAGTACATTTTGCTACCTGTAGATGTGTCTATAAACTGCTCAGTAGCAAACAGTGCAGACCCTGATCAAATGCTGCATTCTGCACTGCTTATTTGATCCAAACGAGCCAGCGCATGACAACACCTACAATGACTTGTGCGACCAGTGAACTCGGATCTGCCTGCGTATCCGCTCAGTCTGATCGCATGTGCCTTCTAAGGCCTCCAAGCTATCCAGAGGGACAAAAAAGAACCACTGCCATACTTGGTGGATGCACAGGCTGATCTGAGACTTTGGTAGTCACACAGGTCTTATTGTATGTTTTGTGGTACGCTGGCTCAAACATTAGGTAAATATGGTAGCTGTAAATGAGAAGGGAATCCAGATAACTGGTTCCCTCTTTCTCCATGAAAACATAAGTTGTGGGCACTCAATGGAATTGCTTAAGTGAGGCAATCACAATGAGAACGGTAAATGTCCTAAAATTTCAAACACTTTATTCCATACTTTTGCTAAAGTTTGCTTTTCATGCAGTTGTTTCTTAAAAGGAGCAGTCTGATCCGGGTCAGCACTGTTTGCATATGTCATTTTGTTAGAAACATTAGTGTATGAAATCTTTGGACATTTACCATATCACATGTTTTTATTGACATTCAGGAAAACCTCTGTGCTTTGGTTGAAAAAAAATCAAGTTACAATGTTGGTTTTACTGATGCCAGCCCAAATACTCACCACACTTGGTGTTTTAGACCTGTCTGCACTTGGCAAAGGAGCTAACCGTGATGGAATCGCCCTTGCTTTAGTTCCCATCCGTACACTGGGTGGTCGCTTGTGACTCACAACAAAACTTGATGCTGGCCGAGGGTTTATTGTTAACTGGGTCTCAGTAGGGTCCCTGAAATAAACAAAAAAAAAAAAATCATCCAAATTATCAACAGTTTCATCTTATGTTGCTTTATTAATTTGTGACTTATTTCAAAATAATTATTATTGTAAATTTGTCATTCATTTCTATTAAAGAAAATATCATCACATCCTAAATTTTAAACTGTTTCGACCAGAAATTTCACAAAAAAAAAGAAAGAAACACCTCGAGTTTCATAATTACATTAGCTCTTGTATGGCTTTCTAAAGGTTTCTTATTCTAAATTAATAAATGAATCTGAAATCAGTATAAAACTAGAATGTTCAGTAAAAATCCAAACATCAGCTGAAACATCAAAAGATTCTTTCAATGTGAATTGTTTATTAGCATGGTGAATTTACAAATCAGAACAAAAACATTTTGCCCACGGTAAAGATTTTGATTGAGTTTTGGTTTAACGACATGTTAACCCTTACGGGTCATTTTGTGTCATCTCCAAGAGAAAGGGAGAAAAGAGAAGTGATAGTAGAGGAGATGATGAGAGTGCTAGGGAAAAAAGAAGAACAGGAATGGAAGTGAAGAAACAGAAGAAATAAAAACGTTCCCCCCTTTACCCTTACCTGCTACAAGAATAGCAGGCCTTGCCCAACTGTAAGCTTATCTCAGATGGACGCCCAGCTGACATAAGGTACACAACACCTTTGCCACACCCAACCACCCCATCCATAGTAAAGAATAAATGACTATATATAATGGTGCAAAGCCATGTGCAATGAACTGCTGTATAGCTCATGACTGTACATAATAATGAAAGGTTCTGTGTGATAAAGTACCATCCCTGAATAAATTAAGATGCCGCACCCACTTCTAATTTTCAGCCAGTCAGATTACTTTATCCAGGCTGCTGATATGAAATTTTTAAAGTAAAATTAATTTCAATTAAAGCATACTCACCTCAAGATATTATAAGCCTTATTTGAGCGGTTCACCGCGAAATCGACCTTCAAAAGAAAGACAACTAGGAAAAAAAATTGTTTGAAACAGACTATAGCTCGTCCTAGTTGTCCCCCCTACCAAGCGTCCTGTTTCTAGGTGACCAAGATCGGGTACCAGTCACGCACTGGTTCCCTTCCATCCACGCCACCGTAAGCAACCAATCAGGACGCGCCAGGTATATTCCCGCCAAAGCACGCACCAAGCGTGTGGCACGCCTAACGCATGCGGTAGACATTGTTACTATAAAGGGTAGACGCAAGGTAGGAAACATCCCTATTTTTTGGGAGCAATAAAATTTAACAATGAAAGCGGGGTGGGAGGAGGGACATTTGATAATATCTTGAGGTGAGTATGCTTTAATTGAAATTAATTTTACTTTAAAAATTTCATTTCAATGTCAGCATACATCACCTCAAGATATTATAAGCCTGAATAATAAGCATAGGTGGGAAGGTAATAATAAAAACAATATAAATCTCTACTCACCCATGCTGGAATCTGGTGAAGTTCAGCAGTCCCCTGGTAATTCATAGTATTTTTAGGGGAATATTTTTGCATTGTAGGTATGCTTGCGGGTCGAATGCCAATATCCGTTGATGGAGAAGAATAAGACAGACCCTTTGAAGAAAAGTTTCACACCGGATTCAAGCAGGCTTAAAATATTGTGAAGAGACTTAAGATACAGAACGATGGCAGCCAGTAATAGACTGCGCCGCCACGAGAGGTCCCAATGACGATGTATCCTGCCTAATTGGGGCCAAATATCTAAAGTAAAATGAAGAAAAGTTACTATTTGTACGCCAATATGCAGCCCTTACCACATCCTCAAGGGCGACAGAATTCCAATAAGCCCAAGACGAAGACAAAGCTCTAAATTCATGAGCCGAGATTTTCATGAATGACAGATCCGAAGATGATAAATCTGCATAAGCTAGTTTGATAACGTCACAGATCCAACAAGAAATAGTGGAAGGTGAAATATCTTTAGAGCCCTTCAGTGGTAAAAAACAGTCTCTTCCTTCCCAATCTCTTAGCTTTCACTCTGGACAAATAAGCTCTAACAGCTCTGACCGGATACAAAAGTCTAACATCCGTATCAGAACCACAAAACTGAGAAAGACCTGGAATAACAATAGGTTCTGGTAATGACTCTGGAAGTTGTTTTTTTTGCTAAAAACCCAGGTTGTGTGAGGAGGGTAATGGAATCAGAGTTGCGGTCATACCTAAAACAGCCTTCCTCAATTGACAGAGCATGAATCTCACTTCTTCTAGCAGCTGCAAATGTAAGAAGAAACACTGCTTTAAGCGTGATGTATTTGATGTCAGCAGTCTTTAGTGGTTCATAAGGAGCTTTATTAAGAGACCAAAGAACACAAGTCAAATTCCATTTGGGCGTAAGAGATCTGGAAACCGGTTTTCTCAGGGCAAAACCTTTAATAAGATCTGAAATGATTGGGTCCGCCGTACAGTCTGCTGATTTGGAAAAAATTCAGTGTATTTGAGATGGCGGAGAGGTAGCCTTTAATAGAAGCTACCGATAATTTCAGGGTGTTAAAAAGGTAGCAATAAAAAATCTACCAAATCATTTTAAAGCGGGATCGACAGGATTAACTTCCCTTTGCAAACACCAATCCGAGAACATCTTCCACCTCGCAGAGTAGACCCTGAGCGTAGACTCTCTGCGGGATTGAGAGATACACTGGGTAGCGAATTCAGAAATGTGTCTACCTCTGATTTGACTCCTGACAACTTCCAAGCGTGAAGATGCAACATAGCTGGATTCTGATGGAGTACTTTTCCCTGATGTTGTGATACCAAACCCCGATGAACCCGAAGTTCCCTGGGAAAGTCTATTATGAGACTCAAAATGACTGAAAACCAGCTCCTCTGAGGCCAACACGGGGCTATGAGAATGAACCGACTGTTGGAATCCCTCATCTTGTTTAGAACCAGGGGAACAAGTTTGAATGGAGGAAATGCGTATGCGAATAGGTTTTTCCATTCTAGTGACATAGCATCCACTGCACAAGCCCTGTGGTCCGGTACTGAGGAAACAAACAGGGGCAGAAGATGGTTTAATCTGGTGGAGAAAAGATCTATCTGAGGAGTACCCCAAAGACTGAAAATTTGGGTAGCTATCTCCCGATCTAGAGACCATTCGGTGGGGAGAATTCGGTCTGGGCTAGACAGGCTGTCTGCCAAAACATTCAATTTCCCTGGAATATGCCTGACTTGAATGTGAATATTCCTATGATGACACCAGTAAAGAAGCTCCCACACTAGCATGCACAGAGATGGAGAGTGGGTCCCCTCTTGCCTCTTGAGGTAAGCCACTACTGATGAATTGTTTGACGCTACCATCACGCAAGAATTGTAAATGTGACTCTGAAAATGTTGGAGTGCTAGGAAAACTGCTCGTAACTCCAAATTGTTGATGTGAAGGTCTTGGGAAGCAACATCCCACAGTCCCTGAACCTCTAGACCTAGGGGTTCTAAATGTGCGCCCCAGCCCGAATGGCTGTCATCTGAAAACATATGGAAATCTGGGGCTGGTATAACAATGGGAATTCCAGCCACATAAATGGAAGGATTCATCCACCATTTGATTGCTACACGACATGAATGGGATATTGGAATAGGTTGGACCAAACTGTCGCGGTGAGGTTTCAAGTTGGAACTGAAGAGGTCTCATATGAAGGCGACCCAACTGAAGTAAATCTGCTGCAGCATTGAGTGATCCCAACATGGATAAAAATTCTCGGGCGGTAATGAATTGAACCTGTAGAACCCGAAATAGAAGGACAAGAATTTTGATGACTCTCTTCTGGAACTCTGACAATGCCAATGTGAGTCAGGAACCTCATTCCTGCATACACGAAGTCCTGAGATGGAACTAGGTCTGATTTCAGAGGATTTGGTATTAGACCCAGACTTGTAATGATTTCCCAAGCTAGTGAAAGGTCGGACAGTAGGGACTCCTGCGAAAGACGATGGACAAGCCAATCGTCGAAATATTGGTGAATGTTTGGTCCTAGAGATCGAATATGTCCCGCCACAATCTCCATCAAGTTTGTAAAAAACGAAAAGCGCTGTTGAGATTTCGAATGGAAGCGCCCGAAATTTGTATATAGTGCCTTCTAGGGAAAATCTCAGGTACTTGCGAGACGCTGGATGAATAGGAATATGGAGGTATGCGTCCATAGTCTATAGAAACCGCCCAAGCCCCTGGAGGAATAGCTCTCCGAATGGAGGCCGCAGTTTCCATTTGAAAGTAATCTACCTTCATCATTTTGTTGAGCGATGATAGGTCTATAATGAGACGAAAAAACGGCCGGTTTTCTTCTTCACTAAGAAAATCCGGCTGTAGAGAGGTGGTATCTCTCACAATCTCTACAGTCTTCTTTTCCAGTAGAATCTGCACCTCCTCCCTCAAGTGATTTAAATGTTGTTGAGCTACAGGGAACAGAATTGGAGACAACGATAATGGAGGTTCCCTTGCAAAAGGAATCCTGTAGCCCTTCCGGAGAATAGAAAGGGCCCAGGAATCCCGAGTTATGGCTGACCAAGCCTCCACAAAAATTTAACGAGCTCCCACCGGAAGAGAAGGATGAGGTGCAGATGGAAGGGCCCTGATGATGTCATTTACTCCTCCTAGCGGGCCCCCCCTGAAAGAAGATGATCCACCACGGCCCCCCTTGGTGGATCGAAACCGTTTGAAAGAGACAGCAGACGAAGAAGAAGTGGAAGTGGGAACCCGGCTAGCTTTTGGTTCACACCTAGACTTCTTCGCTGGATTTGAATTAAAAGTAGAGGAGGAAGGTCTCTTTCTGTTGGCCGATACTCCTGAATAATTTGCTCTCAGGAGGGAATGATGTCTATCGTCTAAATTTGCTCTGAAAACTTCCTCTATTTTACACCCAAAAAGAGAGGAAGAATTCAGAGGAGCTGCTCTAAGAATGTCCTTGTTATGAGATAAAAGTAAATTAGAGGTATTTAGAGCAGCGTTACAGCGCTGATGCAACAGCACAGCAGACACAGATAGGCCTAGGGCCATGATGTGCTTAGCAGAGCGGTTCACTGCTAGAAGTAGACTACGCAGAACATCCGGGTCAACATGCTCTGCGCAGAGGGCCTGAAATGCAGCCGAACCAAAAAAAATCACAATGTGAACTGATGGCCACCGCTCTCCTTGCTAACCGCTCCAGGTACTCTAAATGAGCCACTGGTAAAGAGGCGAATCTGCCCACTGAGATGCCTAGCCTGCCAGCGTCAGCATCAAGGGTGGGTATCTTACTCGGCCAAAATTCCGTATGACAAGCGTAAGAATGTGGTCGAGCAAGGTAATCAATTGTTTTCTTAGGTACATACCAATTTGGATTATTTCTAGCCTCTGCGGTGTTGTCAAACAGCTTCCCCATCAACTGATTCACTGTTGAGGATTCTGGAAGTGTTGACCTGGAGGAAGTAGGCTGGTCCAAAATAGACTCAAGCAGGGAATGGACTCGCGCGCTGTCTTGAGTTTGGTCAGCCTTGGGGCAAAGGTCTCCCAAAAGGGAGTAAACTTCCTCCAGTGTCTCATGGTAGTTTGTGGCAGGCTCATGAGACTGGCTCTTTTGAGAAGAACTTAATGAACTCTCTGACAGAGCCTGGTCCGGGACATAATCACATTCATGATATGGAGCCCGGGGGTCTTGGCTAATGGTCCGAACATGGTCGCCACCATTACCAGTGGATCCAGACTGACCCGTGAAAGTTTGCCCCTCCCCTTCTTCAGCAACAGAAGGGAGATCCACTGACGAAGCCAAGTTGCCCAACCCTGATAGAGTCCTCAATACTGCCTGGGATATGGCTGAGGCAATGTCAGGGGTGCTACGTGAGGGGTTGGTTACCCTCAATGGCGTAGCTGTAAGACCTAAAGAACTATCCCTGCTCAAAGCAGGAATAGCCACAGAAGGTCTGGCTGCAGAAACACTAGGACCTATAGGGACATCGTCCTCTACAGATCCCAGTGCGCTTACAGATGAATAGTCAGCCAATGGAACCCTGCTGCTATTCTGTACCTCCGTATACAAATGCCCGAAGGCTTCATTAACATTCTGACTTACCCTGACTGAAGGAAGAGCAGATGATGTGGAAGAGGTACCCAGTCTATTCTTACTATTTCTACTTCTACCCAAGTTGGTAGTACCAATAACTGGTTCCGCTATCAAAGAATCTGAAAATGAAACTTCCTGAAACATAATACCCGAGCAAGTCGGAATGGCTATAGTATTATTATGTTGAGAAGCCTTACTAATAGTAGGCACAGTGGAAAGAGATACTTTGGCATTACCACTTTGAATAGGATTTGGATTCCTAAATGAATTCACCGCAGGAGAAGTATGAGAAACAGATCCTGTTACCTGGATATTTGGTGTGGTACGAATGCCAGCAACTAAAGGGAGAGAACCATTCTCCTGGGAAACAGCCTTAGTAATTGAACTGGACGAGCTAGGAATGGCTTCGGGACAGGGCAAATATAAGTTGGGGTAATAACCATACCCACTAAAGCCATCCCATGAACCCCAGGGATAAAAATAAGGCCAATTAAAGGCCCCCTGATCTGCGCCTTCCTGCCAAGAAAATTGAGAGGAAGGCACAGTTACATTACTTGGGAATCAGCCCGCCGTATTAAAGGCCGCCGAGCTAACATACCTATAAGGTGTACGATAACCCGGCAGGTACCTAGGTTCGGAATTTCCGCCGGAACAGGGGTTCGCCAGCGCCCCCTGCGTTGCCTACCGTCGGGAAGCATCCCTGGGGGCGGGGCGAGGTCCCCTAGTCAAGCATTCATTACTAGTGACAGTAACGGCGACCTGGGGTCCCCTACGTCTGTTTTCCAAATCTGGAGCAGGCTCAGAGTTCAATTGAAAATTATTCACCAGAGTACTAGAAGGGAATCCCTGAGCCTGCCCCCGACCAGAAGATACATAAGAGGGGAAGTGGGATAATTCTTCCCAGATCTCTGAAGCCCAATTGGCAGACCTGGCACAAGGAGATAGTTGCGAAAACCCGCAACATCTAAAACATAAAACATGGCTGTCTGCCGGAAGTTTAGTTTGCTTGCAATTAATGCACAACATCTTACTACTGATATGGGCTACAAAGAAAAGCTTTCGTGAAAATAAAGATACAGACTTATCTGTTCTAGCGAAAAATACTTCTTTCCAAATCCAAACGTCGTAATCTATACAGAAGGTGCTGACCTCGCAAGCGACCAAAAAATAGTGATGTTTTCTACCTTGCGTCTACCCTCTATAGTAACAATGTCTACCGCATGCGTTAGGCGTGCCACACGCTTGGTGCGTGCTTTGGCGGGAATATACCTGGCGCGTCCTGATTGGTTGCTTACGGTGGCGTGGACGGAAGGGAACCAGTGCGTGACTGGTACCCGATCTTGGTCACCTAGAAACAGGACGCTTGGTAGGGGGGACAACTTGGACGAGCTATAGTCTGTTTCAAACATTTTTTTTTCCTAGTTGTCTTTCTTTTGAAGGTCGATCTCGCGGTGAACCGCTCAAATAAGGCTTATAATATCTTGAGGTGATGTATGCTGACATTGAAACAAATTCACATACTTGATAACAAACAGTCTTTAGAAGTAAACAGGGCCCAGTTGTTCAAAACTAAGGATGTCATTAGTTAACGATGCGTTAAAATTTTAATCAAGTGATATGCAAATATGCTGAAATTTTTTGCTGAAAAAATGTGAGTAGCTTTTGCACTGCAAAAGCTACTCACATTTTTTCAGCAAAAAATATTAGAATATTGTGTATTGAATCCACTAAAACAGTTAACGAAATGACCCTTAACCAGCTTGTTAAGCTAACGACACTTTGAACAAATGGGCCCAGATCTACACTGTCTGCAAAGGCAGGGCATATCTTGTTCAGCAGGGTCAAAGTTGAGATTCTCTGCAGTTATGTGCTGTGCAGCTCATGATAAAAGGTTTGTACTAACAGCTCATGTCTGTATTATAATGAACGACTATTAACAGCTCATAATTATGGTGTTTGTTTCATATATTTTCTCTTAATAAGTGTAACCACTGAAAACACACAGGCCTCTAAATAACTACAATTCTACTATAATTGAAGCTAATGTGAAGAGACTGATGATGTTGATTTCAGGTTTAAAGACACATCAACCAATGAAGGTTATTTGTGTCAGAACTGAAAAACAAAATTCTACATCATCATCATCATGCAAACAACGAATCAAACAAGCCTTCTCTGCATCGACCCCACAGACATTTTATCAATACTGTATTACAAATCAGAACAAAAACATTTTGCCCACAGTAAAGATTAAGCATTAGGACACCATTTCTCCTTACCATACTTATCTTAAAATTTGAACAAGTCCATGTCACTATCTGTTGATGTGTCTAAAAGCTGGATGAACTGCAAACAGTGCAGACCAACATCATATGCTACAGAACACAGTGTCCAATTTGGGTCTACAATGTTTGCTCAAATCTGTCTGTCCAAATACTTAGGGTGAATATGGTAAGATATCTAAGTCACAGCAAACAAAATGGGGTCTTAACCCTTAAAGCGCCAAGAAAAACTGCATCTGAAAATGTCGTCTGTTTAGGTCGTCTGCTGAATATTCTTGCAGACTTTTCAAACCTATTTTTGCATACAGGCAAACAGTGTGGACCCTGATCCGGGTCCACACTGTTTGCAAAATTGACTTTTAAAATCACAAGCAGATGACAAAGCAGACGACAATAGTTGTGACTGGCCCCTTAAGGGTTAATGCATATGTGAAGAGCAAAACCCCAGATTAGTCTAAGCATCTCTGAAATCAGATTGGTCAACTGGATATAACCTGTATACTGTCTGCTCTATCCAGATAAATATTTGACCAACTTCACAAAAACATACTGGGGTACTCATTAGAAGTACCTCACTGAGTTGTTTCTAATAAATACCAATAATTTATGTTTTCAAGGAAAAATAACTATCATTTTTTGTGCAGGTGAAAAAAGCCTTATCCAAAACTATGTGGGTAAGTGACAGTTTAATTAGAATACTTCATTCCAAGTATCCGTAAAAGTATCCAAACAAGAGTCAATAAAATAACACTTGAGGGTTTCAAAAGAACTACAAGCACTAAACTGGCTTACTTTTAAGCAACCTAAGTATTTCTGGGCTACATTAACCCTGGTCCAGCTGAACCTTAATATGCACTACATTTGCAAACAGTGTTTGTGTGTTTGTGTTGAGATTTTATGGCCCAGTCAATCCATTTGGGTAATGTCAAATGCTGTCAGTTTTTTCTTGGACAGGCTTAGTCCTCTAAGCAGTTAAGCTGTACTTGTGCATATTCTTTCACCAAAAACTGACAACTGCCCTTCTTGAATAGGCGGGAAGGAGCCAATGACTTTTGAAAATATTTCATGATAAATCTCCATAAAATAATGTTGCCGGACCTGGCAGGGATCGAACCCGCGACCTCCTGATCATCAGTTGGATGCTCATCCGACTGAGCCATGGAGGCCAACTTACAAACAGTAATGACTATAGATCCAGATCAGTTGTCTTCTGAACAACTTCACATGTCTGCTAACTGAACCCCGCTGTTGTATATTATTGAGCCCTATCAGAAAAAAAAAAAAACACACACCAAAAAAACTCAATCACAGGCAAACAGCAAAGACCCAGATCAGCCATCCATAGGGCTTTTATTGTTTTCGAACTGTTCTGTTGACATTACCATATTTACCCTAAGTATATAGCTCCAGATAAGGCCCATTTTTCAACCAAAAAGTACCGATATTTTTTCTTATTTCTCCACAAAAACATATGTTGTGGGTACTCTTTAGAAGTGCCTCCTAATGAGTACCCACAACACATTTTTTTGTGGAGAAATAAGAAAAATATTATGTGGCTACCCCCTCTTATCTGGAGCTATGAAAGTATTTAAATAGACAGGACTGGGCAACCAGTGTAGACCCAGATAAAATGATGCAAACTATAGTGTTCATCAGGTTCTACACTGTTTGCCACTCTTTCAGTAATTTTTATGCAGATCAAAAGGTAGTGAAATGGACTTGTTCAAATTTTAGGACAAATATGGTAAGGAGTTCATGTGTCTGAATATTTAGGGTAAATATGGCATACAACAGTAGTTAAGCCGGCTGAAAAGGACCTGGCCAGATTGTGTGGTCGTTCTTGTGTAAGGTCAGCTCTCTTTCTCGTGGCACAACTATTTAACAAACTATCTAGTGACTTCTAGATAAGATGCTTTTTTCAACCAAAATTATTGATATTTTTCTTATTTCATCATAAGACATGTTATGGGTACTCATTAGAAGCACCTAAAGGTGCTTCTAATGAGTACCCATAACATGTTGTTGTTGTTGTTGTTGTTATTTGTGACAAAATAAGAAAAATAAAATGTCTAGGTACTCTTTTTATCACCCTGTATCAATGGCCATACTTACACAAGCGTAGAGGACTCACGCTGCATCACCTTTTTGCGTGATATTGTTAATACCCCATCTAACTTTGGAGACTCAAGTGCCCGAGACTCCACGGGACCCATGATAGTGTGCGCTCTGGCTGGTGGGGCAAACTGTAAATAAAAGGCATCACCACATGTAAACACCACAACATGCAAGAGTTAACTCTTTGACTTGTTGGACCATCCTTCACCTAAGAACTGGGGCCCAAGAAAATAGCAAGGAAAAAAAAACGTTTTTCTTATTTCTCCAAAGGAAAAATATGTTGTGAGTATGGTAGTTATCCCAATTTTTCTGACAAAATTGCATATGCAAACAGAGCAGATCCAGATCAGACTGCTCAAGGATCTGCACTGTTTGATATTCTGTCAAGCATTTTGTGAAACAAATACATAAAACAAAATGGCAGAAAAATTACAGTACATTGTATAAAGTGTTTGAACTGACTTGAGAACATTTACTGTACTCATTAGAATCACCTAACTATGTACTGACAATGTATTTTTAAATTAAGAGAAATAAGAAAAATACTGATACAAAAAAAAATCTACTTTGGTAATAAAGAGTCCATAAAACAGCAAAATGTTACCATGAAGCTTGCCTTGAATATAGCTAGCACATAATAAAAATAAATCAATGGTCCCCAGCTCTCTAATTACATGTTCTGCAGAATCTGTCCAAGCTGAAAGCCAAGAAGCTAAGCAACACCCATAAAAGCTCTAAAACTTTCACCTTAAATATAGTACTTCTTATTTATTATTTTAGTATATGGCTTGGTATTAGTGTCATCTGCATTTTTGAATTTTTAACTTTATACTTTTAGAAATTTTTCAAAGCATAGCTCTGAATAAGAGGGTATCCAGGGCCCAGTTGTTCAAAGCATTGTTAGCTTACCAAGCTCATTAATGACAAACTTGTTAACTGTTATAGCCAAGGTATTTTCAAATACATTGATATTTTTGCTGAATTTTTTCAGCAAAAAAATATCACTGTATTTGCCATTTTTCAAAATAGAAATTTTAATGTCATGTTAGCTAACAACTTCATTAAGTTTTGAACAACTTGGCCCAGATAAATAATTAGTTTATTTCACCAGAAAAATCTATGTTGTGAGTACTCATCAGAAGTGCCTCAACTAATACTTTTATGAAAAAAATGTCAACATGTTTTGATTGAAGTAAGCCTCTCATTCAGAGCTGTGTTAAGGCAGACTCTATATGGATCTAGATATGTAGAAAATAGCTGTCAGGGCCCAGTTGTTCAAAGCTAACGACGTCGTTAGTTAACGATTCGTTAAAATTTACATTGAGTGATATGCAAATATGCTGAAATTTTTTGCTGTAAAAATGTGAGTAGCTTTTGCAGTGCAAAAGCTACTCACATTTTTTCAGCAAAAAATATCAGAATATTGTATATTGAATCCGCTAAAACAGTTAACGAAATGACCCTTAACAAGCTCGTTAAGCTTACGATGCTTTGAACAACTGGGCCCAGATTTGTACTGTAAAAGCTGTTTCATACAAAAACATGCCAAGGCTCAGAACAGCATGAATGCATACCTCTGGAAAAGGTATTTCACAGCAACAAAAAGATTGATAGCATATAAATTGGGGAACCCAATCATCCCCTTAATTTGCCTTTCATCATCAGCACCCTCTGTGTTTATTCAGCAGAGGAAAAATTAATAACATATTTCTTATTTTTCCCAAACAAAAGGCTTTGATATTTTATGCAACTTTTCTGACCCTATTTCAGGTAATATTAAGAAAAAGTGTTTCAAAATATCATCTGCTGGAAGTTTTACCCTGCATGCTAAGAAATTAACTTCCCCCATAAAGCCCAACCATCTGGCTTTGGGGCCTCCTTAAACAGCAAAGATACAGACTCTTTGGATACCATTACATATGCCATTAAATAATTTTGTGTGGTGTACTTTGGATATTGTTTTAATAGCTAGACTTATTAAAACTAATTATATTGCAAGTTTTAGAGCTTTTAAAAATTGAGATAAGAAGCAAAGTTGCAGCAGCTAGTCTGTAGACCTCAATCTATAGAGTGGGACTTGGCAATACAAACTGTGCATGTTTCTTCATATTAGACCCAATCTAAGAAAGCAATACTCAGCAAAATACCCAGCAAAAGAAAACAAGAGGGCCATGATGGCCCTGTAACGCTCACCTGAGCAACATAGCACTTTGAGAGCCTGATCTAGAACTGATCAAGGCAAACATTCTGATCAAAGTTCAAAATGATTATAACAAAGTTTTCTGCTGATTTCGCCTGGTGATCTAGTTTTTGATACCAAGTGACCCAGTTTCGAACTTGACCTAGAACTCATCAAGACAAACATTTTGTGCAAGATTCATGATAATTGCTTGAAAAATGTGACCGCTAGAGTGATAACAAGATTTTACGCTGATTTGGCCAGGTGACCTAGTTTTTGACCCCAGGTGTTCCAGTTTCGAACTTGACCTAGAAATCATCAAGACAAACATTTTGAGCCAGATTCATGATGATTGTTTCAAAAATGTGACCGCTAGAGTGTTAACAAGGTTTTCTGCTGATTTGGCCCGGTGACCTAGTTTTTGACCCCAAGTGACCCAGTTTCAAACATATCCTAGAACTCACCAAGACAAACATTTTGAGCAAGATTCATGATAATTGCTTCAAAAATGTGACCGCTAGAGTGTTAACAAGGTTTTCTGCCGGTTTGGCCTGATGACCTAGTTTTTGACACCACGTGACCCAGTTTCGAACCTGACATAGAAATCATCAAGACAAACATTTTGAGCAAGATTCATGATTATTGCTTCAAAAATGTGACCGCTAGAGTGTTAACAAGGTTTTCTGCTGATTTAGCCCGGTGACCTAGTTTTTGACCCCAAGTGACCCAGTTTCGAACTCAACCTATAAATCATCAAGACAAACATTTTGAGCAAGATTCATGATGATTGCTTCAAAAATGTGACCGCTAGAGTGTTAACAAGGTTTTCTGCTGATCTGGCCAGGTGACCTAGTTTTTGACCCCAAGTGACCCAGTTTCGAACTTGACCTAGAAATCAACAAGACAAACATATTGAGCAAGATTCATGATGATTGCTTCAAAAATGTGACCGCTAGAGTGTTAACAAGGTTTTCTGCTGATCTGGCCAGGTGACCTAGTTTTTGACCCCAGGTGACCCAGTTTCGAACTTGACCTAGAATTCATCAAGACAAACATAATGAGCAAGATTCATGATAATTGCTTCAAAAATGTGACCGCTAGAGTGTTAACAAGGTTTTCTGCTGATCTGGCCCGGTGACCTAGTTTTTGACCCCAAGTGACCCAGTTTCGAACTTGACCTAGAAATCATCAAGACAAATATATTGAGCAAGCTTCATGATGACTGCTTCAAAAACGTGACTGCTAGAGTGTTAACAAGGTTTTCTGCTGATCTGGCCAGGTGACCTAGTTTTTGACCCCAGGTGACCCAGTTTCGAACTTGACCTAGAAATCATCAAGACAAATATATTGAGCAAGATTCATGATGATTGCTTCAAAAATGTGACCGCTAGAGTGTTAACAAGGTTTTCTGCTGATCTGGCCCGGTGACCTAGTTTTTGACCCCAGGTGACCCAGTTTCGAACTTGACCTAGATTTAATAGAGGCAAACATTTTGAGCAAGTTTCATCAAGATTGGGTCAAAACTATGACCTGTAGAGTGTTAACAAGTTTTTCCTTTGATTTGACCTGGTGACCTAGTTTTTGACCCCAAGTAACCCAGTATCGAACCTGACCTAGATTTCATAGAGGCAAACATTCTGAGCAAGTTTCATTAAGATTGGGTCAAAACTGTGACCTCTAGAGTGTTAACAAACTAATTGTTGACGACGAACGACGGACGACGGACGACGACGGACGACGGACATAGGGTGATGACAATAGCTCACCCTGAGCTTTTGCTCAGGTGAGCTAAAAAACATACAACTGGTTATTTCTTTCTAACTAGGTATTTTAAGGAAATAGAATACAGTTAGGATAGCAAGACCATTTTTTTTCTGTTCCAATTTTTAGAACATTTACATAACATTAAACCAGATTTCTAAACCCTAGGCAAATTAGCAAAGGTCTAAAGACATAGCTGCTGAAGAAAGCTTATCCCTGGACCAAACTTCACACAAAACACTGCAACCAATCCAGCCATTTCAGCAGATATAATTCTCCTTACAAAAACTGAGAATTCTCCCGCTGAATCATCATTTTAGGAGAAATTTGTAGAAGGTCATCCAGTTTTGGCCCAGGAGAAAATAATTGACGCTCTGACTGAATGATCATTGTGTGTGCTCGATTAGGTAACTGAAATAAAAGGGATTCATTTCTTGAAGACATACACATGTATATACTGCAACAATAAAGATAATCTGTTTATTGCAAATCAGAATCCAATTCTCACTGTTTTCACCATTTTTGAAGTCCAAAATCTCTTTCCATTCAAAGTACATTGTTTCAAGTTATCCACCTGAATATTTGTACCCACTGATATTGTATGGTATGGGGAACACATTAATGCATTTAAAAATGGTAGGTTATCATGTCAAATATAGTGATGAATGTGTAATAAACTGTCTAGTATTACACTACAACCTCTTTATAACACGGTTCGTTATAACATGGTTTTGGATATAACATGGTTCAAAGATGGATCCCAAAAATGTATAGCTTAGATTGAAAAATGACCATAAATGGTCATTTTTCAATATAATATATACATTTTTGTTTGGATATAACACGGTTTGGATATAACACGATATAACATGGTTCATTATAACACGGTTTTGGATATAACACGGTTCAAAGATGGATCCCAAAAATGTATAGCTTATATTGAAAAATGACCATAAATGGTCATTTTTCAATATAATCTACACATTTTTGTTTGGATATAAGACGGTTGTTTAACTAACGCGGTTTATGCTATGGACCCGAACAATAATGTTATAAAGAGGTTGTGGTGTATATGAACTGTGCACACATTACGAAAACAAGCCTATTCAAATATACAGAAAATTTTACCACCAAAAAATGAAAATTTCCAGATAAAAGTTTTGATACTTTTTCATATTTCTGCTCAAAACATAGATTGTAGGTACTTGTTAGAACCACCTCACCGAGGCGGTTCTAACGAGTACCCACAATCTATGTTTTTGAACAGAAATAAAATAAATAATGTATACCCCTGTAAACCCCAGTTTTACTATATAAAAGTGGGGTTTAAGGGGGTCAAAATTATATAGGTATGTTTTCGTGATGAGCATTTTCAAGACTGCATGTGCACGCAGTGAAGACTCAAATCAGCCTGTGAATCCACACAGTCTGCTAAGTCTTTGCAGGACCCTCTGTGGATAGCCAAAGACCCAGACCATCTTCAGGCAGACAGCAATGACTCTGATCAGTCTGTGCATCTGCACAGACTGATATGAGTCTTCACTGGGAGCACATATAATCTTATAGGAAATGCTGTGCCCCAGCTCATTTGCAAATTACACCTGTTGGTCTAGTCACAGCATTCACAGTTTACTATTTGAATATTATAACTCAAGATAAAGTGAATCTTTCAACTATAGACACCATGGATATCTTCTTATTTCTCTAAAAAGAAAAAAAAAAAAAAAAAAAAACATAAAAAAAAAGCACATAATGCTGTGTGTGCTTATCAGAAGCACCTTAGCCAGTCACAAAATAAGTTCCTGTGCAGAAATAAGAATTACATTTTTATTTGGATATCCTTATGCTACAGCACAGCTTTAGATGTTAAAAAAAAAAAACATTTATATTTTTTTTTTATTTCTCCATAAAAACATATGTTGTGGGTATTCATTAGAAGCACCATCTTACAAGTACCCACAACATGCTTTTGAGGAGAAATAAGAGAAACTGCAATACTGTTTGTTGAAAAATGTGCTCTATCTAGAGTGATGAGTTTGATATGGTAGTTTCTGCTCAGGACACAATAAATAATTAAAAGATACAAATTCCCAGAGACTTACTCGAAACATTGAATTTTCTCTAGACGGTGGGCCTGGAGTTGACTCATTTCTTAAGTGTTGAGGTAAAACTTGGGATAAAGTTAATGGTTTCTCATCTGAAAATAAATACCAAATGTTTACTTTTTAACACATTTATGCCTAGAATCCCCTAAAATGGAAATTGACCAAAAGCACAGATCCAGATTAGATGCAACAGGACATGATGCCTGATCAGGATCTAGACTGTTAGCATTAAAAATTGGAATTTCTACAATGAAAAGTAAAACTAACTAGACACTCCTTCTACTGGAAATGGACCTGTCAAAAGAGCTGAGGTAGAAGAGTTACTCAGAACAAGTTTCTTTTGTTTTAATCAAAATTATTACTGTGTTTTATGTGTAACAAACACTAATCATTATTCTATTTATATGTATTTTACTATATGTAAAGATATCATTCAGCTTGTCTAGTTTAAGAGCACAGCCTCCTGCAAACATACTTCTCTGTACAAAACAATGTACTTGTCCTATTCTAGACCTAATGTTTCATTCCATCTGGTCTCTTCTGTGACCAGAATTCAAGATAAGATTTCACTAACAGCATACAATCATGAGTGTAAATAAACATTAAAATATTTATCAAAAAAATCTAAAAAAAAAAACAAAAAAAAAAAAACAACTAGCATTTATCTTTTGAAACAATTTTTGAAGAATTTACATATGTCTGAAAAAGTTAACAGACTTTCACTCACCATTTATAACTGCTGAGTATCTTTTCATTAAAGGCCTGATCCATGAAATAATCTGAAAATAAAAAGCAATTTATTGTACAAATAATTTTTTCCGAGGATGTACATGTGCATAACCTTTAGGTCTTCTCACTCTTTACACTTCAAAATTTAACCTTTGTCCTGCTGAATAAATTAAGATGCCACACCCCATTCATATTTTCAGCTAATCAGATTACTTGATCCAGATTGTTGATATAAATTCACATACTGAATTGCAAACAATGCAGGTCCAGATCAGTTGCTTCTTAGAAACCAACTGATCTGGATCTACACTGTTTGCAAAGGCAGGGTATATCCGGGTTAAGCAGGACAAGGGTTTTAGTTTTAAGCTGGACAGATAGACCTGCAAGATTCTGCAGCCATTTTGCAAAGGAAGACAACTTTCACAGTTGTTTCCTTGGTATCTAAATCTATTCAAGAATGGAGGCTACCCTTAAAAGGAAAGATTTGCTCCCAGAGGGAGCAAATTCATTCTTTTAAGAGTAGCCCCAATGAGAAGAGATGCAAAATGTTACATGTCTGCAGGGGTATACAGTTTCTTTAATATTTTACCACTGTATGCAAAAGTGTGTGATATTTGGTTACATGTCAGCGAGGGTATACAGTTCCTTTAATATTTTACATCTGTATGCAAAAGTGTGTGATATTTGGTTACATGTCAGCGAGGGTATACAGTTCCTTTAATATTTTACCACTGTATGCAAAAGTGTGTGATATTCGGTTACATGTCAGCGAGGGTATACAGTTCCTTTAATATTTTACCACTGTATGCAAAAGTGTGACATTTGGTTACATGTCAGCGAGGGTATACAGTTCCTTTAATATTTTACCACTGTATGCAAAAGTGTGACATTTGGTTACATGTCAGCGAGGGTATACAGTTCCTTTAATATTTTACCACTGTATGCAAAAGTATGCGATATTTGGTTACATGTCAGCAAGGGTATACAGTTCCTTTAATATTCTACAATTGTATGCAAAAGTATGATATTTGGTTACATGTCAGTGAGGGTATACAGTTCCTTTAATATTCTACCACTGTATGCAGAAGTATGTGATATTTCATTACATGTCAGCAAGGGTATACAGTTCCTTTAATATTTTACCACTGTATGCAAAAGTATGTGATATTTGGTTATATGTCAGCGAGGGTATACAGTTCCTTTAATATTCTACCATTGTATGCAAAAGAATGTGATATTTGGTTATATGTCAGCAAGGGTATACAGTTCCTTTAATATTCTACCACTGTATGCAGAAGAATGTGATATTTCATTACATGTCAGCAAGGGTATAGATTCCTTTAATATTTTACCATTGTATGCAAAAGTATGATACTTGGTTACATGTTAGCAAGGGTATACAGTTTCTTTAATAGTTTACCACTGTATGCAAAAGTATGTGTTATTTGGTTACTTGTCAAGGAAGGTATACAGTTCCTTTAATATTTTACCACTGTATACAAAAGTGTGTGATATTTGGTTACATGTCAAGGAAGGTATACAGTTCCTTTAATATTTTACCACTGTATGCAAAAGTGTGTGATATTTGGTTACATGTCAAGGAAGGTATACAGTTCCTTTAATATTTTACCAATGTATGCAAAAGTATGTTATATTTGGTTACATGTCAGCGAGGGTATACAATTACTTTAATATTCTACTATTGTATGCAAAAGAATGGGATATTTTATTACATGCCAACGAGGGTATACAGTTTCTTTAATATTTTACCACTGTATGCAAAAGTATGATATTTGGTTACATGTCAGCAAGGGTATACAGTTCCTTTAATATTCTACTACTGTATGCAAAAGAATGTGATATTTCATTACATGTCAGCGAGGGTTTGTTTGTTTGTGTTGAGGTTTTACGACCCAGTCAACCCAATGGGGGTCATGTCGAGCGCGGTCAGTTTACCTAACCACACGTTTACTGGGCAGGCTTAGTCCTCTAAGCGGTTAACCAGTATTGTGCACATTCTTTCGCCAGAAACTGACAACTGCCCTTCTTGAATCAGAGGAAGGGAGAGAATGAGTCAGCGAGGGTATATAGTTTCTTTAATATTTTACCACTGTAGGCAACAATATGTGATATTTGGTTACATGCCAGCGAGGGTATACAGTTCCTTTAATATTCTACTATTGTATGCAAATGAATGTGATGTTTCATTACATGTCAGCGAGGGTATAAAGTTTCTTTAATACTTTACCCCTGTATGCAAAAGTATGTGATATTTGGTTACATGTCAGCAATGATACAGTTCCTTTAATATTCTACTATTGTATGCAAAAGAATGTGATGTTTCATAACATGTCAGCGAGGGTATACAGTTTCTTTAATACTTTACCCCTGTATGCAAAAGTATGTGATATTTGGTTAAATGTCAGCAATGGTATACAGTTCCTTTAATATTCTACTATTGAATGCAAAAGAATGTGATATTACATGTCAGTGAGGGTATACAGTTTCTTTAATATTTTATCACTGTATGCAAAAGTATGTGATATTTGGTTACATGTCAGCAATGGTATACAGTTCCTTTAATATTCTACAATTGTACATGTCAGTGAGGGTATACAGTTTCTTTAATATTTTACTACTATATGCAAAAGTATGTGATATTTCTTTGGACCTGTCTTATCAATCAAGTACTAATATGCTGCTAATACTAATGCAAGTACTAATGACCTACTTCTTGCCACACCAATCAAATACTGATGAATCTAATAGCACTTCCATCTAATACTGGCATGTCTGTTGCTATGTTTCACGGCTGGAAGCAGAATTTCTGGAAGTGGGATTCGACTTGAACAGCTTTAGTACAAACTTACACAACTGTCTAACTTACACAACTGTCTAAGGTTTTACAAATCGTAATGAAAACAAAGGATTTCTTGTCTGGCAGGGGACAGCTATCCCTTCTGAACCCCCTCAGGATCTGCCCCTGTATTTATCACCTCCTGTCATGTCAATGTGCTGCTCAGAAAAAAAAGTCACAGGAAAAAAGTCACAGAAAAAAAGTCACAGAGAAAAGTCACAGTAAAAAGTAGGGAGTTTGTATATAGCCCATTCTGTCACTTAAAAATGGGATACTGTCCTGATGCATATATCTGACCTAGAGATGTGAAAATAGTGCACTCTGTTACTTAAAGGTGGTATCCTGTCAGTCAGTTTGGTGTTCTTTGTTAGCAAATGAGCTTTGTTTTCAAAATAAAAATGTGAAAACTCATCATTTTGTCATTCTTAGCAAAATTATAGCAAATTCAAAATATTTTGCGCACCCTGTGACTTTCTTTCCTACCCAAATCTGTAACTTTTTTGTTCCATGATTTTTTTTTCCTGTGACTTTTTTTTCTTACATTCATCAATGTAATACTAAAGCATCACAGGACAATTTTCTTACCTCTTGCCACATGCAATCAAATGCTGAACTGGCTGCACTATCTTTTAAACAAGCATTAGGTGTGATTGGTGGATAATGGGGTCTTCTACGCCGTGGCGTTAATTGTTTTTTATGATGACTATCTTCATATCTGAAAGGATGTATAAAGCAATTATCAGTTGAAATTAATGTGGTGTTCTATTAAACAAAGATTCTAAGATTGTCTGTAGCAAACTCTAATTGACGACAGTTAATGATTTGAAATATTGGTATCTTTCACCGGAATGATGTAATTGTGCACTGAACAGCTTGTTATCAGTATATTTCCATTAAGGTAATCAATTATGGCTAGACACATACTTTATATGACAACTTCATAACCTCATATAAATAATGTGCAAATGGTTGACACTCTACAATATCATAAAATACTGTTTTTGCTTGTAATTTTTTGTTGTTGTTGTTGTTGTTGTTGTTGTTATTGTTTTTTTAACTTACTTATTTGTATTAATTCATTTATTATTACTTTTATTATTATTATTAAATCGGATGTTTTGATCAATTTTTCTCAGAAAATAACTTGACATTTTATTCAGAATACAGCGTCTCATCAGGGTCTACATTGTTTTCTCAGGACTGTCTATTCAAATACATATGGTAAATATGGTAACTTCAATTATATAATCACTCTCTGGAAACAACTGACCAGTCCAAGTTCAAAGACAAACGTGTTCACTTCATATACTCTGGGATGAAATGTTTAAATTAGCCTGTAAACAGTTTCGTTCCACTTACATATCTTTATAGTCAACAGCAATAATCTCTTCATATTCTCCCTCCTTCTCAAAGATCTCTTCTTCCAGGTGAGAGTACTCTGATGATTGTGTAGAGGGTGTCCCTGAGTTACGTGATCGCGCTTCCACGGGAGGAATAATTGCCCGTACTTTCTTCCCTGATATTGACAGGCTGAAAGAGAAAAAAATAAATACGAAAATTAATAGATGTTTTCTGGGCTCCACTGAAATAAGAGGTGAAATCCACATAATATTTTTCTTATTTTCTACTAAAACATGTTTTCATGGAGAAATGAGGAAAATATCAGGGCCCAGTTGTTCGAAACTAATGATGTCATTAGTTAACATATTGTTAAAACTTTGATCTCTGAAATTTTTTCCTGTAAAAATGTGAGTAGCTTTTGCAGTGCAAAAGCTACTCACATTTTTTCAGCAAAAAATATCAGAATATTGTGTATTGAATCCGCTAAAACAGTTAACGAAATGACCCTTAACGAGGTTGTTAAGCTAACGATGCTTTGAACAACTGGGCCCTGACCACTAGCGAGCTCATTAAGCTAATGATGCTTTGAACAACTGGGCCCAGCATTTTTCAAACAGAAAAAGTGTCTTATCTGGAGTTATGGTTTTGTCAAGTAAAGTGCATACCTCCTGATAAAAGAAGTATTTAGATGGTTGTTTATTTTTTGTTATTTTTGCACCAAACATATCTTGAAAGTTCTCAGTGAGTCGTCTCAAGTAGGCACTGTCAATATCACTGAGTACCCAAAAGATATGCTTAGGAGCAAAAGTTACAAAAATTATCCTAAATTATCTGCACAACTAACATCTCTGTTCTTTTTTTTATTTCTGCTTTGCAATTCAAAGACCCAGATCAGCATAGCCAAATGACATACATGTATATTCTAAATCTGATGAATATTTGACCCGATTACTGCCCAATAAGTGAAGCAATTTCGTAATCTTCAGATCAGCCCATGTACTTTTATCTACTTCTTTATTAAAGCATATATTGTCAATACTCGTTTGAACTCAACTTGTCAGAAAAATAAATCGCATAAGCATCCTTAACTTTTTTCATTCTGGGTAATTTTGCATGCTTTTTTAATGTCTGTGGATTTTTTTTCAAAAACTTTTTCAAAAAAATCTTTCAGGAATACCATTAATGTCAAACAGTCTGGATCCAGATCAGGCCGACATTTTGTCTGAGCAGTCTAATTATGCCTCAGATTAGATTCTGCACATGCTCACATAGCCCTTAAAGAGCTGATCACAACTACAGCAGAGAACATTTTAAAATATCCTTTTTCATTATTTTTTCAGAAGAAAATAAGGCTTGACATTTCATGAGAACTGTAGGCAGATGATTCACATGAAATGTCTTATTTTCTCTAAAAACCAAAAGTCTGCTCAGTACTTTAAGGGTTAGTATAATGTATGTATATGCACCCTCACATGTACACACGTGTTTGTGTGTTAACACACACAATGATCAAACAATGAATGTGCAGACAGATCTGAACCCCTGCATTTTGAACTTCCTGCTTGGAACAGCCCATTACCATTTACCAGTCTCTAGGTAAATTCAGCAGACAACTAATTGACGATATCTTTCTTATGATTCCCAGAAAACAGGATTTGACATTTCATACAAATTGTCTCTGTCGGAGACAATTTGCATGAAATGTCAAATTCTTGTTTTCTGGAGAAAAATAAGAAAAAAATACTTCAATATGTCATCTGCTGAAAATTTTACCCAGCATGCTAAGCATTAATAAATAGTATGACTAGAGCAAATCTGTAGCCTTTCTTTTCTTTGGTATGATATACAGGGTAATTGAAATGTGACATATGCTTAATTTACTGCCTTTTCTACTGATTTAATATAAAGTGCATAAAGCCGTGTGCCAGATAAAAAGGACATGAAGATGAATATTTTCCATACTCCTTCTTGTGAAATACCATTAGAACATGTCTGACATGTTAAGTCTCCCGAAAATCGCGGGAGGGTCACGGAAAAACAGCTTTTCTCACTCCTCACGGAATTTTTAAAAAATCTCCCGAAAAAAAATGAAAATCCCGATATTGGGTCGAAACTTTCTAAAAAGCTACGCTTGTAAATTTAAAATCCGGTATGGCTCGATCCGAAGTAGCCCAAATATATATCCGAAGTAGTCCAAATATCGATCGAAAACGCACAAATACTTGGATTGAATGGGGGGAAACGCATTAAATATGAAAAAACAAAGCGTCTTGATGCTGTTCTTGCATTGTGGGAGTGTTCTGTCCAAAATGGCGAAAAGAAGGGCATCTCCAGGGCTTTGCTTCCCAAAAAAACGTGTTACAATATACTAAAGCACTGTAACCTGTCCTCAATGTCCTAGAAAAAGGGAGAAACCAGAAATAAAACAATCTATTTCTTGATGACAAGATAAATCAAAATGGTGATGCGACTGAATCCCTAAATGAGATAAGCATTCTTCAGTCACAAAGAGCATGCAATAAACAAGAGGCCCATGGGCCACGATTCGCTCACCTGAGTGACATAGCCACTGCAGACATGCAGATGTTATACAACATTTTTCCAATCCTATCATCATTTGAGCAGTTCTTAGTTTTGAAGAAGAATATATGGGCCTGACAGTCAATGGAGCATGATCATTTGAATAAACTATCAATCGCATTTCAACAGAAGGATCAATGTGAAATTTGGTGGAAATTGGCTAAGTGGTTTCTGAAGATTCATGATTTTATACATGTAAACAGTACAGTGGCAGGGAAATATTATAAATATAAACCAGATGATGGTCATCTTAGATTTCCAATCAGAACAATTTTAACTACTGTTGATCTACAAGTCACTTTGATATTTTCAATATAAATGTATATGGCCCATACAAATGGGGAAGCAAATTTGACCTTGGAGGTAAAAAGGTCAAATGTCAACATAGAATCATCATTTTAGCAATTTTGGTAGATCTCCTGTCCCCCATAATTTGTGAAAAGATTAGGACCCAGGGCTTATTTGGTTATGGAGAAGAAGATTTTTAAAGGTTTTTACCATATATCGGCATGGCAGCCATTTTGATCAATGGACCATACCCATTTTAGCAATCTTTCATTCTCCTGCCCGCGGAGGCTCCGCATGAAATTTGAGCAACACTGGCCCAGAGGCTTCAGAGGAAAAGCCATTTGAAATTATCAACATTTTTTCCATACAAACGTATGGGGCCCATACAAATGCATACAAAAGCAAGATTGACGTCGCCGTAAAAAGTTTAATGTCAATGTATGACCATTATTTTAGCAACTTTGGTAGACCGCCTGTTCCAGATGATATATGCAAAGATTCAGCCACAAGCCATCCTCGGTTTTGGAGAATAAGATTTTTAAATGTTTTTTCCCATACAAATGCATAAGGAAACAAACTTGACCATGCCGTAAAAAGGTCAAATGTCAATGTATGACCATTATTTTAGCAACTTTGGTAGACCCCCTATACCCGATGATTTATGCAAAGATTCAGCCCCAAAGCATCCTCAGTTCTATAGAAGAAGATTTTTAAAGGTTTTTATCATATATGGGCATGGCGGCCATCTTGGTCAATGAACCATGACCATTTTAGCAATCTTTTGTTCCCCCTACCTAAGGAGGTCCATATGAAATTTGAGCAAAATTGGCCCAGAGGTTCCAGAGGAGAAGTTGTTTGAAATTCTGAACATTTTTCCCATACAAATGCATATGGAAGCAAAATTGACCTTACCGTAAAAAGATCAAATGTCAATGTATGACCATTACTTTAGCAATTTAAGTAGCCCTCCCGTTCCCGATGATATATGCAAAGATTCAGCCATAAGGCATGCTCGGTTTTGGAGAAGAAGATTTTTAAAGGTTTTTCCCATACAAATGCATAAGGAAACAAACTTGACCTTGCTGTAAAAAGGTCAAATGTCAACGTACGACAATTCTTTTAGCAATTTTGGCAGACCTCCCATCCCCTATGATTCCTGCAAAGGTTCAGCCCCAAGGCATTCTCGGTTCTGAAGAAGAAGATTTTTAAAGGTTTTTACCATATATGAGCGTGGCGGCCATCTTGGTCAACAGACCGCGACCATTTTAGCAATTTTTTGTTCCCTCACCCTAAGGAGGCTCCATATGAAATTTGAGCAAAATTGGCTCAACGGCTCCAGAGAAGAAGTCATTTGAAAATGTTAACGGAGGGACGGACGCACGGACGGACGACGGACGAAAAGTGATCACAATAGCCCATCCTGAGCAGAGTTCAGGTGAGCTAAAAAAAATAAAAGGTGGGGTCTAAAACTCATCACAAGACCAGTTACAATTTGGAATTCGAGAAAATGTGTGACTGAGTGAAAAAAAAAATGACAGGGGCTCTACAAGCATACAATACAATATGCAGATTATTTAATTTTGTGAAAGGAAGCTCTAAATAAAAAGAAAACAAACATTGCTGTTTTTAATTTTACTTATTTTACCTAAGGCATTTGACTGTTGCCCCATCATTAACTTTTTCCTAGACTTCTCAGACTCGAGGACATAACATGATATGCCTTGATGATGACATCAATAGAGAGATAAAGGAAGAACGGCATATTAATTCAATAAATAAATTTCTTTTGTTACTTCTGGAATATGGAATGCTATAAGTATAATGAAGCCCTCGTCACTGATAGTGATTAACAAGAAAAAGTCTTAGCTAGGACAGAATCACCTTATAATGGTGTTTAAAAAAATGAGCAAAACTGTTACAAAAAGCTCTCAGAATGCACATTTTACACCAATTTCTTTGAAATTTTTCAGGGAGCATGCCCCCGGACCCCCTAGCCTCGCTTCATACCTTCGGTGCTCGCCAACATGGCTTAGCCGCGCTGTCTCCCTCATTTTATTTTTCAAAACTTAACATGTCTGACATGTACTTATTGAGGCTATTCTAATGAGTACCCATGGCATTTCAAGGAGAGACAAGAAAATTTTACTATATAAACCCTTGTCCTGCTGAATCAGGATATGTCCAGCCTTTGCAAACAGTGTAGAGCCAGATCAGTTGGCTTGAATAAGAGACATCAACAGGTAGTCAGACGTGTTCAAATTTTAGGAAAAATATGATAAAAATTAAGATGTAATAATACATAAGATAATAAATATGGTTTCTAGAGTCTGACTATAGCTCCAAATGAAGAAAGTATTCAGAAGACTTTTTTTTTTATTGTACCAAAAATATCTTGTGGGTACTCACTGGAATTGCCATGGCGATTCCAATGAGTACCCACAAGAAATATTTTGGTGTAGAAATAACAAAATTATCCCAAATATCGACTTATCTGGAGTCCCGACTGGTTGTAACATGAGGAGATGACAATGGTGCACTTGAGACATGTAATAAGAAAACCTCCTTTATGTCAGGTGTAAAAAGCAAAAGCAGTCCAGACATGCCTGTGGATTTGTGCACTTTAATGCTTAACATGCTGGTACAAATTTCAGTAGACATTTAGAAAATATTTTTCTTACTTTTCCCAGAAAACAGGTTTTGATATTGCATGCAAGCTGTTTCCTTAGGAGACAATTTGCATACAATGTCACAAAGGAGACATTTGCATGCAATGGCAAAGCCTATTTTCTGGGGAAAAAATAAGAAAAATATCACAATACATTTTGTTGTTTGCTGACAAAGAGAATGGTAATAGTTAATGAAGTCCATAACTTGCAGCTAGTTTGTTTCTACTAATTCCCTATCCCATACATGCCATTAGCTTTTGATATAAATCTGTGAGATTTTGCAAATTTTTAGGGGAGATTTGATGAAAATGTGAGATTTTTATGAAAATCACTTTCAAGCTTACATAAGTAAATTAAAAGCCATTATTTTAATAAATTAAGCTTAGGATAGCCATGCTAATGTGTGATTTATTTCTAGTTCTTCAAAAAAAAGCTTATTAAATGGTAAGAAAATTCTGTGAGATTTGAAAATTTTATGGGAAACAGGGTTCAGAAGGGCCAAAATTCTGTGAGATTTTGTCTCACAGTGTGAGGTATGGCATGTATGCTATCCTGTCTGTGTAAACAGAGAAGATCCTGATCTGACTGTGAGATCTGCCATGCATGCAGCAAGCCAGCTACCTGGAAGGGGGGCCCACTGATGTTGATGCATGCAGCAAGCCAGCTACCTAGAAGGGGGGCCCACTGATGTTGATGCATGCAGCAAGCCAGCTACCTGGAAGGGGGGCCCACTGATGTTGATGCGTGCAGCAAGCCAGCTACCTGGAAGGGGGGCCCACTGATGTTAATGCGTGCAGCAAGCCAGCTACCTGGAAGGGGGGCCCACTGATGTTGATGCATGCAGCAAGCCAGCTACCTGGAAGGGGGCCCACTGATATGGATGTTGCCCCTGTACCTGCATGTTTATCAAAAATCCGATGATGATGACTGTGCAGCTGGTATGGCTCTTAACCCTTGTCCTGCTGAACCCGGATATGTCCTGTTTTTGCAAACAGTGTAGATCCAGATCAGTTGGCTTCTGAAGAAGCCAACTGATCTGGATCTGCACTGTTTATCATCAAGTATTTGAATTTGTATCAACAACCTGGATCAAGTAATCTGATTGGTTGAAAATTAGAAATGGGCATGGCATCTTAACTTATTCAGCATGACAAGGGTTAACTGTCTTTTATGCCATAAAGCAATAAAGCATATCATGGCTCGACTCAGTTCACACTCCACTGACAAGGCCATTGATTCTTCATTACTTTCATTTGAGTTATTTTATGAAGCTAGCTACTAATTATAAACATTTTAAATAATAAATATCATTTCAATCATTTACAGCTCCAGGTAAGAGGGGGTATCCACATAATATTTTTCTTATTTCTCCACGAAAACACATTATGGGTACTCATTAGAAGCGCCTCGGTGAGGCACTTCTAATGAGTACCACAACATATGTTTTTGTGGAGAAATAAAAAAAAAAATCAGTATGTTTTGGTTGAAAAAAATGCCTTATCTGGAACAATGAATCATGCAACAGTATCAGTGTTAATAGCACCTTACTGCCCCGATCATCTCTGACAAGCTATGTGATATTTACAGCAAGATAAAGTGTTTCGCATGCAATAAAAGTCTCCTATGCTCATTATAACAGTCAACTACCTTCCATATGGGGCAATATACTATTAGTTTCCATGGCAACAAACAAAACAAACTAAAACAATAACTCTGGGTTCTAAATAAGTTGTTCTTTTGGGGATTAAAAAAAATCTGGGATAAAAACACTTATTTCTCTGCAATATGTATGTTCTGCAACTTCTCCACAAAAACCTGAGCTCTCAATAGAATTGTCTCAGTGAGATCATTGCAATTGGAACATTTTCATGGAGAAACAAGAATATTTATTCAAATATGTTGACTATCTACGCTCTGATGTTACCCACATACAATCCCACATACAATCTAGTTGGTTTCAGATTCTAAATATAAACAGGATTTATCAGTTTATACATTGATGAAGGCCTGACAGCTCAGCTGTAAGAAGACAATCAGATTAGAGAAGATTTTCCTTTGAAGTGGAAATTGACACAAGCTAAGAGAAAATGGATCTATCATCTTTTTCTTTCCAGTGACCTAACAGCTTCTGTATCAGAATATCACTGTTCACATATGAACTGCTCCACATGAAATGATGTAGTGTGTATGCAGACCCCGAAGACCAAGAACAACCTCATCACGAAAACATGCCTATATAGTTTCAACCCCCTTAAACCCTACTTTCATACAGTAAAACTGGGGTTTACAGGGTTATACATTATTTTTTTTTAATTTTTGCTCAAAAAACATAGACTATGGGTATTCGTAAGAACAGCCTCACCGAGGGGGTTCTAACTAGTACCCACAATTTATGTTTAGAGCAGAAATATGAAACTACCAGAATTTTTTCATCTGAAAGTTTTAATTTATTGGTGGTAAAATTCTCAATATATTTGAACAGGCATCATCATAATCGGATGTTTGATTAACATGCAGGTACAGGGGCAACATCCACATCAGTGGGCCCCTTCCCAGATAGCTGGCTTGCTGCACACATGGCAGATCTCACACCAATCTCCACATATTTCTATCATGAGGGTTGATAGCCGAGAGATTCCACTGCAATCCCTCTCTGTCAGCTGCTTCCAAGTCATCTTTGGCCTCCCAGGCCCACGCTTTCCCTCAACCTGTATGTGAAAGGGTGTCTTGACTGCACCATTGGAGCGTTCCACATGGCCATACCGGCGGAGCCTTCTCTCCTTCAGAATGAGGTCCAGATCCTCAATGCCAAGCCGTGCAAGTAGCTCATTGGACCTGGTGGTGACAACGCCTTGCGGCCTGACATTGCAGATCTGTCTGATCATTGCCCTGTCGTTCCGTTGCAGACGCTGGAGGTTTGATTTTGTCAATGGCCAAGTCTCACTGGCATGGAGCATTGTGCTCCGCACACAAAAGCTGTACACACGGCCCTGTGTCTTGAAAGAGAGGTGGCGTGAAGAGAGAATTCAACTGGTAGCAGTTCCTTGAACTTCTTCCAGGCCGTTTTCACACGTGTTGTGGTTGAAAGTTCACAGCCACCTGCTGCTGAAAGCATGTCTCCTAGGTAGCAAAAGGAAGCTACCACCTCCAGCTTGTCAGGTCTGACTTGGACTTCCCTCTGTGGTCTGCCGTCCCTGACACAGTGTACATCTGTAGTCAGGGTCCTTTGTCAAGTGCTTGAGCCCACTGCATTTCTTATGCACCCAGTGCTTGCAGCCATTGCAGAAGATGTTGTAGCTGCCCAATCCAGTGCGACAGACAGCGCATGGAAACTCGCCTGAACTCTGCAGGAGGTCCAGGCCCGTACAGCAGATCATGATCTTTGTCTTTCCTGCATTTACTCTCAGTCCTTTCTTCTCCATTGCTTCTTTCCAAGTCAAAAGCCTCCTGACACATTCCTCGAGTGATTCAGCGACATAGAGGTCCTCCCAGGGGACCCAGAGCAGAACTCTCGTGATAAGGCTTCAAGCACAATGATGAAGAGAAGCGGGTCGAGTACTGAGCCCTGGTGTACACCGACCTTCACTTCAAACTCTTCACTGTACCCCTCACCAACACAGACAGGGCTCCGCGCATTTGCATACATCCCCTGCATGGGACCCCAGTTTGACAGAAAAGCTACATTTGATGTTAACCCTTACGGCGCCAAATGTCAACTGCAGCAGACAACAATTTTTATTATTTTATTTGTCAGAGAAAACAAATTTTGACATTTCATGTGAATTGTCTGCTTGAAAGATGATTCATATGAAATGTCAATACTTCTTTTCTCAAAAAAAATGAAAAATATAAATTTAGAATGTTGTCTGCTACAAATTTTGCTTGGTGCTTTAAGGGTCAATACACGAAGCCAATCATTAACAAATTTTCCAGATAGCTACCTGAGAACCATCTCATTTTATATTAAGCATCTAGGTGGTAACTCTATATGTTTATTAATATTTGTTTGAAATCTTCAACTTCTTATGTATAAGTATTGAGAAATCTTTACTATATGTTATTATTCAAGTAATAGGAGATTCACATGGGGACAGAGCTTCAATAAGTGCATGCCAAATGACATATTAATATTCTTTCATCCTTCTTTAGCATTATAACATTTACTGGAAATAGTCTGATATCAGAACAAATGGTGTTAATCCAGATTAAACTGCTCCTAAAGACCATTTTGAACTGGGGTCTGTACTGTATGCTATTCAGCTAACACTACTAGGTATTAATCCATTGTAGACTGAATTAACTTACCCACATTATATATTGGAAGAGTCCAATTTCAAGTTTATGAGATTTAGATATTCCTAGAGAAAAATGGCTAAACTATTTGCAAACAGTGAAGACCCTGATCAGATGCCGCATTCTGCGGCATCTGATCTGGGTCTGCACTGTTTGCCAATTACCCTTTTAGGGGTCTCCCAACTACAATGGGTTAAGAGAACTGATACACTGTCAGGGGAGACAACTCTGTCAAAAGGGTTTTCCATCTTTCTGAAAGGGGTCTACTCTATAAGGAAAGAATCTGCTCCCAAGAAGTCCCTTTAAAGCAGAACCCTTTTCAAAAGGGACTTGGTGAACTAGGAAACCAAACTAGAGCAAGTGAGCCATCATATCAATGACTGTATGGAAGAGCTACTATTATAGTCAATCAGGTCACTGGGTCAACATTTCTTTTTTTGAATTAGCCATTCTTCATAACAGACCAATTTTATTTGCTTACCGTGGCAAAAAAAAAGCAATAAAACACTTTACATAACACAAATCTTTTTTTGTTATTATTTCATTCTCCTGTTAAGATAAAACATGCTTTTATATCATTCTCAAGTAAAATAACATTACAGACCATATCAGCCATTAAGTGGACCACACTAAGCAAAGAAGTGCCTTCAAACCTGTGCAAAAAGCACAGATTCAGATAATACTGCACATGTGCAAAGTATCATCCCTATCTTTACTGTTCATTCATATAATCTCTAGTATCCAATGATTCTGTTAGCAGACAGTGAAGGCCCTAATGAGACTGCTCAGGTGCCCAGGCTGATCTTGGCCTTTTCCGTCGGCATTGCTCGAAGTTATTTTTCACACGGCGTGGCCCATGTAATATGAGAAAAGGGCCTTATTGCATGCTGGACAATGAAGGCCCTCTTAAGCCAGCACATTCACAGTCTGATCAGACCCTTCATTGTCTGCTTGCAGAATTACTGGATAATCGAAAACGTATTAATGAACAGGGAACTTATTGATCAGACAGTGCAGAATGCACAGACTAGTCCAAGTCTCCGCCGACATGTTATAATGTACATTTTCTAACACTGAGGCTCATATTTAACCCTTAAAAAGCTAATCAAAGCCATAGCAGATGACATTTTGATTATTTGTTAATTTTTAAGAGAAAACAAGGCTTGACATTTCATGTGCTTAGCAGAGGATTCACATGAAATGCCAAGTCTTGTTTTCTCTGAAAAAAAAAACAAAAAAACAGAACATCTGTTTCAATTTTGCTTAGCATTTTAAGGGTTAAACATTCACAGGATTATTAAGTTGAAAGTCAAGTAGGCTCTAGCCTTTTGGTAGAAGAAAAATTTCAGCTTATTAAATCCAGACCTAATAAAAAGTGAAATGTCAGCCACCATCAAACAGTCACTTATTGTTCAAAATATATCTGCAAGAAAAACACTTGATTTAGACTTTGCTTTGCTGTCTGTGAAATAAGCAGACAACAAATTACTGTTGTTTTTTTCCAGTTTCTATCCCTAAGTTTTAACTATTGTCATGCTGAATATATTAAGATGCCACGCCCACTTCTAATTTTCAGCCAATCAGATTACTTGATCCGGATTGTTGCTATAAATTCACATACTTAATGGCAAACAGTGTAGATCCAGATCAGTTGGCTTCTTCAGAAGCCAACTGATCTGGACCTTCACTGTTTGCATAGGCAGGGTATATCCGGGTTCAGCAGGACAAGGGTTAAATTAAGTGTCCAAATATGAAGAGTATATACAATATTTGGGTATTCAGTTTTGGATTTTTTACAGGGAATGGACTCACAATCTCTGCCTGAGAAACGTGACGGCATTGGTGACTTTTATTGCAAAGCTTTTCATGGAGAATTTCGGTGACGAACTTGTTATTAGCAATCCTTGGCTATATATGACACTGAGCTGCATGTGACATCTCTGAAATTTTTTTGTCATTATTTAAAGCTTAGCACTCTGAGAAAAATTTTCAGCAGGCGACATTTTGTAATATTTTTTCTTATTTTTCCCAGAAAACAGGATTGACATTTTGTGCAAATTGTCTCCAACAGAAAAAATTTGCATGAAATGTCAAATCCTATTTTCTGGGAAAAAAAAAGAAGAAAAATATCACAAATCTGTTGTCTGCTGAATAAGGCCAGAGAAAATGTTAACAATGACAACATAGAATCTGGAAGGGATTTCAGTTTGTTTTGAATCAGAAATCTATGGTTTTGTTTAGTATATTCAATAATGCAAATAAAGCAAGCAACCATGTTTTGTGTTCTTTTATTTTTCAGGGAAAAAGAAAGTACAGTATATGTCCTAAAATTTCATACACCAAAGTTTCTGAAAAGATGACTAAGTACACTAAAACCTCTTTATAACACGGTTTGTTACAACACGGTTTTGGATATAACACGGTTCAAAGATGGATCCCAAAAATGTGTAGATTATATTGAAAAATGACCATAAATGGTCATTTTTTCAATATAATCTATACATTTTTGTTTGGATATAACACGGTTGTTTAACTAGCACGGTTTATGCTATGGACCCCAACAATAGTGTTATAAAGAGGTTGTGGTGTATTTTAACCCTTGTCCTGCTGAACCCAGATATACCCTGCCTTTGCAAACAGTGTAGATCCAGATCAGTTGGCTTCTGAAGAAGCCAACTGATCTGGATCTGCACTGTTTGCCATTAAGTATGTTAATTTATAGCGACAATCTGCATCAAGTAATCTGATTGGCTGAAAATTAGAAGTGGGTGTGGCATCTTCATTTATTCAGCAGGACAAGGGTTAAGAAACAACTGCTTAGGCCAATAAAGGATCAAATGAAGTAAGTGTTCAAAATTTTAGGACATTTACCATAGCTGTGAACACAGAATATGGCTTCCGAATATTATCCAAACAAAAAATCACAATTTTCCCCTAAAGAGTTGAAAATTACAATTTTGAGAGAACATACATACCCCTGAGAATCTGCTGACCCAGAAAGATCTTGATCTGTGACATCTAACAGCCCCATACTGCTCGTAGTGGATGGCCGAGACATGTCTCGCTCGATAATCTCGAACCCTGAATCTTTTGGTGGCATGAGCTGTCTTCCTAATATCCTAAAAGCATGGACAGAAAAAGGACTGTGAAATAAGGGCTGAAATGAAGGGAACTGAGCTGCGCTACAGGATGACCTTCATTCCACATACAAATTAAAATTACAATAATGGCCTTGACCAGCCTGCATACTGCACGCTGTTCACACACATAATATTTAGACTTGAATCTAAACAGCAACTTCCCTACCAGTATGTATATGTACATCAGTATAGAATGGTTATGGGTATGTGTTGTTTGCCTATCAGTCCTGTCTGTCCAAATACATATGGTTAATATGATAACCATTTCAGCCCAGTACTTCAGAAACTCAAGGATGAAAAAGTTAAACTTGGGAGTAGAGATGTCTGAATATTTAAGGTACATACAATGTGCAGAAAACCATAGCTACACATCATCAACTCAGCTGTGTTCTTCAGCTGTACCCTGCTCGTACTGTGACCAGAAGACTTGTTTCGAAGATTCATTGGAGACTGTACAATCAGATCTCTAGATAGGCACTTTTTTCCCATAAAAAAATATTCCAAAAAATTATTTTCTTTGTTGTGGTATGCATCCTAAAGGTTGGTTGGTTGTTTGTTGCCCAGTCAACTCTATTAAGGTCATGTCAAGCCAGTCAATTTACCAAACCACACTTTTCCTGGGCAGGCTTAGTCCTCTATGCAGTAAACCAGTACTTGTGCACATTCTTTTGCCAAAAACTGACAACTGTCCTTCTTGAATCAGTGGAAGAGTGAGAATGACCGTAGAAAATATTTCATGATCAATCTGCACGAAAGAAACATTTTAACCCTTAAAGCGCCAAAAAAACTGCATCTGAAAATGTCGTCTGTTTATGTCATCTGCTGAATATTCTTGCAAACTTCTCAAAGCTATTTTTTGCATACCGGCAAACAGTGTGGACCCAGATCAGACTGCTCCTAAAGGAGCAGTCTGATCTTGGGCCACACTGTTTGCAGAAATGACTTTTAAAATCACAAGCAGAAGACAAAACAGACGACAATTGTTGTGATTGGCACTTTAAGGGTTAAAGGATACCCATATTTACCAAAAGAATTTGGATATACAAGCCTGAGAAAACACTAAAAACCCAGATCAGATGCCACAGAATATGGTATCTGATCAAGATCTATGCCGTGACTCAACCAGCAATATTTCAGTCATGTCCATAGTTAGTAAAATGGATTTACTTTGATTTTAGGACATGTTTGGTAAGTAGGTAAGGTGCCTGAATACTTAGGGCAAAGATGGTAATATACCGTAATAACCCTAAGAACTGGGACAGATAGGTCATTGCAAACAGTGTAGACCCAGATCAGATGCCACAGAACATGGCATCTGATCAGGGTCTGCACTGTTTGCCATACATACAGCAATATTTTAGATACTTCAATGTGTAGCAAAATGGACTAATTCAAATTTTAGAACCAGTATGGTAGGTAGATAAGGTGTCCCAATACTTAGGGTATATAGGGTTCAAGCAATAACAGTCTGCCCAGCTAATCTAACTGATCTATAGCTCTAGATAAGATGCTAAATTTTTTCATATTTTTTTCAACGAAATATTGTTGACATTTTTCTTATTTCTTCATAAAAACATATGCTGTGGTCACTCATTAGAAGCGCCTCAGCGAGGCGCTTCTAATAAGTACCCACAACATATTTTTTTCTGGAGGAATAAAAAAAAAAAAAATTCTGATACTCCCTCTTATTGGGAGCTATGATGATCTAAGTCTTTACTGTTCCTGCATGCAATACAGCTGTTTTTCTCCAACCTACCGTAAATGCGGAAACTGGGATCCCCATTCTTGACATTCTGTTTTAATATATTCCGCTTGGTTTGACTGTTTCTCAAACAGAACAGAGTCTATTTCATCAAACAAATGTTGAACTTTTTTAGCTGCCTGTCGATCAAACTCCTGGAAATAGAACAAAACATAGAACGATACATAAGATAAAACAATATTGCTCAAGAAAATTATTTTATCTATTAGTATGTTGTCTCTTGGGATGCAAAAGGCTGATCCTAAAAACACCCTTTCAGACAGACATGCCTGAATACACAGTGCAGATCCAGATAAAACTGCTCCTGATCAGGATCTGATTTCCATTGTGCCAGCACTTCTTCACCTTTACCACTGTCTGGGCTTATTCAGCTGATGACAAATTAGTCATATTTTTCTTCTTTTTCCCAGAAAACAGGAGCTGCATTTCATGCAAATTCTCTCCAATTTAAATGAAATGTCAAATCTTGTTTTCTGAGAAAAAAAAGAAAAATATTTCAAAATGTTGTCTGCTGAAAGTTTTCCCCAGAGTGCAAGGTATTAAACATATTGGCAGGCAGTTAACTAAGGCTGATCATTTTTTAGGATTAGTAATGTTAGGGGGATAAGAGTATGAATACATGATATTCTAGAATAGAACTTTTCATTATATTAAACTGGCCTAACCTATTTACCAAAACCCCTCACTTCTTCTTTCTCAACATAATCAACATTGAGGTCAAAGCACAATTCCATTTTCAAAATATTATAGGGTTATTGCACTGATATTGGTGAATATTGTTCTGAGTTGGGATATAGAAGGACGTGAGCTTGCGAGCATCAGTAGATACCCCAGTGAGGGACAATATTCACCAATATCAGCATAATAATCCTTTTATTATATAGCTATAAATATTTATTTTGTTTCCCAGTGTTTCTAACCTTTAAAACACTGTTTTAATAACAAAAATGTGAATTCTACCAATGTGCGTGACAAGGTCTGGCGCAACGTCAATGCAGTACGACGTCATGTAACGGTAATAAAGAAGGCATCCGAGTAAGTGTGCAGTATTGAGTAAGTGTGCCGATATCATGTGATATCGGCATGATCTTAATCATTTAATATTCATAGCTATATAATAATATCAGTGTTCGAAATATGGAAACTAAACACAATGGAATTAGAGGATGGTACAGACTGAAATGAAGCATTACCTTATGGATATTTGTGGTTATACTTTGACAGTATTTACTCTACCAAACTTGCCAACTACACCACAACCACTTAACCCTTGTCATGCTAAATAAATTAAGATGTCACTCCTACTTCTAGTTTTCAGCCAATCAGATTACTTACTCCAGATTCTTGATATAAATTCACATACTGTCATATCAACAAACAGTGCAGATCCAGATCAGTTGGCTTCTTCAGAAGCCAACTGATCTGGATCCACACTGTTTGCAAAGGCAGTGCAAAGCCAGGTTCAGCAGGACAAGGGTTAATAACACTATTACTGGGATCCGAAGCAAAACCAGTGTTAGCTAAACAACTATGTTGTATCCAAACAAAAAACTATACAAAAAAATAGAAAAATGACCATAAATGGTCATTTTTCTATATAATCTATACTTTTGTGTTTGGATACAACACTTTTAGGGTCCACCTTTAAGTTGTCTTATATCCAAAACCATCTTATAAAGAGGTTCCAGTATATCAGAGTTTGAACTATAAAAACTTGCACGATGGTAAAACAGGATGGTACATACTGCAATGGAGCATTGGTTTATGCATACTTGTGGTTCACTATGGCCATATTTACCATACCAAACTTGCCAACTAGTTATCGAAGTCAATGGCTCATCCATAATGATGATGATGAGTTCAGGTTTAACAACCCGTCAACCCATAAGGGTCATTTGCGTCAAGATGGTATATCAGTCTGATTTGGTATCATAACAGGCATGCATGAAAATATAAAACTGGAATGAATGGCTCGTCCATTATGACTGGATCATTTAATGGGTGAATTCCATATTCTACAAAGACAATAGGCTTCGACATTTCATACAAATTATCTCCTTAGGCAAATCCCCACCCTCTCGACCATGATACAAAAAGGCTTGACAATTCTATAGGAGTCACCTATAGGAGTCTGGCCCAATTTTAAGAGAGAAAAAAAAATATTTAAAACCTGCTTTCATTACCTAAATGCATCAGGCTGAGGATTAACCTTCTAATATTTGTATTCATCTGGTTAAATGCTTGGCATGCTGGGTAAAAATTTCAGAAAAGGAGAGAATCTGCATGAAATGTCAAAACCTATTTTCTGGAAAAAAATAAGAAAAATATAGTCAATATGTCGTCTGCTGAATTAGCCCAGGGAGTGGTAAAGGTGAAGGCTTAACCTCTTAATCACCAATCACAACAGCAGCAGACAACACATTTGATTGTCAGCCAATCAGATTACTTGATCCCGGCTGCTGATGATGATGAGTTTGGGTTTTAACCCTTGTCATGCTGAATATATTAAAATGCCACACGCATTTCTAATTTTCAGCCAATCAAATTACTTGATCCAGATTGTTGATATGAATTCACATACTTAATGGCAAACTGTGCAAAGCCAGATCAGTTGGCTTCTTCAGAAGCCAACTGATCTGGATCTACACTGTTTGCAAATGCAGGATATATCCGGGTTCAGCAGGACAAGGGTTAACAACCCATGAAGGTCATTTTCATAAATTCACATACTTAAAGACACAAACAGTGCAGATCCTGATCAGTTGGCATCTTCAGAAGCCAACTGATCTGGATCAACACTGATTACAAAACATGGATATATCCAGGTTCATCAGGATCAGGGGTAAGCATCATATGGAATAGGAAGCATCAAGTGGAACATCTGCCTTGCAGGCATTTCACATGAAATGTCAAATTTTATTTTCTCTGTAAAAATAATAAAAATAAATTGAATGTTGTCTGCCACAATTTTGAATGGTGCTAAAATAACTATCACTAAAGGTGATACATAAATGTGAAAGTCATGTTTTCATGTTACAAAAATAACAGGAAACCAGCAACAGCATGCCCGAGGCGTAATCATACTGATCAGCATAGAAGATATTAGATCGGATTGTCTGCTTCTGTATGTTATTGATGTTGCTACAAAAACACAAGGCTCTTTTGATATTAATGAAATCAGTCGACATCGGCTGACAGTAAATCACTGAACTGGAACTGCTAAATACTGACACGAAACTTGAAAAAACCTGCCTTTGCAAGCTCTGGTTAAATCACACGTGAGCAAGATGACATGTCATTTATTTTATTTTTTCGAAGAAAATAAGGCTTGAAATTTTGTGTGAATCATCTCTCTAGCAGATGATTCACATGAAATGTCAGGTATTAATTTCTCTAAAAAATACAAAAAAAAAAACACCTTTTGTCTGCTGCAACTGTGATTAGCCCTTCAAGGGTTAAACTAGAATCTTGCATAAAAGGTGTTCATATTTTTCTTATTTCTCCAAAATACCAGATTTCCCTAAGTATTCTGACAGGCAGGACTGAGCAACTACCCAGTAAACACACAACGTCACAAGAATGTCGCTGAAATGTCGTGACATTGCAGCTACGTTGTAATGACTTTGTGGCGACGTGTGTGTGCTGGGTAGTGTGGACCCAGGTCAAATGCGTCTGATCATGGTCTACGATGTTTCCCACTCATCCATAAGTTTTAGACACATCAGAAAATACCAAGAAGACTTGGTAAAATTTCAGGACCAGTATTGGGTAGGAATTAAGATGTCTACAAAAAAATAAAAAAAAATATTGCTACTTTTCATTTGATATAAGTAGCTTATCTAGAGCTCTGACTGCAGCTCTGATATGAATTATTTTTCCTTTAAAATAGGGTGCAGCATGATTTCATGTTAAATCAACCGTTCTTTCTGAAGTTTTCAAACAGAAAGAATGCAGTCTTATGGGAAAGCGCTGCATAATTGAATATGGTGAATTTTGAATGTAAGGTAAATTGTATGTCATTTTAGTCATTTAACAGATAATTTCAGTAAGAATGCATTCACACAATATTGCTAATTACTTTTGCAAACAGTTTTGACCCAGATCAGGCCCAACAAAACGTCAGGCCTGATCTGGATCCAAACGGTTTGACACTCTGATGGTATTCCTGAAAGATTTTTGAAAAGTTAATTTTCAAAAAATCCAGAGGAAAAAAAAGCATGCAAAATTACCCAGCATGCAAAGAGTTAAGTCATCTCAGAGAAATAAGAAACTATGTGTTAAGGGGAATGGGTACATTTCATACATTTTCCGTCATTTTTGACAAATATAGATAACTTTTGTGACTTCCTGTTTGCTTTTCTGCAAAACCCCTTCTGAAAATAGGTCCTTTCTTAAAGGAAATATACCCTTTTCAAGAGGGAGGCAAAAACAATTCTGCAAGAGTTGCCTTTCCTGAAAGTGAATCCATTCCCTCTAAGACAAATGGTTCAACCTGAATATCTTTCCACCATTTTTGAAAGGGAGAAAACTTTTGCAGACAGAATGTGTGTTTCCTTGTATCTGAATCCTTTTAACCCTTGTCCTGCTGAATAAATTAAGAAGCCACGCCCATTTCTAATTTTCAGCCAATCAGATCACTTGATCAAGGTTGTTGATATAGATTCATAAACTTAATGGCAAACAGTGCAGATCCAGATTAGTTGGCTTCTTCAGAAGCCAACTGATCTGGATCTACACTGTTTGCAAAAGCAGGGTATATCCGGGTTCAGCAAGACAAGGGTTAAAATGGGGATACTCTTAAGGGAACAAATTTGCCCTCACTACTCCTACACACAGCCTCCCTTTTCAGGGTAGACAGGTGGAGATGCATATTTTCAAGACACAAGTCATGTAGCCATCCCTTTACATGCTGTCAGCAAATAATTAAATTTTTGCATGCTAAAAGTTGACTGAATTTCACAGAATTAATTTGTCATCTACCTCACCTAGAGTCTTACAGAGATTCAACAAGAAACCCTTGAATTTTAAATCTATTCCAATGCATTAGCTGCTCAACCGGAAAACATTAACCCTTAAAGCGCCAATCACAGACAACAATTTTTATTTCTTTTCTTTATTTTTCAGAGAAAACAAGTCTTGACATTTCATTTGAATCATCTGCTTGGCAGATGATTCACATGAAATGTCAAGATTAGTTTTCTCTGAAAAATAAATAAAAAAAAAATTCAGAATGTCTTCTGCTACAAATTTTGCTTGGCGCTTTAAGGGTTAAAATTTAGCTTGCTGCAGGTCAAAAATCGGCAGTTGACATTTTAAAACAATCTTTCTTACTTTTCCCAGAAAAATGGGTTACACAGTTCACTCAACATGTCACATTTTGCATTAATTTGAATGAAATGTTAAGCCATTTTGGGGTAATAAGAAAAGAAAAAAAATACATCACTCATCTATTGATTTTCATTGCTACCAGCAAAAGGTTAAAGGTCACAAAAACTATGTCCTCCTTGAGTTAACTTCATCAATCAATTTCTAATTATGCAAAAAAATATATATAAAACATTAAAAGCAAATTCAAGTCTGAACTGGCAGTAACCCACATAATGAAAAATTGTAAAGTTAGGAATATTTGGATGACAACAAAAATTTCAACAAGTGCTGTAACACAACAATTAAGCTCTTCTCAGTGGATCCCTCGGTGGATCCTAGCCTATCACTGGCAGACTCACAATAAAGAAACTTCGACACAAATATTAAATGTTTAATACCTGCAAACCCATTAAAACCAACTAGCAACAGAAAAATATGCTGCCAGAAATAAAGGCCTTATTGAATGACAATCCAGAAACAATGGTTTTTGGATGTCATTTTAACCGTTTTTTCTCTCAAATAAAATGCAAAACTCTATTTTCATGAAAAAAAAAATAACTATTTTGAACCCTTTTCAACCTTTAGTATCTGTAAAGGACTCTTCCATCTTTGAATTGAGGCATGTGCACTGTTGCAAATTGGGATCCCAGTACAATATCAAAAACACCATGGCAAACAGTGTAAAGTCTGATGAGATGGCTTGTTACAAGCTATCTCAACTGGATCTTATCTGGATCTAAACTGTTTGCTAAGTATTAACCCTTGTCATGCTGAATAAATTAAGATGCCACTCCCACTTCTAACTGTCAGCCAATCAGATTATTTGATCCAGATTGTTGACATAAATTCAGATACTGAATGACAAACAGTGTAGATCCAGATCAGTTGGCTTCTTCAGAAGCCAACTGATCTGGATCTATACCGTTTGCAAAATTAGGGTCTATCCGGGTTATGCAGGACAAGGGTTAACAGAGCAAAAAGGGTTAAAAAGTCTCCAATATTTGGCCTGTAACTGCATAAAGAGTGACTTACATCCCATGAGTAATTAGAGTCTACACTGCTGCGTTCTGTTGTGTTTCCTGTGGCAAAGAGATCACCATGTACGATGGAGGGACTGGAACTGGGGATTTCTTCTGTGACTGTCGGAGATGAACGATTGCTACTGGCAGGTGTCTCTTGGTAACTGAAATAAATATTCAATAGAATATACTGCATTTAACCTTTATCACTCTCTGGGCAAATTCAGCAGACAAACTGATGATATTTTTCTTATTTTCTCAGAAAATAAGCTTTGATATTCCAAATGTCAAATTCTATTTTCTGGGAAAAATTAGAATAATATTTCAAAATATGGTCTGCTGCATTTCTTACCCAGAATGCTAAGCATTAACCCTAGTCCTGCTGAACACTGATATCCCTTGCCTTTGCAAACAGTGTAGATCCAGACCAGTTAGAAGCCAACTGATCTGGATCTGCACTGTTTGTCATTAAGTATGCGAATTTGTATAAACAACCTGAATCATGTAATCTGATTGGCTGAAAATTAGAAATAGGCGTGGCATCTTAATATATTCAGCATGACAAGGGTTAATGTAAAGAGTCAAACACCTAGAACTTATTACCAAGTAGATTTTACTACTTGCTGATTTGTTTAAAAACTGCTGGATGAATTGTGAACAGTGCAGAACTTGATCAGATACTGAATTCTACAGCATCTGATCTGGGTCTACACTTTTGTTCTCTTTAGATGACACATAAAATGTAAAAAGCCCCATTTACTAAGAAAAAACATAAAAATTATTTCAAAATACTGTATGTTGCTATGTTAATTTAGCACAGGCTTGTCTGTCTGGATACTTAGGGTGAAGATCCGAAGAATCTATTTAGGGAAAACTAGACAGGAAATGTCAAGCCCTATTTACTGGGAAAAATGAAAATTATTTCAAAATACTGTCTGTCCATATTTTAATTTAGCATTCTAAAAGTTAAAGAACTGCAGATGGGGAGACTCCTCTACACCTTCTCTTACTTGTTTTAATGACAAGGTTTTCAGTTCATTGATCATAGGATCCCTTAATGGAATTGAAATGTTAGAAGTTTTTACTGTTTCCTTTCGTGATGTTTGTTTATCTCTGCGTTTGAGTGCTGTATTTACCCTAAGAATTCAGATAGACAGGGCTGAGCAAACTGCAGCCTCAGATCAAACACCACAAAATGTGGCATCTCATCAGGTCTACACTATCTGCCACTTCAACAGTTTTTAGACACATCAACAGGTACTAGATTGGGCTGCTGCTTAAATGTTAGGACAAGTATGCTAAAATAAAAGGCAATTTCAAAATTAAGGAGAAATCGGTAATTTCTCCCACACAATGTCATATTAATTATCTGTGTGCTGAATTAAAATATTACATAACAAATGACATTTTGGAATATATGTTTTGCAAAATTTCCCAGAAAAAAAAGGGTGTAGCATATTTTGTGAATAGCCTAAAAAAAAGAAGATTCATATGAAATATCATACCCTATTTCTGAAGGAAAAAAAAAAGAAAAAAATACCACTTATTTATTATCTGCTAAATCCTCCATCAGCTTGCAATGAGTTAAAATGATGCACACAATATTCTCAAATATATATATATTTTTACATTTCTAGGAAATGTAACGTGTTACATTGTATGAATTATCCAACCAGCAGACAATTCACATGAAATGTCTAGCCTTGTTTTCTCTATTTTTTTTTTTTTTTTAATGTAATCTGCTGCTGTTTTGACTGGTGCTTTAAGGTCAATCTTGGACACAGATAATATTTTATAACATCATATGACCTAGCCATTGCAAAGTCTACTCAGTAGAGCCTTGATTTCTGATATAAAGTTAGGTCTTTTCTCAGCAGTATGCACAATAGTGGTATTTCTTGAGCAATAATCAATGTCAGCACAAATGAATATGTGCAGACGTCTGAGAAAAGACCTAACTTTATATTGGTGTAGGCATTCTGGGCCCAGTTGTTCAAAGCTAACAATGTCGTTAGTTAACGATTCGTTAAAATTTACATCGAGTGATACGCAAATAGAAATTTTTTGCTGAAAAAATGTGAGTAGCTTTTGCAGTGCAAAAGCTACTCACATTTTTTCAGCAAAAAATATCAGAATATTGTATATTGAATCCGCTAAAACAGTTAACGAAATGACCCTTAACGAGCTCGTTAAGCTAACGACGCTTTGAACAACCGGGCCCTGGCTAAAATTTTCTCTGTCTTCTCAATTATTCGAGAAAACTGTGACCACGGGTCACAAAAATGTATGATGCTGTTCAATTATGATCTATTTTTTCATAATGCAAGGTAGTCACAGACAGTGGACCTTTATTTTTTATATTGTTTAGACTTACTTTTAACCTAAAGTGTTTTTATTTTAAACATGCAAGCCCCACATTATGCCCAGTATCTTCAAAATTGAAAGAAACGCAGATGACAATGAAACGAAGTACTCGGTAACGTAGGTGAAACCCACATTCATGTGATGACTCTTCTTAAATGTTTGTTTATATGTCGATTTCTTATGCATACGTAGAGTCAGTAAATGCACTGCAAAAAAAACAAAACATCAAAGTATTGTACTTAGGTGACACCAAACCTCAACATTCTATAGTCCTGTTGACAGCCAAGCCCAGCAGGCAAACAATGTTGAAACAGCATCGATTCAACATTGACCAAAAATCTTGACATAGAACTAATGTTAAATCACAGTTGTTGCAAAGTTGTATGCGTACTGGGTTAGTTCTCATGGTCTTGCAGTACACCCTCAACTACTCAGAACTGCCAAAAATAGTGACACAAAACTTTACAAATGTACACAATGCAAACAACGCAGCCTACACGATGAAAATTGTCAATAAGCAGCGCTTACTCGGTACCCCCTGCATAAAGCATAAAACTTTTTTCTATCAAAATTTAAGTTTCAAAGTGCCGGCGTGAACTTGAAAATAAAGTCAAGATCACCAAAATCTAATAAAACTAGTTTGTTAAAATTCCAGCCATTGGTTTAAGATATAGTGTGCACATAAGCTTTTTTCTTTTTTTCTATCAAAACTTGAGTTTCAAAGAGTCGGTGTGACCTTGAAAATGAGATAAAGGTCGCCAAAATCTAATCACTTCTTTCCCCAACCCCAATGATATATCTGTGCTAGTTTGGTCCATCTATTGATTCATGAGATAGAGTGCACACAAGACTCACTTATTGAGTATTTGAAATGTAGTGACCTCGAAAATAAGGTCAAGGTCACCAAAATCTAATCACTTCATTCACCCATCCTTATGATGTATCTGTGCTAGTTTGGTCAAATTCCAACCACTGGTTAAAGACATAGTGTGCACACAAACTTTTTACTGCATTTACAAGACCCATTTTTTGAGTATTTATAATGTAGTGACCTTGAAAGTACTGCCAAGGTCACCAAAATCTAATCACTTCTTTCCCCCATCCTGATGATGTATCTGTGCTAGTTTGGTCAATTTCCAGCCATTGGTTAAAGATATAGTGTGCACACAAACGTTTTACTGCATTAAGAAAAAAGTTTACAAAGGGCAATAACTCCAACAGAATTGGCCCCTAGCCCTTACTTTCTCTTATGTAGGTACACCTTATAGATATCAATGCGTCTGCAGAAATTGATGAATATCCATCACTGCTTTTTCAAGATATTAGGAAAAAACCAGCATCACGGACGGACACACGGATGGACAGACAATGTGAAAACAGTATACACCCCCCACCCCCCACCACCCAAACAAGGTTTGCGGGAGGGTATAATAAAATACACCCCATCATGCAAACAGGGCAATGAAAACAAAAAGATTGCACAAAACTAAAATACATTTCTGCCAGTTTTCAAACTATACAGCTCTGATCATGGTTCACAGCACACCTCATGCATCAAGAAGTTGTGAGCAAACATAACCAAACCCAGCTTAGGCCGTCTTCCACGTGATGATGAACAGATCATTCCCTGATTGCCTTGATGATGCATTCACACTGAATGCACACAATATATTTGCCATCAGTGATGGGGTATGGTCGCTTTTAGCTTTTTGGTCACTATGAGCCACCCCACCTGCATTTTTTGCATAACCTATGAGAATCAAGGTCTTTTTCTAGTTGTCAGTGGATATATAATGTGAATACTTGCGACTGAAAACATTTATAGTAAAACGATAAACAATAATTCTACTTACATCAGTAAAATATCCCAATTCATATTGTGAAAAGACGTGGCCTAGTTCCTATATTTTCATAATTTTCTCCATGTTCCATGTGCGTAATACTGTGTTTACAGGTTTTTGAACAAATGGCTTGGTTTCTTCATGGTGAAGCAGAAATTTTATTAGCTGGTTGTAACAGAGACATTTAACTTGTGTGACACAATTACTATAGTATTTACAGGTACTGTATACTATGTGCTATTTGTTAGTCATTAGAACTATTATTTAAAGCATTATATACCTCCCTTCCTCCTCCCCCCTCTCTTCCTTTTCTGCCTCATTCCCTCACATCCATCCATCCATCTGAATAATTATTTACAACTGTTATGCTAGCAATTCTGCTCATCCAAGTCACATTCAATTGTGATTTCGGTTACTATCATGAATTGCAAAAACTTCGAAAATGTATCCTGGTTCTTATTCTCAAGCTTCTGAAACAATTCTATCAAATTGTTATCTGTAGGACTGAGTTGCAAAAGTGTATAAAGCATTACTAATACTACATTGTCATACCAATAATATTCATACCATTTAAGCTGCTTTATGTTCATTTGTAAATTTTTGTGTCTGAGACATTTAGGCTATATCACAATCCCAGAACTTAGGCACAGAATGTTGAAGTTTTTTGTCACCTACATTACTTTGATGTTTTTCTTCATCTTGCAATGCATTTTACTGGACCTACGTATGCATAAGAAACACTCAACATTGTGAAACCTGCGCTTAAACCAACATTTAAGAAGAAAGTCCTCATATAAATGTGGGTTTCACCTACGTTACCGAGTACTTCATTTCGTTGTCAACTTTCAATTTTGAAGATACAGCGCTTAATGTGGGGCTTTTATGTTTTAAAAACTTTTAAATCGCTTAAAAGTCTAAACAATATAAAAATAAAGATCCACTGTCCGTGACTGCCTTGCATTATGAAAAAATAGATCATAATTGAAAAATAGATCATAAATTTTCATGACTGGACGTGTTCACATTCTTCTCGAATGATTGAGAAAACAAACAAAAGGTCAGAATGCCTGCACAGATATTAAGTTAGGTCATTTCTCAGCCATATGCACATATTCATTTGTGATGACATCGACTACTGCTTAAGAAATATCACTATTTACTTAACCACTGTATGATTGCAGCATCGAAAATAAACAAAAAAATCCATTGTCCCTGCACAAAATTTCTGTTTTTCCTACGTAACAGTGTTGTCCCGATGTTAGTGGGCTGGACACCGTGCATTGGTCAGCTATTTCTGGCAACACTTCTTCAATCTGTGTGCATGAAATATGCTCTTTGTTTTTTTTTTAGTTGAGGTTTATTGGCCTAGTCAGCAATACTTCAGCCATATCTCAGAGAAACATGGAGCAACAAAAAAGAACTGGAAAGATGAGAAAAGGTCCCAACCTAAACAGTCAGACATGTATGCCCAAGCAAAAAATGCACACCTAGATCAAACTTTGACAAAAGTCTGCAATGTTTGCCACTCCATCAATACTTTTAGACACATCAGCAGGTATTCAAATGCACTTGTTCAAATATTAGGACAGATACGATGTGGTATGAGCGGTGTCAGAGTATTTAAAGTAAATAAAGTATTATGTTAGAATGAAGAAGAGAAAAAGGACAAGACCATGACCTCTGCCGAGTCTCACTCACCTTGATATGGCTTTAGCTACTTTGTGTGAAAATTCCTGAGGCAATGATGGCTGTTCTACTATTTCCAGAGATTTTGTTGGGTGTTCTTCTAGTCGCACACGTGATAGTCCTTGTCTGAAAAGAGAAGAAAATATGAAATGAGAAGAAAATATATAAGTATCAATTTGTACTAAAAATACATGTAGGGAATGTGAGTCATATGATACAAAGCCAACTGTATTGACATATAATTTATCAAACAGCTCACGACTCCAACTGTAGTGACATATCATATATCCTAGCTCACCAATTCAAGTATAGTGACATGTGATTGTACATATTAGCCCATCAATTAAAGTGTAGTAGCATGTGATCATATATCCTAGCTCACCAATTCAAGTGCATTGACATGTGATCATACATCATAGCTCACCAATTCAAGAGTAGTGACATATGATCAAATATCATCATATATCCAAGCTCACCAATTCAAATGCATTGACATGTGGTCATACATCTTGGCTCACCAATTCAAGTGTAGTGACATATGATCATATATTCAAGCTCACCAATTCAAGTGCATTGACATGTGATCATACATTTAAGCTCACCAATTTATGTGTAGTGGCATATGATCATATATCCAAGCCCATCATTTAAAGTTCATTGGCATGTGATCATAGTCCCCCTGCAAAATTTTGTTCTTAATTAAAGAACAGTTCTTGAACTGTTCTGGAACATTAAAAGCAGTTCCTAAACTGTTCATTTCCTGTGTTCCAGAACAAATGTTCTTGGAGTCTTCCAGGTCATGTATGAGTACTAATGAAGAACATTTTAAGAACTTTAAAATGTCTGGAAATGTTCTTCAAAAAAGCAAGAACAAATATAGAACAATTTCAGAACTTTCATTTAGAACAAACATTCTTTAACTATTCTTGAATCCTTTCTTGTACAAATGAAGAACATTTTAGGAAAGCTTTAATCTGAACAGATGTTCTTGAACTGTTCTTAAATCCTTTCAAGTACAAAGGAAGAACATGTTAAGAGCACTTTTATCAGAACAAATGTTCTTAAACAGTACTTGAATCCTTTCAAGAACAAAGTAAGAACAAGTTAAAGAGCACCTTTTCTTAAACTGTACTTGAATCCTTTCCGTAACAAAGGAAGAACATGTTAAGAACACTTTAATCAGAACAAAATGTTCTTAAACTGTTCTTAAATCTTTTTTAGAACAAATCATGAACATTTTAAGAACACATGCAGGAAGTCACATGACCACTGTGGATTCTAGGAGCTTTCTTTGCAGGCTGTTTTGCAGGACAGATCAGATATCACAAAGAAGTCTCTTAGTGTAGCTGTTTCATAGTCCTTGTAAGTACAATTATTGTTAGACAGCAGAATAACATGCAGAATTGAAAAAATGTATTGTATTCACATGGTTTAAATGACCTAGGTTCATCTACTCCTTCTCTGTTGTTAATCATGCATACCCCACCCACTTAAGAATAAAAGAAACAAAATTTGTGTTCAGAATATGTTGTGATGGGCTGAACAGACATGAAACAAACTTTTCCAAAACAATATTTTGGCAAATCACCAAATGGGGATAGGGGTTGGGTGATCTTAAATTTGTTTGAATTAATGAACACTGACAGATAACTCTGTCACTGAAAGAGAGTGGAAATATCTCTTAACATCCTTCTCAATTCCATAACTTTTCAAGAACAGTTCTTGGATGATTCTTAAAACATTCTGCTCTTTTCTTTGATAATTGTTTAAGAACTGTGAAAGATTGGTTCTAGAACAGAAAAGAAACCATTCTAAAACTGTGCAAGCATAGTTCAAGAACAGTTTATGACCTGTTCAAGAATAGGAGTTCTTAAGTTTGAGAACAGGTTAAGAACAGGTATTCTTTAGATCATTTATAGTTTGAGAACTGTTCTTGTTCTTGAGTTTTTGAACTGTTCTAGAACTTTTTTCAAGCACAATTCAGGAACAAATTGTTCCTAAAATCTGTCCAATTTAGAATTTCTTAAACCGAGCTTGAAATGTTTGTGAACATTTTAGGAACACTTCAAGTACAGTTCAAGAACTCAATTCTTGAAAAATACATGAATTTTTCTTGAACTGTTCTTAAAATTTTCACAGGGACATCTTAGCCTACCAATTCAAGTGTATTGACTATGATTAAGGTCATGTCAAGCCGATCAGTTTACCTTGCTGCACTTTTTCCTGGGCAGGCTTAGTCCTCTAAGAGGTTAACCCTTGTCCTGCTGACAGTGTAGATCCAGATCAGTTGGCTTCTGAAGAAGCCAACTGATCTGGATCTGCACTGTTTGCTATTATGTGAATCTGTATCAACAATCTGGATTAAATAATTTGATTGGCTGAAAATTAAAAATGGGTGTGGCTTCTTTATTTATTCAGCAGGACAAGGGTTAAAATGCAGGACTTGTGCGCATTCTTTTCCAAGAAACTGACATCTGCCCTTCTTGAATCAGATGAAGGGAGAAAATGACCATAGAAACTATTTCGTGATCAATCTCCATGAAAGAATGTTGCCAGCAACAATACTCTGCATTCTGTGGCATCTGATCTGGGTCTATATTTTCAAGCCTATCTGTCCCAGTACTCCAGAGTAAATATGATAATTGTATGCTGGAGGAATTTGTATTAACTTTTACCACTCTCTGGGCTAATTCAGCAGAAGACATATTATGATATTTTCTTACTTTTCCTAGATAATAGGATTTGTAATTTCATGCAAACTGTCTCCAATGGAGACAATTTGCATGAAATGTCAAAACCTGTTTTCTGGAAAAAAAAAAAAAAAAAAAAAAAAAAAAAACATTTCAATATGTCATCTGCTGAAAATTTTACCCAGAGTGCTATGAATATGTTTCTGAGACAAGATCAAATGGAGACAATTTGTATGAAATGCCAAATCCTGTTTTCTGGGTAAAATAAAAAAAAAAAAATATATTTCAATATGTCATCTGCTGAAAATTTTACCCAAATTGCTAAGTATTAACTATGATTATGTCCTGCAACATTTTTCTGAGACAAGATCAATAGGATAAAAATCTGCTCATCCATCACAGTATTAGTGATGGGACAGAACAAGGCAGGAAATTCCACTTGAAGGCCATATACAATACCATATTGATCAAACTTAAGGTTGCAACATTACTGTGGTCCACAGTTGGAAAACCAACAGTTTAAGCTTATATATAGCACTTGGGTAAAATTTTCAGCAGTTGACATTTTGAAATATTTTTCTTATTTTTTCCAGCAAACAGGATCTGACATTTCATGCAAATTGTCTCCAATGGAGACAATTTGCATGAAATGTCAAATCCTGTTTTCTGTGAAAAAGAAGAAAAATACAGTTGACTCTCATTATCTCCACCTTGCTTATCTCGAATAACCGCTTATCTCGAAGTGAAAATATGGTCCCTGCCTAAACATGAAAATCTAACAACAGGTAAAAAATATTGTGTAAAAGAATTTGTCCTCTTTTCCATAATATTTTCAAAATATCTCTAACTTCAAGAGTCCAATTACATATATATTTGTTAAATGTGGTTGTTCGAATTATTTTTTCCTTAATTCTGCTAATCTGATATGTCGAGGTATGGATATCTCGAAGTATTTCAGAGAGTCCCTTAGAATTTGAGATAATGAGAGTCAGCTGTATCATCAATTTGTCATCTGCTGAATCTGCCCAGATAGGGTAAAGGTTAATAACAACTGCCCTCTATGACTATTTGAACAGTTTAATCAGGATCTTTGTCCCAATACTTATGTTAATATGGTATTCAGACACCACAACTCCTTATCATTTTACTCCCAACCTGATGTGTCTAAAAACAGCTGAAAAGTGGCAAACATTACAGACTCTGATCAAATGCCATTTTCTGTGACAGATCTGACCTGGGTCTACATGACATGTCTGCTGAAGCATCTCTCCCAATCAATATTTAGATATAATAATATGCAACTGAAGAAAAGAGACATTATGCTATATGCAGAGTGATCAGGCCATTCATTGTCTGTTTACAGAATAGTGGTTTACTATAGAATATACCAATGAATACTGATCAGACCGAGCATATGCTCAGGTTCATCATATATATATATATATATATATATATATATATATATATATATATATATATATATATATATATATATATATATATATATACATACTGTATGGGTGAATAGGAAAGACCCTGGTCAGATTGCACGGCATATATTTTCTTTGCTGTCAGTATACACGAAAATTGGTATTTTCCGTGAAAAATATCCCTGTTACATACTTTTGTCTCAAATACATAATGTCAGGTGTGCCTGGAAAAATCCAGCTTATTCCACATTCATTTTAAAACCCACTGAGCCATATTTAAATTTGCTCAAATGCCATAACTCCAGAGATTCTGTCTCTTATTTCATTTTCGCCTACACTCCCACTCCCCACTCCCCACTCCCCAACATACATATCATTTGGTTCATTTGGTGTGCTGTGGGTAAGGGTTGATATGGATTAAAAGTATCAGACAGATTCTCTTCTTCCTGCTTCTGTCAGGTAAGGTTTGTCAGGTTTTTAACCCTTCTCTTGCTGAACACAACTTGCCCTATCTTAGCCAACAGTGCAGATCCAGATCAGTTGGCTTCTGAAGAAGCCAACTGATCTGGACCTGCACTGTTTGCCATTAAGTATATGACATTATATCAGCATCCTTGATCAAGTAATCTGATTGGCTGAAAATTAGGTGTGGGTGTGGCTTCTTAATTTATTCAGCATGACAAGGGTTAAGTGGCATGTCATTCATTTTAGTGGTATTGTACACTATGTCTTGAAAGGCTACTATGTTCAACTTAGCAAATAATGTTCAATAAGCTGCAGATAGGGTTCACAATTCATAATGCTTAGCATGCTTGGAAAAAAATTCAATAGATGACATTCTGAAATATTTTTCTCATTTTTCAAAGGAGGAGACAATTTGCATGAAATATCAAAGCCTGTTTTCTCCAAGGAGACAATTTGCATGAAATGTCAAAGCCTGTTTTCTCCAAGGAGACAATCTGCATGAATTTTTTAAACCTGTTTCCTGTGAAAAATAAGAAAAATATCAATTTGTCATCTGCTCAATCTGTTCAGAAAGGGTATAATGGTTAAAATGGCTTATCTCTAGATAATGTAATCCCACTTTGGGCCAAGAATGCCTACATTATGCATGAATACCAAGACCAGCCAGTTCATGTTGACTGGGTCTTTGTGGTCATAGCATAACCTCAGCATTGAACTACACTGAGCCCAAAAAGTGAGTGAAACAAGTCTCTGACAGTGACAGGACCATGTGGATATGGAGGCTGAAAAGTGATTTCTGCATTTTACATGCATAAGGTATGTTTTCTCATGTTTCATATTCTATGGCAATATTCCCTTTCACTGGCCATGACACTGATAAAATTCTATAAAAAGATAACCAATGGACAAATGAGCCGGAGCCCCTCCAAGTTAAAACCAACCTCACTACAAAACTTTTTACTATAAACCAAACTAGACGTTTTCCAAAATTTTATATCAGTAGATCGAAGTCTTGGAAAACATCTTGTAAATGTTAGCTAGTTTTTTGCGTTTCATTTCTAGAAAAGCTAATACTTGTATCCTGCTCTTACCCTAATCCTGCTGAGCCCAGATATACCCTGCCTTTGCAAAAAGTGTTGCTACAGATACTGATCTGGATCTGCACTGTTTGCCATTTAGTATATGAATTTGTATCAACAACCTGGATCAAGCAATTTGATTGGCTGAAAATTAGAAGTGGGCTTAATTTATTCAGCATGACAAATGCTCAGACTTGTATCCCAATCTGGGGTTCATTGGCAAAATCATTCATTATTCTTTTGATGGAAAATGAATGATAAAATCAAATCACAAAGACTTCAAACACAAAACTGAAAACATAAAAGTGCAATCTTTAAAATTTAGCTACAAAGGAAAATGAAAAAAAATATAATATTCTAGACTTCCCAGCATGAGCCATTGTCCAAACGTATACGTATATATATCTAATAACTGAAAGTACAATATGCAGACTATCTACACATAGTTCACCACTCATGCTGCAGATTTTAGACACATCAACAGATTTGCTTAAATCCAGGAAAAGTATGGTAAGGAGTTAACTGACTGATTGTGTTGGGGTTTAACGACATGTCAACCCTTGTGGGTCATTTTGTGTCGTCCCCAAGAGAAAGGGAGAAAAGAGATAGAAGAGATAGTAGAAGAGATGAAAGAGAGGGACAGGGAATAAAGAGGAACAGGAATGAAAGTGAAGAAACAGAAGAAATAAAAACATTTCCCCTCTACCCTTTCCTGCTACAAGGATAGCAGGCCTTGCCCAACTGTAAGCCAATATCATTTGGACGCCCCGGTGATGTAAGATGCACAGCACCTTCGCACCATCCGACCACCCCCAGAGTAAGGAGTTATAACCCTTAAAAGTGCCAAGCAAAATTTGCAAAAGATGACATTCTTATTTTTTTTTTTTTTTTTTATTATTTTTGGTAGAAAATAAGTCTTGAAATTTCATGTGAATCATCTGCATGGCAGACTATACACATGAAATGCCAAGACCTATTTTCTTTGAAAAAAAATCAAAAAAAAAAAAAAATCTTCAAAATGTTGTCTGCTACAGTTGTGATTAAGCACTTTAAGGATGAAGGTTTTTTGACATTATTTTCTGCATATTTTAAACATTAATAAAATATAACAGAATATCAAACAAAAACTCAAACTAAACATTCTCTTTGATATCAAGGGTGAAATTACAGCAACACATGCAAATTTCATAATTACAATCAAGTTCAGCTTGGCACTTCAAAGAACATACAGACAATATCCAGTGCTCCAGTGATAAATGTGATGGGGGCCTTTTTGTCTGGCTGTCAATAAAAGTTCTGTATTTTACCCTAAATACTGAGACTCCTTCATAGTTCCAGCTAAAACCTTATTTTTTTTCAACTAAACCACACTGTTATTATTCTTATTTCTCCATAAAAACATACTTTGAGAGTACTCATTAGAAACGCCTTGGCAAGGCAAAGGTGCTTCTAATGAGTACCCACAAAATATGTTTTCGTGGAAAATTAAGGAAAAAAATCCTGATACCCCCTCTTATCTGAAGCTATGCACCTTAAATCCCTATCATAAAATGTTCAAACATTTGAACAACTCTTTTTACTTCCAGTATCTAAAGACTGCTGGATGAGTGTTGAAACAATATTGACCCTTTGGCATCTGATCTCGGTCCACACTGTTTGCTGAGGTCTGTCTGTCCCAGTACTTTAGGTAAATACGGTACTTATCATGTGTAATTCCTTTCTTCTTATCTCTTAGTAATTCATAGCAAAACCCTTTCATTCCTTAATTTTACCATTTTCACCGGCATCTTTATTCAACCAACATTAATAATTCTGTAATTTTTTCCATGATATAAGCCACCATTTATTGTATTTACCTGTTTCATTCATTTCTTTAAAAATGAATATTTGTTCTTTTCTGTCTCAGTATGCAGAAACTGGCAGGGATATACTTTGGAAGCAGGTTTTCACAAACTTTGAAAAAGTGTTGTCTATTATCTGCAATAGAATCTGTGCTAATTGTTTCAGCTATTGTAAACTGGCAATGTCAAAGTAAATACATATCCTGCGGCATCTGATCTGAGTCTACACTGTTTGCCAATACTAGGGGCATTATTAATGTGTTGAAAGAAAAATCTTGTTGTAGAACCAGAAGATAGCTAGATCATTTAAACCAAGGTTTTCGAAATATCAAATTTTGTTTCTTGTCCATGTACAAGTGGACAAAATCCACTTGTCCAACCAAAATTTACTTGCCCGAAAATTGACATTTTTCTTATTTCTCGAAGAAAACCTGTTGTGGGAACTCATTAGAAGTGCCTCAGAGAGGCACTTCTAATGAGTACCCACAACATGTGTTTTCTTTGAGAAAAAAGAAAAATATATAAATTTGTATCTCACTATCTGGATACTCTTCTTTGCTAGAACTATGAAGTCCTTGTCCCAAGGCAAATAAATTGTAATTTCTTACTTAACTGTCCTCTGGGAAATGGGACAAGTTCGACAAGTCGGGCATAGTACTTTCACTGCCATGTTTAAATCTTCATACATGCAGGCAGATATCAGTTAAACAGCTAAATTTTAGGAAATGGACAAAACTTCAAGGGAAATAACTCTGACATGAAAATATATGCCAAGGCAATTTCCTGCCTGCAAAATTTGTCTCCCTTTCCAAATGGTGACTCCTCCTTCATGTTTATCCACTCACCTTGGTCACCATAAAAAAAAATACATTTTTAATATTGTGCTTCAGAACTGTCAATATTTGTTACACAGTGTGTACTGATTACAAAATTGGCTTTCTGTGGGTATAATTACAGGAAGACACTTGATTCCAACAGACAATCAAACAATGTCAAACCTCACATGAATATTATATAATGTGCTTTCCACATCCACTGGAAAGATGTTTTTCACTTCGTGTTTCATTCTAGATATTAAAATCTATTTGTGACTAACACTTAGTGTTATGGGCAAATTAAGCAGACAACAAACTGATGACTTTTTTCTTATTTTTCACAGAAAAAAGGATTTGACATCGAGACAATCTGCATGAAATGTAAATCCTATTTTCTAGGAAAAATAAGAAAAATATTTCAAAATGCTGTCTGCTGAAATTTTTACCTACGCAATTCCTATTGTAAAAGGATATTGTTTGGAACATTTTTGTTAGAATATATTTTTGCTGAATTTCTAATTACTGGTGTTCTATAATTATATGGTGAAATTTTCAGAAATTTTAAGCAATTGGAACTTCAGGTACACGCTGGCCGATCTAGGCATCCACTATTTACATATGCATTAAAATAGTCTCCCTTTGCAAAATGGTAACAAGATCCTTCATGTGTAACCATTTCACCTCTATCACCCCAAAAAATACATCTTTCATATTCAACTTCAGAACTGTCAATAAATTAGCCACCACAGTGTGAACTGATTATAAAATTGGCTTTCAGTGGGTATAATTACAGGAAGACACTTGATTCCAACAGACAATCAAACAATGTCAAACCTCTCATGAATAACATATTCAACCAAAGTAATCAGACAAACAGGATCGAGCAAACAGTGTAGACACAGATCAGATGCCACATAATGTGGCATATGATCAGTGTCTACACTGTTTGACATACAACCAGCAGTTTATTAGACATGTCAACAGGTAGTAAAATGACTTGTTCCAAGTTTTGGAGCATGTATGGAAATGATTAATATTCCCTATTTCTAGGGTGAATATAGTATTTCATAAGCAAATGAGCTGTCTCTCGCACAAAGGGCTCAGCATATACAAGAACATGGAATATCTACATCAGTCAGGGTAGTAATGCAGTCTGATAAACGCTTTTGCTGTTTACTTTTTTCCAAGAGACAGGCCTGAGGAAAGTTATTGTTCTCAGCTTAAATGCTCCTAAAGGAGCAGTTTGTTCTTGATCTACACTGTTTCCATTCTGGTACAACATTTTGGGCACCCCATCTTTGTATCCAAATGGATATTTGGTCAACTGTTTACAATCAAGCCTAAGTATACATACAACAAAATTTCCTAAAGGTTGTTGTCCATGTGATAATCATTGACCAATGAAATCAAATGTATGAAATCCAGGTAACAGTTATATTTAGCTGCGCTATTCTTGTCACTGTGATGTAAGAGCGCCATATAAAGAGGGTTATCTGTAAAACCTGGACTAGGACATTGGCAAACAGTGCAGACCCAGATCAGATGCCACAGAACATGGTGGCTGATCAGGGTCTAGACTGTTTGATTAAATTACAGGAAGTTAAAGGTGAAATGAAACAGTCTTAAGTCCCCCCTCAGAACCATATTCCCTGCCTACACTCAGAGACAATCTACCCACCGGCAGTGCTGTCAGTGCTTTGATTCAACTTGTAGGTCAGCGGTTACTGTTAATTAACCTTTGTCCTGCTGAACCCAGGTATTTCCTGCATATGCAAACAGTGTAGATCCAGATCAGTTGGCTTCTGAAGAAGCCAACTGATCTGGATCTGCACTGTTTGCCATTCAGTATTTGAATTTGCATGAACAACCTGGATCAGGTAATCTGATTGGCTGAAAATTAGGTGGGTGTGGCATCTTAATTTATTCAGCAGGACAAGGGTTAAGTAGTAAAGGTGTCTCAATATTTAGAGTAAATACAATACCTGTACAGGGAGATGGGATACCTGAGTTTTTTTTGTCGCAAAATAAAAAAGGCCTTGATCAAACTTTGGGGAAGTGCAGGCTGACCATGGATTTTACTGTGCTAATCACAACTGCAGCAACAACATTTTGGGGTTTTTTTAGCCTTGACATTTCATGTGAATCATCTGCCTGGCACATGAAAGACCAAGTCTTATTTTCTCTGAAAAATAATAATAAAAATTAGGATGCCTTCTGCTACAATTTTGCTTAGCACTTTAAGGGTTAAGCCCCTTTTTGCGCCACATCACTCAAATATGAATATGACAGGCTAGCATGCAATATGCTATTGATTCTTGCACTTCTGACAATCTCTCAATGATATTGTTACCAATTATTTTTGTTCTGTATGTTTTAGTTGAATAGTTGATTTGGAGTTACATGGTCCAATCAACACTATTGTCATTTCAAATTGGTCAGTTTGCCTAACCACCCTTTTCCTGGACAGGCTTAGACCTCTAAGCAGTCGACCAGTACTTATACACATTCTTTTGCCAGAAACTGACAACAGCTCTTCTTGTATCAGCTGAAGAGAGAGAATCGTAGAAAACATATCATGATCAATCTCCACAAAAGAATGTTGCTGAACCTGGCAGGGATGGAACCCACGACCTCCTGATCACCAGTTGGATACACATCCAACCGAATCACTGAGGCCTCTGTACTTTTTATATTGTTTTGTATTTTTTCCATTTTTATATATAAGAGAATGTGACCATATGTAAATTGCCTTTTTTATTATCATGTATTAATTTACTTGTAACTCATTAATACTGGTCTTGCTGAATCCAGATATACCCTGTCTTTGCAAACAGTGAAGCTCCAGATCAGTTGGCTTCTTCAGATGAGAACTGATCTGGATCTGCACAGTGTTGGTCATTAAGTATGTAAATTTATATCAACAGCCTGGATCAAGCTATCTGACTGGCTGACAATAAGAAGTGGGTGTGGCATATTAATTTATTCAGCATAACAAGGGTTAAGAGGATTGGGTACACTTGGTAGATTTTCCACCATTTTGTTCAAAGGAGACAACCTGTCACTTTCTGTTTGCTTTCCAGCACACCAAGTTCCATCTGTAAAAGGGGTGTACTTTAAAAGGGAAAGAATTTACTCTCTTTGGGAGTAAAGTCTTTCCTTCTAGAATAGAATCATTTTCAGGAGATAAAACAATTTTGACAGAGTTTTTTTCCACTAAAAATGTATTCATTCTCAACAAGACATTCTGTGCCCCTAACTATATGCTTATCTCTACAAAATGCCAAACTTGGAAAGGGGCATAACTCTCACAAAATTAATCTGATTTTTTTTTTTTTTTTTTTATAAAAGTTTAATCAGGTGATCTACTCCTGTGCCCAAATAAATATCAAATTACAAATAATAAATATCAAAGCCCTTGGTCAAATACTTTCTGAAATATCTTGTACACAAAATAAACAGTAACAAACAGAATAATCATCCCAACACTGAACTGGGAAATTTCATGACATATATCCTTACGAAAACATGCCTATTCAAATATATTGAAAATTTCACCACAAAAAAAAAAAACTGAAAGCTTTCAGATAAAAATTCTGATATGGGTACTCGTCAGAACCGCCTCATCAAGGCGGCTCTAATGAGTACCCACAATCTATGTTTTTGAGCAGAAATAAGAAAAATAATGTATACCCCTGTAAACCCCAGTTTTACTATATAAAAGTGGGGTTTAAGAGGGTCAAAATTATATAGGTATGTTTTCATGATGGAATGAAGAAACAAAAAGCCTGTGACCTTAATATAAAGGTCATATATGACGACATTAAGCTAAAGTATTATAAACATTCAGATTTTCAGGTTGGGAGAGATTAGATCTCACATGATAGAAAATATTGAGTCATGTCAACCTTGACTGTGAGCCCAGGACCTTAACGTCGAACTTGCTCAAGATATTTAATCATACCCACAAATGTGTGAAATATTAAAATTCATTGATAAATGCAGGGGCTGGAGTGATGACAAAGTTTTTTTTTCTCTAAAAATAGCCAGTTAACTGGACCTTGAGCCGGGCAACCTAAAAGTTGAACTTGCTGGAGATATAATCATATCTAACATTTATGTGAATTCATATTAAAATCCATTGATAACTGTAGGGGCTAGAGCGATGACAAAGTTTTTTCTAAAACTAGTCAGTTGCCTAAATCTTGAGCCATGCAATCTGAAAGTTGAAAGTCAAAATCGCTCAAGATATTATAATACCCAACAACCGTGTGAAGATACATTAAAATCCATTGATAAATGCAGGGGCTAGAGCGATGACAAGGTTTCTTCTTAAAATAGCCAGTTACCTTGACCTTGAGCCCAGCAACCTGAAAGTTGGACTTGCTCGAGATATTAAAATAACCAACATTTATGTGAAGTTATACTAAAATCCATTAATAAATGTAGGCACTAAAGCGATGACAAAGTTTTTCTAAAAATAGCCACAACAACCTTGACCTTGAGCCCAGGATCCTGAAAGTCAAACTTGCTCAAGATGTTATCATACCCAGCATTTGTGTGAAGTTACATTAAAATAAAATAACCAACATTTATGTGAAGTTATACTAAAATCCATTAATAATGTAGGCGCTTAGAGCGATGACAAAGTTTTTTCTAAAAATAGCCACAGTGACTTTGACCTTGAGCCCAGGACCCTGAAAGTTGAACTTGCTTGAGATATTGTCATACCCAACATTTTTCTGAAGTTATATTAAAATCCATCAATAAATGTAGGAGCTAGAGCAATAACAAAGGTTTTTTTCTAAAAATAGTGACAGTGACCTTGACCTTGAGCCCAGGAGCCTGACAGTTGAACTTGCTCAAGATATTGCCATACTCAACACTTGTGTGAAATAATATTAGAATCCATTGATAAACAGAGACATTCGAGCGATGACAATGCTTTTCTAAAAATAGCCACAGTGACCCTGACCTTGAGCCCAGAACCATAAAAGTCAAACCTGCTCAAGATATTATCATACTCAACATTCCTGTGAAGATACATTAAATTACATCTATAAATGTAGGCACAAGAGCAATGACAAAGCTTTTTTTCTAAAAAATGGCCACAGTGACCTTGAACTTGAGCACAGGACCCTGAAAGTTAAACTTGCTCGAGATATTATCATATCCAACATTTGTAAAGTTATATTAAAATCCATTGATAAATGTAGGCTCTAGAGTGATAACAAAGTTTTTCTAAAATTAGCACCACAGTGACCTTGACCTTGAGCCCAGGACCCTGAATGTCAATCTTGCTCGAGATATTATTATACCCAACATTTGTGTGAAGTTACATTAAAATCCATCAATAAATGTAGGTGCTAGAGCAATGACAAAGTTTTTCTAAAAATAGCCACAACAACCTTGTCCTTGAGCCCAGGACCCTGAAAGTCGAACTTGCTTGAGATATTGTCATACCCAACATTTGTGTGAAGCTATGTTAATCTCCATCCATAGATGTAGGTGCTAGAGCGATGACAAAAGGTGAACATACTTACATATGTACGTACGTACGAATGTAAGACGTACGTTACGTATGTACTTATGTACGGGACAAACCTTATATCCCCTCCACAACTTCATTGTGCAAGAGAATAATAAAGGACAAAGCAAAAAGCAATATACTCACTTCCCCTCCCCCACTCTGGACCCCACATCCCCCTCAACTTTCTCAAAACTAGGGGCATAAAAAAGTGTCTTCTGATTACTCCCCTTATCTGGAGCTACAAAAGTAACAGTTAGGAGAAATAAATCAAATGGTGTCAGATATTAATTAATGTTTAATCAGCAAGCTGTTAAACACTGTCATAAATAGAACCAAGGTACAATTTGCAGAGCAAACTGGACCTGGTACTTCAAAGATGAAATCTCATTAAATTAACTGATAATATATTGAATTTCCCAGAATAATCATTGCTAAGCTAGCTTTCATCTGAATGATTTTCTACCATGATTCAGACATAACTTTTCTATAATCTGTAATAAATTTATAAATACACAAATATATCTCAACTTTTCATCTGGGATTCCTATACGGTAACTTCTTATTTTGATACAGAATATAATTTTAACTTTTAAAGTGCCAAGCAAAATTTGTAGCAGATGACATTCTGAATTACTTTTATTTTTCATAGGAAATAAGTCTTAATGACATTTCATGTGAATTGTCTGCTTGACAGACAATTCACATGAAATGTCAATACTTATTTTCTGTGAAAGAAAATAAACAAATAAACAGAGGACCAATGGTCCTGTAGCTCACCCGGGACTATTTGTTCTGAGCAAGCTTATGGTAACATTTTTAAAGAATGAAACATATATGGTAGCCTGTACTATTTTAGAAAACTTTGGTCTCTGTATCCTAAAGTAACTTGGTATGGAATTTAGCTTAAATCAATTTGGCAAAACAGAAACTTCACAAAGATATGGCTATGATAAAATGACATACATAATCAAAGGCTTCTGTGCCTTCTAGTTTCACACAAGAAGCTTTTTTAAAGTTTTATCCCCATATAAGTGTCTGTAAAATAAGTGACCCCAGGGCTACAATCTTGGTCCACCATATAAAACTAAATACCAAATGTCAAAGGCCTAGGCCTTCTAGTTTCACACAAGAAGATTTTTAAAGTTTTTCCCCATATAAGTCCACGTAAGACAAGTGACCTCAGGGACAGAGCCATTTTGACCCCTGGGCCATTATAAATTTGAACACTCTTGGTAAAGGCCCTATAGCTAAAACTTAACATACCAAATATCTAAAGTCTGGGCCTTCCAGTTTTCAGACAAGAAGATTTTCAAAGTTTTTCCTTAAATGAGACTATATAAAACAAACGACCCCTGGGGTGGGATCATTTTTGACTCCAGGGCTATTAAGTTTTTCCCCATTAAGTTCACATAAGATAAGTGATCTGAGGGACAGAGCCATTTTGATCCCTGGGCCATAATTTGAACACTCTTGGTAAAGGACCTATAGCTAAAACTTAACATACCAATATCAAAGGTCTGGGCTTTCTAGTTTACAGACAAAAAGATTTTCAAAGTTTTTCCTTAAATGAGACTATAAAACAAATGACCCTGGGGTGGGGTCATTTTTGACTCCAAAGCTATAATTTGAACAATCTTGGTAGAGATCCTCTAGATGAAACTACGTACTAAATATCAAAGCCCTGAGCCTTCTAGTTTCAGGCAAGAAGATTTTTAAAGTTTTTCCCTATGTGTGTGTAAAACAAATTACCCCCAGGGCTGGGCCATTTTTGACCCCTGGACTATAATTTGAACAATCTGGGTAGAGGCCCATTAGATGAAGTTACATAAAAAAATATCAAAGACCTCACTCTCTGGGCCTTCTAGTTTCAGAGAAGAACATTTTTAAAGTTTGCAAAATGGTGGGGTCATTTTTTATCCCAGGGCTATAATTTGAACAACCTCGGTAGAAGTCCTCAAGATAAAGCTACATACCAAATATCAACAGCCTTCTAGTTTATGACAAGACGATTTTTAAAGATTTGTCTATAGGAGTCTATGTAAAAAAAAAAAAAAAAGACCTTTCCATAAAAAAAGGTCAACTCAAGGTTATTATTTTTTCAAACTTTATTGGACCCATGTCTCCAATACTGCATACCAAGCCCCAGGGCCACTGGCACTTTGGTTCCAGAGTAGAAGATTTTTAAAGGGTTTTTACCATATGGGCGTAGCGGCCATCTTGGTCATGTGACCCAAGTGCAGCAAACAAACTTTCATTCCCCCTTCCAATTGAGGCTCCATATGAAATTTGGCTTTGTATGATTGGTCGAGTGGTTTCTGAGAAGACGTTTGAAGAGTTTTCCCTATATGAGTCTATGTAAAACAACTGACCCCTGGGTGGAGCCAGTTTTGACCCAAGGCTATAATTTAAACAATCTTGGTAGAGGACCATAAGATAGTTACATACCAAATATCAAAGACCAGGGCCTTCTAGTTTCGAATTCAGACAAGAAAATTTTCAAAGTTTTGCCTGTAGGAGTCTCTGTAAAAAATCTGAACTTTCTGTAAAAAGGTCAAGGTCAATCCAGCGTTATCATTTTTTTCAAACTTTATTGGGCCCATGTCCCCAATACTGCATACCAAGCCCCAGGGCCATTTTCCCTTCAGTTCCAGAGCAGATTTTTAAACAGTCTTTGCCATATATGGGCTCGGTGGCCATCTTGTTCATGTGACCCAGATGTGTTAAACAAACTTTCGTTCCCCCTGCCCACTGAGGCTCCACATGAAATCTGGCTTTGACTGGCTAAGAGGTTTCCGAAGAGCAGACATTTGAAGGGTGTGGACGATGGACAGACAGACAGATGGATGGTGGAGCCTGTCTATACTGTAAGTTCACCTATGAGCCTAAAGGCTCTGGTGAGCAAAAATTGTCATATGCTGCAGTTATGATTTGTGCTTTAGGGTTAATACACCACATATCTATCAAATTTTCATTTGCCCAGTACCAGATCTGGGGTTCCTAAGTGGGAACTTATTATTTTGGTACAGAACAAAATAATTTTAGGTTAGAACTTTACTTGTTAACCTGTTTTAAACCTTCATCACAAGTCTCTGGGCAGACTCAGCAGAAGACAATTTGATGATATTTTTCTTAATTTTCCAAGAAAACAGACTCTGACATTTCATGCTAAAGGAGAAAATTTGCATGAAATATCATGGTGTATTTTAAAAAAAAAAAACAAACAAAAAAAAAAAAACAAGAAAAACATTTCAAATGTAATTAAAAAATATTTCAAAATGTTGTCTGTTGAAAATTTTCCCCAGTGTGCTAGTGTTAGACAAAATCACATTCTCATATTGCAATTTTACTCATATGACAATATATTTTTAATAATCTTTGCTGTTCCCAATCAATGATAGCTAGCTATCGAGAACTATCACTGAAAGTGATTAATATCCCCTTAGATTAACCTGGACAAACTGCAAAGGACAGATAACCCTGCTAAATGATAACTCAAAACTTTTAACATCTTGCATAGTTCCAGAACCACTTGTTTTCAAACACAGATTATTGATATTTTTCTTATTTCTATATAAAACATGTTATGGTTACTCCTTAGAAGTGCCTCCATAAGGTACATCTGAGTACCAATAACATGTTTTTGTAGAAAAATAAGGCCCTCATTTTAACCTACTGATTTACAAATCTGTCGGATGCAATTTCCATTAAAGGAAAAAATTCCTCTTGTATTCTTCTTTTTTGCCAATTCACACATTTGACAACCAGAAAAAAATCTGGATACCAGTGTGGAAGTTTTATTGGCTTTATTCAGTAGTTTCACGCATTGAACAAATAATTTGATCGGAAAACCAAACGTTCGGTGGGAGGTGTATATATATATATATATATAAAAAGCTTATTTTCAAACTGGTTAAAAAATAACAGAGGCAAATTCTAGTTCTTTATTTTTACTTCAACTCATTTTTTTGCTTTTACTTTTATTTTTATTTAGACCCCACCAACCACAAAACTTTGAAATATTTCTCGTAATTCAGAAAATTAATAAAAAAAAAAAAAAAAGATGGCATAAATAAAATATTTTCCTGATACCCCCTCTTATCTAGAGCTATGGCTATGTACTGTATACTCTTCATACTGATAATTCCTGTGAAGTTTAATGAAAATTTAACCCTTGTCCTGCCAAATAAATTAAGATGGCATGCCCATTTCTTATTTTCAGCCAATCAGATTACTTGATCCAGACTGTTGCTATAAAATCACATACTTAATGGCAAACAGTGTAGATCCAGATCAGTTGGCTTCTTCAGAAGCCAACTGATCTGGATCTGCACTGTTTGCAAAGGCAGGGCATATCCAGGTTCAGCAGGACTAGGGTTAATAAAAATAATGGTATTTGACCTGGGTCATTCACTTGGATTGAAAGATTTAAGTGACAAAGGTTGATAATCTTGCAATGGAATTCTTTTTTCACACACTGTTAATCAGTGGCATTTGATCTGGGTCCACACTGATTGCTCAGGCATTCCGTGACTTAGGATAAATACGGTATAAATCTAAGAAGCTAATCCTTGATTATGGATATTGTGCTGGCATCTTTAAAATTCAACAGTCTTTTTTATTTAACCTTTATTTTGTTGCACTTTATTCTGAGCTGGGTCTTCGAGAGTCGAGAGAGGTACCCTTACATAAGCACCTGTTATATCCCTTGCCTAACATCAATTTTGTTCAGACTTGCACATGTGGTGTACCAATAAACAAGCTTTTAATTTAGCAAAGCAGCCCTGATCCCTTGTCTAACATCTATTTTATTCAGATTTGCAAGTGTGGTGTACCAAGAAACAAGCTTTCATTTTAACAGATCAGCCCTGATTATCATGTATTAGCCAGTCATCATGTGACAAACTTATTTTTAACCCATTTTAGTCGGGGGAAACTCCCAAAAGGGTAACTGGCAAACAGAGCAGACCCAGATCAAATGCTGCAGAATGCGATGTCTGATCAGGGTCTACACTGTTTACATTAAAATACAGGAATTTCTATAATACATAGTAGTAATAAAAACTAATTAGACACCCTACATGGAAATAGACCAGTCCAAAGAGTTGTGACAGAAGAGTCCACTCGACGTTAATGGGTTAAACTTATTTTACTTCAATTACACAGAAAGCTCAGCAAACGTAGAGACGCATTCTCAGAGGCATGGATATTGGTGTTTCATGGTCATGTCTGGTGGAAAACTGACCATGGATGGGTGACCACTGCCCTGTAACATGCTATGCTGCAAGCACCAGAAATCAAACCAAAGTTTGTTTAGATCCTTAAAAAAATAGAAAGAACTTAAGGGGATTATAGTGTTATGTGTGGCCACCATTGCAGGAAGGATTTGATCACTTGCATTGATTCATCTACCATTTGTTCAGCTTTATCACAAGAAGTTTAGGTAGAGTCTCTGCAGTTAACTGGCATAGGATCCTATTGGATCTCAAAGGCTGAGACCACAAAAAAATGGAAAATTTGACAGTGAATTTGTAGCACAATTTCACTGATCAACCTTGAATGCAGATAGACAGAATTTTGTGTTAAAATGGGATACCTACATCTAAGGAATGAAGTTGTTTTCCATTTCATAGACCCTGACATGCACTTAAGTAGGCCTTTCCTCCAAAAGCATAAATATACACAAACAGCAGAATAAGGGTTAATAATTTTATCTGGCTTAAATGCTTTTTTTCTTCTTTTTTTTCAGCAAAAATTAGGGGAAAAATCTGATTCAGAATTAATGAGCTGTGAAATGGAAAGTTAATGTTGACATCTTGGGCATGCACAAAACTGAAATAACTAGCTGTAACACTAAAGTGTTTTACAAACCAACCATCTAATCGCACTTAAATAATGATAAAAGTCAAATCCAAGTATTTGACAATGGTTTTACTTGTTACCCAAAACACTGTCAAATTGTTTTACTTAACAAAATAACAATAAAAAATTCTCTCACATCAGATTTATTAATACAAAGGTCAGATTTTATCATCCACCTTATCTACAACCCCTTCAAGGTGCACAAGCTGCTTTGTTCTCAAAACCTCCTTATTTTCTGTCTTGCAAGCTCTTACTACCACATAGAGAATTTAAAACCACCTTATTTTCTGTCTTGCAAGCTCTTATTACCACATCCAGAATTTGAATATATCTGTTGACTTTTGAAAATATCTTTTCTCATCTTTTCATTAACAGGACTACACATTTCATTCATCTGAGGTCTGGAAAAAAAAGTCCCAATTTTTGGACCTCATTTTATGTGGACACTAAATATTGACAGGGTGGGCCTAGGGCTCATCACAAAATGTCTTATTATTTATTATACAAACCAGGCACCAAACAAGTGTTTGCTTGGTGGTGTGCATAGAGACCCCATATATGGGTGTGTTTAAAGACGTAAGGAAAGACACAGAATTTTTAATTTCAAATTTAACTTTTAATTTATAATTCTACCTTTTGTGTATTGTATGTGTGGGTGTGGGTGATTAGCAATCATTTTCAACCACCTTTCCATTATATGACAGATCCATACTAGCTTCTCTATTATACGGCTTCAATGAAATGGTACTTTCATCAGGAAATGCTATTCTAACAAGCCCGCCAAGTCACAATCCATACAAGAAGTGTGTTACATTATAATCCTTTCATCCCAGAGTTTCTGATGTGACTCTTCCATTTTTGAAATTTGGACTTGTCCACTGATGCAAATACTAGTTTCAGTCTAAAATCAAAAACAGAACAGCAAACAGTGTAGATCATTGTTACAATCCGTCTCATCTGGAGTTACACTGTTTGCACAAGTACTGGTTGTTGGTCTGCCCTGATGAAAGGGTTAAGAAATAGCTCACTAAAATTGATTTAAAAATAAAAATCTGAAATGATAATACCCTGTCACTATCATGTCAGGGGCAAGTATGTCAAAAACTGACAAAATTTGCCCATTAGCGATCCCAAACCAGATTACCACAATATCAATGCACACACTAAGTTTGCTGAAAATCCATTGAAATTGACTCAAGTTATCTTCAGGAAATGAAAATACGGGTATGTCATGGGCAGATGTCAAAAATCAATAAAATTTGCCCATTAGCAATCCGAAATCAGATCTCCACACCAAGTTTGGGGAAAATTCATTGACATTTAATCAAAGGTATCATCCGTAAATGAAGGTATGGACATTTTGCAGACAGATAAATCTTGTCAAAAATTGACAAAATTTACCCATTAGCAATCTAAAACCAGATCTCCACAATATCAATGCACATACCAAGTTTGGTGAAAATCCACTGATATTTACTCAAGTTATCATCCGGAAACAAAAATACAAACAGACGGACAGACACACAGACAAACAGACACACGGATGACAAACATGAAACTATAATACCCTGCCACTATGGTGTGGCAGGGTATAATGATAGAATACGAATAACAAACTACTATAATAATTCTAACAGTAGCCCCCAATGCCACAATACTGTAAAGAAAAAAAACAAACTAGCATTCATGACCAGTAACCATTTTTGTGGACATGCAATTCCGGTTCCTGTTTAAAATGTATGCTGTTCTCAATACATATTTACCAATTTAATGACTTTTGGTTGTTTTTTTTCAAGCCAGTAAATGTAGCACTATAGTCTGCTGATCTAGTGGATGGAGGTTCAAATCCTGTTCAAAGCAGAAGTTTTTCATGATTGTATTTGTTGCCTATCACAGAGCAATAGACATGTTATCATCCAATCATCATCCAGAGTGACTGAAACACTACCAACTGGACATTAAGGCTACTGTATTTACTTGGCAGATTTACTGCCATCATTAACTTTAATGACTTTCTTTTAGTTTTCTTCTACACCCATCAATCCCCATCTGAAAAGGGGTCCATTATAAAGAATTTGCTCCTGAAGGGAGTGAATTCTTTCCTTTTAAAGTACTCTCCTTTTCAAACAAAACAATTTTGACAGAGTTACATTCCCCTTAAAACACCCAAATAAACATCAATGTACATCAAATCGAGGGTTGAGCGCAAGACTATGGTAACTCAAACGTACTTTTGAAACCCTTGTTTAGGGGCAACTTGGACCCCTTTGTAAACAATGCAAATTTAGGTGCCATTGCTCATACGAGCAATGCACCTTAATTTTCATTGTTTACAGAAAGAAATGTTGTAATCTTCATAACGCCTTCATGGTGAGGAGATTAGGTTTAGGGGAAAAACAACCATCTGACTTACGCCAGTCTTGCGCTCAACCCTCGAAATATGAACTTACCGAGAATCTTGGGTGTGATAACGATGATGAATTTTAGCACCAATACAAACAAATGCAGATGAAAGCCCATACTTCCGAGCTTGAATCCTGAGTTGATATTCCCTGCTATAAATAGTTCGGGACGACCCTGAACTAGTAAAACTACTGACAGATGAATTTCCTCTTTTGTGCCCAAGGATTGGTGCACCCGACCCAGAGGTCAGGCTCCCAGGGGTTAATGGTAGCCTGGATGCCACCTCCGTTCCCATAGAAATAGACCACGGCCAATGATGTACAAAATCAACTCCAAATATTTTTTTTTTTTCTTCTTTTCATGTCATCACATTTTTTCACACTTTTTCACTGCAGAAATTTGTTGGAAATATGGCATAATCCAGAAAGGTCAAAATATTTGACAAGCTCATCTCTTAGTTTTAAAGATACTGAATACATCCCAACAGAACCACACTGTGGAAAAAACCACTGTCACAGTAAAAACAGCAACCAATATAGGTCTCTAGATAAGAAGGGTATGTCGATAATTTTTTTTTTTTCATTTCTCCATAAAAACATATGTTGTGATTAATCATTAGAAGTGCCTCATTGAGGCACAGAAGAATGAGGCACTTCTAATGAGTACTAACAATATATACTTTTGTGGCACAATATGAAACTATTCATACTTTTTTTGTCAAAGCAAAATATTCATACTTTTTACTAAAAAAAAAAAAAAATGTATACTTTTGACAGAAAAAAAAGCAAAATATTCATACTTCTTTTGTCAAAATAAAGCATCCTATCTGCAGCTAAGATGCAATCAAGCCAGGGTCTTTGCTGTTCACTAGCAATACAGATCATTACAAAAACATGCCTATTCAAATATACAGCAAATTCTACCTCCAAAAACTGAAAATTTTCAGATAAAAAAATTGATATTTTTCATATATCTGCTCAAAACATAGATTGTGGGTACTCATTAGAACTGCCTCAGTGAGGCAGTTCTAACAAGTACCACAACTTATGTTTCTGAGCAGCAATAAGAACATTAATGTATACCCCTGTAAACCCCTTTTTACTGTATAAAAGTGGGGTTTAAGGGGGTCAAAATTATATAGGCGTGTTTTCATGATGGTTTTCTATAGTTCCAGATAAAGGCAACAAAGGACAATATTTATTTCAGCACCAAAACCTTCCTCTATGGCCTATGGGGCATATCTAATGAGTTCTCACATTGTTTTGGTGCCAATATAAAAGTTTATTCCATAGTCATCACCTTCCCTGGTGCATTTGTTTTGAAATATATAAAATACTGGGTGCATGAAACAAGGACTACTTTTTCCCAGTGGTCACTATTCAAAACTTCTACATTAGTTACCCTTAGAAAATGAGAATATAAAGTGTATTTCGTGCATATGAATCTTATTAAAACTACTTTTCCATTTCTCTCATGTTATTCCAGAGATGAAAGAAAAATGTATCAAAGTTTCGTGAATAGAATCACTTGTATGTATACTTGAATGTATTTGTTTGAAAAATACTTTCCACTCAAGATAAAAATCGTGTACTAGATATTTGACTTGTTATTAATCCTTTGACAAACACTGCAGTCCAACCCAGCTGGCGGAAGTCAAATGTCACAACACGTTCAATCATTGCACTTTCTAATGTATGCTCAGGAACAGAAATCAGCAGTTTTAAACAATAGTTCTTATCAGATACCCACTCATCCAAAAACTTCATTATGGCTAAACTCACATTTGGGGAAAAAATAACAAGAAGAACATAGAAAATTACACATTTGATGCCCACAACTAAAACTCAGTTAAAAAAAAAAACAAATAAATAAAAAAAAACAAATGACAGAACATTGCTGTATTTGAGGTAAAGGTCCTAAAATTTTGAACAATTTATTCCATACCTTTTTGGCACTATGTTTGCTTTTTATGCAGTTGTTTCTTGAAGCACTTAATGAAATTACAAATAGTGTAGATCCTGATCAGATGGCTCCTTCTGGAGTAGTCTGATCTGAGTCTGCACTGTTTGCATATATCATTTTGTTAGATACTTAGTGTACAAAATTTTCGGACAATTACCGTACCCTAAATGATCAGACAGACAACATGCTTGAGCAAACTGCATTTTAAGACAAACACTTCCTAAAAGAGTACTTTGATCGTGCCATTCAGCCCGTACTCACTAGACACATCATCAGGTAGTTAACCCACTAAAACTTGAATAAACTGTCCCACATTATATATTGGAAGAGTCCATTTTCGATTTTAGGTATGTCAGGCTATATGATATAGATATTCCAAAAGAAAAATGGTTGAACTATTTGCAAACAGTGGAGACCCTGATCAGATGCTGCATTCTGCTGCGCCTGATCTGGTGCTGCACTGTTTGCCAGTTACCCATTTAGGGGTCTCCACTGTCTTCACTGGGTTAAATGAATCGGAGCTTACCATATTTAGATACCTAAACTCCTTTCCATACTTGTTCAAAAATTTCAACAAGTACACTTTATTACCCAATGTTGTGTCTAAAAATTGTTGGATGAGTGGCAAACAGTGTAGAACCTGATGAGATGCCGTGTTCTGCGGTGTCTCATCTGGGTCTACATTGTTTGCTCAGGCCTATCTGTCCAAATACATATGGTAAATATGGCAGTAACATTAGGAACCCCATAATTTCCTATTCATATTTCATTGATAGACAGTATATAAACTATAAACACCTGTATATTGTACTTTAATTTGTGTCTTTCTTTCAAGGTATAAAGTAAAAATTTTCTTTCTAAAAATTAAAAAATTGAATCACACTGAATTCAAACTTTTCATACAAATACATGTATTATTTCTTATCACATTTACTATTTCATTCTATAACTACTTTATGTTTTATCCATTCTGCAAACATTTTTTTCATCCATTTCAACTTCAACCTTCATAAAGAAAAAAAGAAAAGCACTGACCAAGTTTAAACATGGACTGAATAAAACCTGTAAACATCCATAAACATTCTAATGTGTATGTTCAACTAAGCAATAAACATTTACTATATACTTCAATCAGTTTATGAATCTTAATGTCCACCACATCAAAACAGATTTTCATTCATGCTGTCTCGACAAATAGAGACGCTACACCTCTAAATTTCAAATAAAGCATCCGTGGACACCGATGAATTTACCAATTACGTTTATCAAGTCAAGCAAAATGATTGCAACTGTTACTGAGCTCCAGACAAGAGGCCATCTAATAAATATTTTTCTTGCTCAATGAAAATATGTTGTAGGTATTCATTAGAATTGCATCACTGATGCAATTCTAATGAATACTTTCAACATGTTTTCATGGAGAAATAAAAAAAAGTACATTCCTGGTAGGAAAAAAAAGACTTATCAAGAGCTATGTTGTCATGCTTATATTGCCTGAGATCCACAGTTCAAGGTATTAGCAACATTTTTTTTCAATATGATGACAACAAAATTTTTGGTCAGCTCCTGCATCCTTGGACCTGTCTTAGGATCTTCAGGATTTGTATAACCATGTAAGGACACTATGTAATCTATACTGTGAAAAATAAAGATCTCGATCAGACTGCTTGGATCTGTTTTGGTGTTTCACTGCCTACGTACATACAGGAAAATGTACGTTTTCCCAGAGAGCTTGATATTTCCAGTTTCTGATTTCAATCCAATCAACTGTGTTTGTTTAGTTGCCTTTGCCATGGAAACTAAAACTCCTAAATCAAAGCTAACTCAGATCAATTAAATGGTTGGACAAAATTATTTTTTAATGCTTTGCTTACTGGGTAAAAATTTCAGCGGACAAAATTTTGAAATATTTTTTTCTAATTTTTCCCAGACAATAGGATTTGACATTTCAGTGGAAATGTCAAATCTTATTTTCTGGGAAAAAAGAAAAATATCAATTTTTCATCCACTGTATTTGCATTAAAAAAGAGAAGTTCTTCTAATTACTCCATGAAAACTTATGTTGTGACCCCTATTTAGAACTGTCTCTTGTGAGGCAGACAACATATGTTTTTACAATGGAATAAGAAAATAATTTATATAGAAAAAAAACCTGCTATATTTGTCTGGCATGTTGACTACCATATTTATCTCAAATTTCAGACAAACAAGCAGATCGCAATAGTATGCTATAGTTATATAATTGCTAGCTTTTTTTGAAAAGGAATACTTGGTTGGAGACTGTAAATATTCATTTTTTTTAATGCCATTGGCTGACTTCATTTCAGGCTATAATGCCCAGCTATTGCCCCTGTTCTGTTAACTCCACGTAAAATTTCATCCAATCAAAATGTCTTTGTTTCCTGGGAATTTAGTTTCCATTGGGAGTATTTTGGAACAAAAGCTCAGACCATGCACAAAAAAGTGATCCAGAATGGCTGTAGCTAGAGGTCACGTGACTCCTGTTCAGTTGAAGCTATAGCAGCAATAGTTTGGGCAACAGCCCAAAACAAAGTTGGCCCTTGCAACTTGCATCAAGGTCACCAGTAAAGCCATATGTATATCAAGAAATATGCTATAAACATGGTCTATTTAGTATTACGAATTTCTATAGTGTTTAACCCAAGTATTCAGACAGACAAAAACTGGGCAAACAGTACAAGTCATGGATAAGGGGTTAAAGTGCCCAAATAATTAGAGTAAATATGACAATTTCAACCAGCTGTGGGCAGATTCAGCAGATGACAAACTGGTGATATTTTTACTATTCTTCCTAGAAAATAGGATCTGCCACTTCATGCAAATTGTCTCCTTTGGAGACAATTTGCATGAAGTGTCAAATCTTATTTTCTAGGAAAAATAAGGAAAATATTTCAAATGTCATCTGTTGAAATTTTTACCCAGCAGGCAAAGTGTTAATCACCTATTTCTTTTAACTGTTAACCTGTACACACACACACACACACAAAATAGAATCATATATAAATACCATATTTAGCCTAAATATTCAGACAGCTTCACTGAGATCTTACCACACCGGTCTTAGAATTTGAATGTCCATTTAACTAGCTGTTGATGCATCTGAACTTCATACCAACACAACCACTTTAATGGCAAATATGTTTCTCAAGTACTGAAAGAGTTGAAAGTAAGGATTTGCTTTGTTGCCTCATACTTATAAATAGACAGCTGGATATCACAGGATCTTAGTATCTTCATTTTTATATTACTTTACTACAGATAGTCACCATTTCACCTTGATTTGGCCAAAATAGGAAACCTCCATAAAAGCTGTTCTCAATCATGCTCCAATATGAAAGTAGATATCCAACAGGTAATGAAAGAGTTTTGTCGGGCTGGCATTGAAGGGAAAATACATTGGAGTCCAGGGCAACAAGAGACGGCAACAAGACAGCAGACAGACTTGCCAAGAAAGCAGCCAAAGAGGTGGAAGACATGCCAGAAGACAAAGGAGAAACCAGCCAGGCAGAGGTAAAACAAGGAGCCACAGAGCCAGTAGTGAAGAAACGGCAGAGAAGGTGGCAAATCTTGGAGAAAGGCAGGAATCTCTTCAACTTCAAGCCAAAGGTCAAGCTAATTAGCTTCCAGGACTTGAATTACCAGAAGACCATGTTCCAGCTTCAGAGTGGTTATACCAAACTGTGAGAGTACCAGCATAAAGTTGGGCTAGCCGATGACCCATATTATGAATGTAAAGAAGTTGAAAACCCAGATCACTACATATTACAGTGCCAAAATTATGTCTTACATAGAGAAAAATTAAAAAAAGAGATTGTACTGAGATATGAAGAGAACAACCTGATATTAGTAATGTTCCTAGAAGAGACAGAATCAGAGCCAGATGATGGAACAGACAACAAATACATTCAGCAAGACTTCCTCAGCCTCCTTGACACATACATTGACTCTACAAAAAGATTTTAACCCTTGTCCTGCTGAATAAATTAAGATGCCACTCCCCCTTCTAACTTTCAGCCAATTAGATTACTTGATCTGGATTGTTGCTATAAATTCAAATACTTAATGGCAAACAGTATAGTTCCAGATCAGTCGGCTTCTTCAGAAGCCAACTGATCTGGATCTACACTGTTGCAAAGGCAGGGTATATCCAGGTTCAGCAGGACAAGGGTTAATAAATTTAACTTTAATTATACTGAAAGGAAAAAGAAACGCAGGGTAGAGTTTTTTCCTTCTTATTTTAACCATTTTTTACGGTGTTTACTATAGCCATACACTTTTACAGATTGTCCTGTGAATGTGAACCGCGGGTATACGAGTCTTTGGTCGATGTGCTATCTATCCAGTGTGTGAAATCATTCAACTGTGCACTACACAGTGCATTGCACGGACAATACGGAAAGCCAAAATTTCGTGCAAAACAAGCATGTTTAAACCTTCAGCACAAGATTTCCTCACACCATTTGGTATACACTTCAACGATACACAACGCTCTTCGATTCTTTTACCGATTTTTCTTTTCATTTTTACGCTACTTTGAACTTTTTTTCAATCATGGTACGATTGACTGATGTTCAGAGGGGTAGGGCAATTGCGTTGCTGATGCAGGGTCAGAGGCAACAGCAAGTTGCCAATCATTTTGGGGTTAACCTCTCAACAATTGAACGTCTTGTTAGACGTTTAAAGGAGACGGGGCATTTAGCAGACCGACCGCGGTCTGGGCGTCCACGCGTGACGTCGCGACGTCAAGACAGGACAATCCGTCTGGTATATTTGTTGAATCGTCATCTCACTGCTACCGAAACTGCCCTTAATACAGTAGGTACGCATAATCGACAAATTTCTCCGAAGACTGTTGGAAGTCAATTGCGTGAGATTGGTCTTCGAGCTCGTCGTCCATACGTTGGTCTGCCTCTGACCCAGGCACGTAGGTTGCGTCGTATGGCGTGGTTGATGGCGCATGCGCCCAGGCTATTTCCGATAAGGCAGTGGGGACGAGTTCTTTTTACGGACGAGTCTAGGTTCACTCTCTATCGCGCAGATGGTCGACGTCGTGTGTACCGACGTCGCGGAGAATGCTTTGCCGATGCCTGTATTGTCGAACGGGATCGGTTTGGGGGTGGCTCCGTTATGGTCTGGGGAGGCATTGCTCACGGGATAAAATTAAAGTTGATTATTGTTGCAGGCAATATGACCGCAGTAAGGTATAGGGATGAGATCTTGCGTCCTGTTGCAGTCCCGCTTCTGCAACAACGTAATCTGATTCTGCAGCAGGACAATGCCCGACCACATGTTGCCCGAGTTTGTCAGGATTTCCTGGCAAACAATAACATCGCACCACTAGCATGGCCCCCGTACAGTCCAGATTTGACCCCAATAGAGCACATGTGGGATGAGCTGGACAGAAGGGTTAGGAAGCACCGAAATCCCCCCGCAACTCTCGCACAACTAAGGAATGCGTTGATCGATGAATGGAATAACATCCTGATGCGAACTGTCAATGCTTTGGTTAACTCTATCCAAAGGAGAATTAGGGCAGCAACGGCAGCAAGAGGGGGGCACACCCGATATTGATTTTCAGTTTGATTTTGATTTCAAGATTTGGGGGGTAGCTACCAATGAACTTCAATAACTCGAGACTTGTTGATCACAAACCAATGAAATTTGGAACTTTTGTTCCATACATGTACCGTTTTGTAATCATAGTAAATTATTTAACAAACTTTTTCAAACTTGAATGAAATTTAGGAATAAAATTCACCCTGCGTTTCTTTTTCCTTTCAGTATATAAACACTGAACTTCACAATGCCCAAAAAATACTGTGAGTTTATATTTAGAAGAGCATACTGATGAAAGCCAATACCTTTGTGTTACTGCAGCCAATTGATGGCTAAGAACCAAACCAAACAAAAGCATCATAAAATTGTAAAATTACAATCATAACCCTCACTCCTGGAAAAAAAAAAAAAAAACAGGCCTAAACAAACAGTGTAAACCTAGATCATATACCGTAGACTGCAGCATCTGATCAGGGTCTGACTGTTTTCTAGTCATCCAGCAGCTTTTAGACAGTCAACAATGAACTTGTTCAAATTTTAGGACAAGCATGGTGACCCATTTTAGTCTGGAAACCCCGCAAAAAGGTAATCAGCAAACAGTGGAGATACAGATGAGATGCCGCAGAATGCAGCCTCTAATCAAGGTCTACATTAACTACAGGAATTTCTATAAAAACATAGTAATGAAAACCAGATACCCTGCTACTGGAAATAGACCAGTCCAAAGAGTTGTGGTAGAAGAGTCCACTCAACATAATTGGGTTAAGGAGTTAAGACATGCCAATATTTAGGGTAAATACAAGAAGCCCTGTAACCAAAATGTTGTTGAAAGAGCCACAAAACACACCCAGTGAAGAAAATAGGCGTGTCCAGGCAACAAAACGATTCAACACATCTGAAGGCAAGTCTCCTACATCTATTGAAATCGGAAAATAAACACATGTTGTTAGTTGATAAAAAGTAAACACTTTTATCAAAATTCTTCTATGCCAAGTAAGATAGCCGTCACAAGCCAATAAGTCTTTATCTTTCCAGTAAAGGGCTTAAAGATTTTGTTCTACTATGGTCAGAAGAAAATTAGCCCATAAATTAACTTGTTCAGTGCAATAAACTTGAGTAATTGAAGTTCGAATAAGGTCTATATTGTTAAGAATTACCAACTATCAATTCAATTTAAAACTTGCCGCACCATAAGTTTCAATAAAGTCCATTTCACACTTAGATCTAAATAGATTTAACAAATGACTTGTATCTACACTTCATTTAAAACATTTTTTTTCACTTTTTCACCATCACAATTGCTTTATATTTATTAATTGCTCCATTCAAGAATATTAGATCTTAGGGTCAGTAAGAGCAGTGGCAGAGCTGAAAGAATTATGGTGCTTTTTAGTTGTTCTTTACTGAAATCCTGAAGGATACCATACCTACTCTAATTATTCAGACAAGCTTGACATTTTATGTGCCAAGCAGACCATTCAATGAAATGTCAAACTTTATTTTCTCTGAAAATAATACAGATAAAATAAGAACATATGCTACAATTATGCTTGGCACTTTAAGGGTCAGTTGGTAACTGCTAAACCTGATCCTGCTGATACTGGATATGCCCTCACTTTACAAACAGTGTAGATCCAGATCAGTTGGCTTCAGAAGAATGGTACATTATCTAACCAAAACTAGGTGCAGGGGTCGTAGAATCACTAAGTTATAAATCCTGCCATTTTATAAAAAAAAAAAAAAAAAAAAAAATCAGCATCAAACTTGCACATGCACTTCTTTAATATTTCTGTAACGTATCTTCAATGTTTTGGAAAGATCCAACAAATGTGTAAAAGAAGTTGATTTCACAAAATATACATTATTAACTATCATTGGCTAAGTGCAGTTATCCCAAAATGGCTAAGTAAAAACTATGTCCTTTTCGGAAGAAATATTTGTTCAGTATCAATGTTTCACATGCACACCATCATTTTCTAGGTGCAGTTGTTGTTGAATGACCAACTTAACCCTTGTCCTGCTGAATAAATTAAGATGCCACACCCACATCTAATTGTCAGCCAATCAGATTGCCTGATCCAGATAGTAGATATAAAATTCACATACTGGATAAAAAACAGTGCAGATCCAGATCAGCCAACTGATCTGGATCTACACTGTTTGCAAAAACAGGGTATATCTGGGTTCAGCAGGACAAGGGTTAAAACGCCTTCATTTTGTGAAGTATTATTTTTTCAGCATCAAAGTTCCACATGCACATCTTCAATATGTCTGTAATGTATGTGAAGAGTTTTGAAAAGAGCCAACAAAAGCTCTAGAAGGAGTTGATTTCACAAAGTATGCACTATTAACTATCATTGTCAGGGTACAGTTGTCATAAAATGGCTATATTAAAAACCCTGCCATATTGTCAAAAAGTATTTTTGAGCCTCAAACTCCCACATGCACATCTTCACTATGTATATAATATTATATGTGCAAAGTTTTGAAAAGATCCAACCAAAGCTGTAAGAGCCGATTTCCAAAAGTTGGCTTCAGAAGAACTATCAGTCATACAAACAGCCAATTTAAAGAGTTATAAAGAGGCATAACTCTTGTAATACTGTCCCTTCAACCCTATTTTCCTTTCACATTTGCAGTCTGATGGTCAAGGTGTGGTGAAAATTTGAACAAAATCAGACAAAAGCTAGTTATAGAACAAAAACCTTAGTTGTTGATGGAATGACAGAATCACTATGAAAGACACTCTGAGTGTGTGTGGGGGGTGGGGGGAGGTATTAATGTTTATGGTATTAAGCCTATTAGAGACACTGAAGTTTTGTTTAATTATCCCTTTTCATAGCCTTTAGCCTGGGTACCCAGTGATTGCTGGGAGATAAGAGTTTTTAGAGTTTTTTCAGTTTAAATGGTCTACGCCAGGACTGAGCCCATAACCTTCAGTATCACAGTCAAGTATTCTCACTGCTTGGCTACTGATCGATGTGTAAAAAGCTTAACCCATTGTAGACTGAATGAACTCTCCCATACTTAATTATATTGAAGATTCTAGTTTCAATTTTAGGCAAGTCAGGCTATGTGATTTAGATATTCTGAGAGAAAAATGGTTGAACTATTTGTAAACAATGAAAACCCTGATCATCATTAGCCAACAGTGCAGACCAGATCTGAGACACCGCAGAATGTGGCATCTGATCTGGGTCTGCACTGTTTGCTAATTACTCATTTAGGGGTCTCAAGACTACAATGGGTTCATGTTTCGAACATCACTGATTTGTGACTTCTACATTCTAGTAAACGCTTCAGATGCTCTATCTTACCATGAGAAAAACCAACAAGTCTTAAAAATATGGACACAGACATTGTGTTTCCACAGAGTACTAAACAATTATTCCAACTAAAAAGACAAAATAATTAATTTTTTGTTCTTTTTTTATCAAAATTTATACTCACTATTCAGAATGGGGCTTACACATTGCCTAGCAGACGATACGCATGAAATGTCAAGTCTTATTTTCTTTGAAAAATAACAAAATTAATTTTAGAAGGCATCTACTATGAATGTTTTAGTGTTTTAACCCTTGTCCTGCCGAACCAGGATATACCCTGTCTTTGCAAACAGTACAGATCCAGATCTAGATCTGCACTGTTTGTCATTAAGTATGTGACTTTGTATCAACAACCTGGATCAAGTAATCTGATTGGCTGAAAACTAGAAGTGGCCGTGACATCTTGATTTATTCAGCATGACAAGGGTTAAGGGCTAAGACATTTTTAATTATTGTGATAAGCAGTCACAGCATCAGAATATTTAAACCTTAAAGCACCAATCACAACTGCAGCAGACGACAATTTTGATTTTTTTTTTTTTTTCTTCTTATCTTTCAGAGAAAACTAGTCTTGATATTTAATGTGAATTGTCTACTGCTTGGCAGACGATTTAAATGAAATGTCTAGATTTGTTTTTTCTGAAAACAAAAAAAACAAAACATTTAGCATGTTGTCTACTACAAATTTTGCTTATATAGCACTTTAAGGGTTTAAGTTTTTACTATATCTGGAGTTGTAACACAGGGCATGTTTTTGCAGGCAGACATAGCATTCCAAAGATACAGAAGATGTAAGTGAGAAAAATTATTTAATTTCCTGCCAACTTGCAATTTAATCAGAATTCATCAACATAATAATGCCAATGTTTGCTTACTGCAATCTAAGCAGTGAAGCCTTTTTATTAGAAAATATGTCTTATTGTCTAACCTTTAACCATTTCTTCCCTTAGTTTCTAAAGTGGACTCTTCCTTTCTTGAATTTAGACTTGTCCATTAATGCAAATAGGGGTTTCAGTATAAAAAAACAACAAAAAACAGACAGACAAACAGTAGATCCTGATAAGATGGCTCATTAAAAGCCATCTCATCTGGATCTACACTGTTTGCACAAGCACTGGTTTTGGTCTGCTGGCTGAAAAGATTAACCTGCTGAATTTAAATAGCAGCAGGCAAATTATGTTACCATTTTTTTTATTTTGTTTTAGTTTTTTGGTGTTTAAATATTTCAAAAATCTGAAAAATATGTCTTGATTAGAATTAATTTTAAAAAAAATAATATTCTAAACCTATGGACAAATAATAATAATTAAGCAGCGGACGACTTTTTAAAATATTTTTCTTTTTTCTCTCAGAAAACAAGGTTTACATCTTATAAAAATTGTCTCTAAGAGACAATTTGTACGAAATGTCAAACCTCATTTTCTTGGAAAAATAAGAAAAAATATGAATTACTTACCATCTGCTGCCTCTGTCTGCTGACTGCCTACATAAGTTAATACTGCTGGTCTGCACCAGCCTGCATAAACTGTACTGGTGACACATAACCCCATCAACAGTGTACATTTAGCTAGATCAGATGCAATAGAATGCAGTGTCTCATCGGGATCTACACTATTTGCCATTCAAACTGTTGACCAAATAGTTGTTCAAATTTTAGGAGAAATAAGATTAGGAGAAAATTACAATATTTTTTGTCTTGCTTGGAGCCCAACTATTAGCATACAGGTAAAAATTTCAGCAGACATTTTAAAACATTTTTCCTATTTTTCTGAGAAAATAAGAGCAGGCATTTCAAGCAAATTGTCTCCTAAGGATTTACAATTTGCATGAAATGTTAGTCCATTTTCTGGTAAAAATAAGGAAAATATTTCAAAGCATCATCTATTGAATTTTTACCCAGCATGCTAAATTTTAGTTGATTGAATATTGATATTTGATAAGGCAAGTTTTCTCATATAAGGTGATTAGGGCCTCCAACTTCATATGGGTAGTCAATTCTGACAAGCAAATAAATATTATATAAGCACATACAACACTGCATAGTAACTAAAAGATTACATCAAAATAAATATAGGTGCAAGTCAACAACAAACACAACTCTGTGGAGGACTCAATCAATGGTCATCTAACTCTCTGCACGCTGGTTTTAAATAATAGCAGACATGGTATTCCCACAAGTCCCCAAAACAACATTTTTTTTTTTTTTAATTTTATTTTCTGAACCATACAAATTGTACTTCAATAACTAAATACATAAATATATTTATGACTAAGAGACTATTAATTCAGAATTGTTATTTCTATCTATTTATTAGCAGTATAGGAAAGAGGCATGCTTGCATAAATGATACATCTCAAATACACCTAAACCTCCACATAACACTGTTCCTTATAACATTTTTTTATTATCTAACCAATTTATGATAGATCCAGAGATGTGTACTTTACAGAGCAAGTTGGCCATAAATTGCCATTCTTCTATCCAATCTACACACTTTTGTTTAAATACAAAAGGGTTGTTTAACTAATTTAATTCATGTTCCGAAACCTACCAACAACCAGTGTTAAGGAAATGTCATATTGGTTTTACATACCTCCAGAAGGAAGAGAGAAGATCAAAAAATTACAAGTGTGTCCTTTGCTGCAGATCAGATCTGCCTGCTGTGATGTGTCACCGATGACCCATCTGAAGTTCTATCAAGATTGTTCAATTCACTAATTGTTTGTTATGAGAAGATCTCGCAAAAAACAAAAATGCCCCAGCATATTTGGTTTATTAACTAAACATATTATATAAGGGTCCCCATTTTGACAAAACCTTTGCTAGCTTATTATTCAGATAAACAATATATTTCTCAAAACATTATATGTCAGTCACACTGTCATGATACACCACAACCTCTTTGTAACACTATTGCTGGGATCCACAGCAAAACCTGTTAGATTACTTGATCCAGGTTTTAAATAGAAATTCACACATTTGATGACAAACAGTGCAGATCCAGATTAGTTGGCTTCTGAAGAAGCCAACTGATCTGGATCTAAACTGTTTGTTAAGACAGGGCATGATGTGTTCAGCAAGAGAAGGATTAACAATTGTGTTGTATCCAACAACCTCGCCTAAGAGGGCAACAATCGCTCACCTGATAAACAGTTAGCTGAATTAAGGTATGAATATAATTCGAAACTCCAAGTGACCATCACGTTTTTCATCTGCCCCAAAACCTTATGCAGCCTTTCCCCCACCCCAATAATGATATACAGTCAACTCTCGTTATCTCGAACTTCACGGGACCTGATAAAAATGTTCGAGTTATCAGTAGTTCGAGACAACCAAATTGTGACATCATAGGTATGACCACTGTTCGCCAAAACGTGCATGGAAGGCACATGTATATGGCAATTTAAATAATTTACGCGTACTTCAGTTTGCATTGTTACTGTTTGTTTTAGGAAATGCAATGGTTCTCTTGGAATAATATTATCAATAAATGTTAATAATAATAAATTTCAAACGTCTCTTGTTGTCTTCTAATACTCCTGCAAATTTGGATTTCCATATGAGCTATAAATAACTTACAAATTACTGGTTTCCGGGTCTATACGTTATGAGCTGGTTTGGATTAGCTCCCTTCGCATAGACGACTCGATAAAGAGTTGACTGGTTTCCGCTTTTGCATAAAACGCTTACAATATCAAGCGGCAGCTGTAAGCTAGTTTGGATCATCTCCCCTGGCATAAACGAACCATCTCAGCGCCGCAAACTGCAGATCCTGCAGAGACAGCTTGTTATGAACCGTCTCATCTAGACCCACACTATTTGTGCGGGTATCTGTACCAGTCTACAGGGTCGGAAGGGTTAACATCGGTACCCACGTGTGATTCGTCTATTTGAGGCCGTGCACGACAACTCCTATTAGAAGACTGTGCGACTATCAAAGACTGGGATCAGCCTGCATGCCCACGAATTTTCCATTATACGCATAAGCCCTATCTGGGCTTACCAAAGAGCACCGCCTGACCAAAGAGTAACAAGCGAAGATTCAGACTTAGCTAGCCTGATCAATACAGGCTGATCTGAGTCGGAACCTGTCGCGCACTGACTTTTCTTGAAGACGCTATAGTATTCAGATGGACAGTACTCAATAGTGAAGAGCATATCTAAACAATAAATTAAAGAAACTTCGTTGATTAATCTTCCATAACACTATTCTGGGCCGCTTTTTATCTTACAAATCAATGACACGAGACGGTGTTGAGCGCCGCGTGTCAAACCCGACTCGACACGCACGTGATTTCATAATTACGGATTTTAGACATTGTTTGTGTTGTTTGTAATTACCTGGACAAAGGGGAAAATTAAAATATTGATTTATTTATCAATGGCCTATTATGATTTTCATTAACTGAGAGACCGGCGGCGCCGCATCTTACATTTTTTTTCCTTCGTCATGGTCCGAGTTCGAGATACGCGGTAGTAAAAACTGTGAAAAATATATTTAGGGACTGAAAATGATGGACGAGATAGCCGAAGTGTCGACATAAAAGAAGTTCGACATACGCGAAGCTGAAATACAATAAATACATAGGGAAAATAATCGGGACTTAGAAATCAGTTCGACATAAGTGATAGGATCGAGATAAGAGGGGTCGAGATAACGAGAGTCAACTGTACATAAAAATTGATTGGCTGGCCAGCTGGCTATAGTTTAACTTTTATTTTATTTGTATACATATAACATTACCGTTTTCAACCAGACATGACAAAACATCAATACATACAAATGGGATCCAGAAGAAAGTCGTTTGACTTTTTTAAATCTGTAGCCCAGTTGACTGGCTTTAGAGATTATTCAAGTTCAAAAGTGTAAAATTTTTGTCTTTCAAGGACAAATAACTCCAAAGTGAGTAGTTAATCAAATTCATCAGACAAAATGATAATATTTTTCTTTTTTTTTTCAGAAAACAGGTTTAAACATTTGATGTAATAATGTCAGATCATGGGACAGGGAAAAAATAGGAGCTATGGAATTATGGTGTCCCAATAGTTAGGGTAAATGCGGTACATTTCAAATTTTGGCTGATGAATATATATATATATATATATATATATATATACCCTAAGTAATCAGACACATTAATGCCTTATCATACTTGTCCTAAAAACTGAACAAGTTCATCTTTCTTAAAGTAAAAAAAAAACAAACTTGCTGGATGAGTGACAAACAATGCAGACCCTGATCAGAGGCATTCTGTGGCATCTGGTCTGTGTCTACAGTGTTTGCTCAGACCTATCTGTCTGAATACTTAGGGTATATACAATATAAACAATTATTTCTGCTTTTCTGCCTTAACCCATTAAAGACTGAACTAGAGCTGGTGTTTGTAAAACACTATGCCCCCAGCTGCTTGACTCTAACACTGCTTGACTCCAACACTGCTTGCACATGACAGTAACAACAGTACAAATATACAAGATTTCAATGTTACTACATTAAAAGGGAAATAACTCTAAAATGGGGCATAATTCGGAAAAGAAAAAAAATACTGGTCACCTATTTTTTCATGAGGAATCCATATATGAAATTTCAAAACATTAGCATACATGGTTCTAAACTTAAGCTATACACAATAAGCAACAAAATTAAATGGCCAGAAATTGCAAAGGGCCATTACTCCAACAACATTTCATTTATTGGCTCAAAATTTAATCAAGTGATCTCCTACTCAGTCCCAATCAGTATACTAAATATCAAGGCTCTAGCTCAAATACTTTTTGAAATGTCTTGCTAACGAGATTTCAATGTTATTTTATTAAAAGGTAACTAACTATAAAATGGGCGATAATGTGGATAAAAAAAAAAAAATACAGGTCACTTATTTTTTCAATGGGTATCCATTTATGAAATTTCAAAACATAAGCATACATGATTCTAAACTATAAATGCTAAGAAAAAAGATAATACAAGGTAAAAATGGCCCAAACTACAAAGAGCCATAAATCATGAAGCATTTTTCATTTTCAGAATTTATTCAAAGTTCATCAGGTTGTCTACTCATCACTACCAATCTAATAATCAAAATGTTTCAGAATTTATTCAACAGTTAATCAGGTCATCTACTCATCATTACCAATCAATTCACCAAATTTCAAGGCTCTAGCTCCAACAGTTTGTGAGATATTTTTCTGACAAGGTAAAAATGCCCAAAAATTACAAAGGGCCATAACTCATGAAGCATTTTTCAAAATTTATTCAAAAGTTAATCAGGTCGTCTACTCATCACTACCAGTCTATTAATCAAGTTTCAAGGCTCTAGTTTCAATAGTTTTTGAGATATTTTTCTGACAAGGGTAAAATGCCCAAATTTACAAAGGGCCATTACTTATGAAATATTTTCCAGAATTTATTCAAAGTTAATCAGGTCATCTACTCATCATTACCAATCAATTCACCAAATTTCAAGGCTCTAGCTCCAACAGTTTTTGAGGTATTTTGCTGACAAGGTAAAAATGCCCAAAATTACAAAGGGCCATAATGCATGAAGTATTTTTCAAAGTTTATTCAAATGTTAATCTGGTTGTTTTCTCATCACTACCAGTCTATTCATCAAGTTTTAAGGCTCTAGCTTCAATAGTTTTTGAGATATTTTGCTGACAAGATTGCATCCATATTTTTTCAAATGGCCACCATAACTCAGGAAAGGGGCATAATCAATGTGTCACCTATTTTTTCATGAGGAATTCATATAAGATATTCAAAACAGTAGCATGTAGGGTTCTAAAGTTATGCTATGCATCAAAAAGCATGACGGACGGGTGGATGAACAGACGAACTGATGAACGCCCCAGAAGCAATATGCCCCTCCAACTTCTTCGAACGAAGTTGGAGGGGCATAATAAACTCTCCCACACTATATATTCGAAGAGTCCATTTTTTGATTTTAGATATGTCAGGCATTATGATAGAGTTATTCCTAAAGAAAAATGATTGTACTATTTGCAAACAGTGGAGACCTGATCAGACAATGCATTCTGCGGCGTCTGATCTGGGTACACTGTTTGCCAGTTACCCGATTAGGGGTCTCCAGTCTTCAATGGGTTAGAGTTTATGCAGACTCCAGGCAAAATGGCCAGCTAACAAATGATTTTTTTTTTTTTTTTTGACTTTTCCCAGTGGGCTACATTCTGTTGTAGCTTGCTGTATGATAATGCATCCCACCATCATGAATAAAGAGATAAAGCAAAAGCCTGTTGCACTCAGGCAGCAGGCTGCATGGGAGATTTTTTTTCTCAGACTCAACCGGGAATAGTTTAATGATGCCAGATGAACATATGGTGTTTTATGTCCCTTCCAACATAATTTAAGTCAAATCAAGATGATGGAAGGGTGATAATGAAAGGCTCTATGCCATGAAGCCATGTGATGAATTCTACCTCCAGCTTGATTAGAATCCAGGGTCTCATCATCCAAAGCTGGGCATGCTAACGGCTTGGGGATAGTTTGAAATATCAAACAAAATGGTCTCTGATCTGAGATTTAAAGCCCTATTTTCTGGCTATGCAGTCAATCAGAATAGGATAAAAAAGATTGAATTTTTATTTAAATTATCTCCATAAGTCATATTTTCTAAAATGTATGTAATTCAAAATGTTAAAGATTGAAATTAAAATTACTACCGGTACACTAATTCAAACCATCTTGGTTTAAACATACATGTATTTTATTCAAAGTTAAGGAACACTGATGCTCTGTGCATGTCTTTTGCCATCAGAAAGGTCAAACACGTTTTTTTTTGTTTTTGTTTTTTTTTAATAAAATACTGTTTTGATATGCCAAGTAACTTACCCTTCAACAATAAGTATATCTTCCAATCTTGTTCTGTAAAATTTGGATGCTCTCGGAATAGTCATGACTGTGGGGCATTGTTTCTACACACAACTTCATGGCCACAAGAAATCAATTTATAGTACATGATGTAACACAATGTTCAAAGACAACATTCCAAGAATTAACCCTAAAAGTACAGCAGACGACATTTAGATCTTTTTCTTTCTTTTTTTTTTTCAGAGAAAATAAGACTTGGCATTCCATGTGAAACGTCTGCCTTGCAGACGATTCACATGGAATGCCAAATCTTATTTTCTCTAAAAAAATAATGAAAAAAAAAATTTAGAATGCCGTCTGTTACAATTCTGCTTAGCACTTTAAGCACTAAAGTCAATATTCCCAGATGCCAACACATGCACAGCCAGACGGTCAGGGCTGGCAACAAGATAATCACATTCCATTTCAAAATCCTTCAATATTTGTTTCAAGATGGCTCTGAATTTATGTAATAAGAATTTTCAGTCACTCTCTCTGCACAACAGTATCAGCTTCATTTAAATATGACAATAAATAGAGGTTAATGCACCCAAGGTTTAGAATACAGGAAATATTTCCCAAGAGATTTGCAAATCCGATAAATAAATGAGTGCATAAACACGAGTCTGTTTATAAGATTTGCAGGTTTCGAGAAAAATACTTCCTATATTTTAAACTCAAGGTGTATTAACTTATGTATTATGTATCATAAAAATGATTATTTTCTTCAGATTCTGTTTTATACACTTCTGATGCTTTCAAATAAGTTTTGCAATGTTTTGTCATCTACAGTCGTCAGTCATCACACAGTGTGATAGCATTCTAAATAAACATTTCTTTGCTCTTGTGGGGAGTATTGCCCCCCTCCCCTGAGGAATTATAAATTATATTCCCCACATAAACTACTAAAATTAGCTTCAGATACCTAATATAGTATCTCACCTAATTATTAGCCCTTATCGTGCTGTTCACAACAACCCCTACCTTTCCAAACAGTGTAGATCCTTCTGAAGAAGCCATCTGATCAGGATCTACACGGTTTGTTATTCGAATGAAAACATTGTACGATGTAATCTGATTCAGCTGATAGTCAGAAATGGGTGTGGCTAATTAAATTATTCAGCAGGATAAGGGTTAGTAATATTCCTAAGTATTGGTATGGTGTTTACCTTAAATATTGGAACACCTTAACTCTTTACCATAACTGCTCTAAAAACTGACCTATCTGTTGATTAGTCTAAAAACTGGAAGAAAAGCAAACTGTGTAGACCTTGATCAGATGCAACAATCTGTGGTGTCTGTCCTAGGTCTACATTGATCTATACTGATTGTTCAGGCTGGTTTGTCTAATAGTTATCATAAATATGGTATACCAAACTGTAACTCATTAGCAAAAGCCATTTTAAATCATTTTGCAAATTATGAAACAATTTGTGGAGAACAGAAAACCTCAAATAAGGTCTAACCACTGGAATGTCTTTTAGAATTCCTAAGACTTTCTTTACTTCCAAATATACATCGAGAAATATATACCAGTTCTGAAACATTTATTATCTATCATAAAATAAGAGATAAAACAGCCAAAATTTGTGTCATAGTTTTAGCTGTCTTCAAAGTCTTGTTTGTTTTCCCATTCATCCGTTAAAATACAAACTTGTATACTCAACATAAAAAGAAGCATCCACATAACAAAGTTTATAGGAGGAAAAAATCATTAAAAATGAAAGTAGAATTGTTCTCAGCATAGTGCCTAGTTATGCTTTATATTTCTACCAAGTTTTGTGAAAATATCTTCAATGGCTATTAAATTATGGAGTGAAGATGAATTTTAAATGAAAATAAAAATGCAAAACAATAATATCCTGCCATTATCATGTCATGGGCAGATGACTTTCAAAAATTGACAAAATTTGCCCATTAGCAATCCCAAACCAGGTCTCAATAATATCAATTTAATGCATGTAGCAAGTCTGGTTAAAATCCCTTAACATTTACTTAAGTTATTGTCCAGAAACAAACATATGGGCGTGTCTTTGACAAATAACTCTGTCAAAATTTGACAAATTTGGTCATCAGCAATCCCAAACCAGATCTCCGTAATATCATTGCACTTACCAAGTTTGGTGAAAATCCATTTATGTTTACTAAAGTTATCATCTAGAAATGAAATAAAGACAGATGGAAATGAAATAAAGATGATGGACGGACAAACAGACACATGGACGTCCAATGTGAAACCATAATACCCCACCACTATCTTGTGGCGAGGTATAAAAATGACAAAGGGACAGAATTCAGTAAAAAAAATAGATCCGACATGGTTCTTATTCTGTGCACATCCATTGATGGTTCTTTATACTTGTAAGAAGTTTCATGAAAATATCTTCCATGATTTAAAGTTTAATCTTAAAGTGTAATGTCTAAAATGATCCAAAGTGCATTACATGTGCTGTGGCAAAAGGAGCCAGTTGATATGGGATTAAACTGTTTATCTGAATACAGTTGTCCAAATATTTTGGGTAAATACATAAAAAAGGTTAATAAAAACCCTTTACTGGTATTTCTTTTGATGTTTAGTATATTGAGCCAGAAAAAATGGTGTCAATTACATCAATATACCATCAGTTTTGTCTATGAATAATTGACAACCTAAAACAACCTATGCACTGAGGTGAAAAATAGGAGTTAGTAATCAGGTTACTATTATCAGTCTATTTTCCATAATTCACTAAGTAATTTAACCCAAGTCAATATCAGTCAACATTTGTTGCATTCAGGGTTTTTTCCTTAACCCATTGTATTCGGGAAACCGTAAAAGGGTAACTGGTAAACAGTGCAGACCCAGATCAAGGTCTCCACTGTTTGCAAATAGTTTAGCCATTTTTCTCTAGGAATATCTAAATCTCGTAGTTGGACATACCTAAAATTGAAATTGGACTCTTCCAATATATATTGTGGGAGAGTCAATTCAGTCAACAATGGGTTAAATGGCTGCCAGTCACTTAATAAATATGCCAGTCATCCAGCAGCTTTTAGACACATTAGCCACTAGTGAAATGGACATGATCAAATTTTAAGACAAGTATGGTAAGGAATTAAAATATCAAATACATAGGCAAATACATTATTTATCATAAAATATTCCCGAAAGTTATGCTTTTGTGAACAAGGTCCATCCTGATCGCATGCTAAAGACTGACATCTGATCAAAGTCAACTCTGTTTGAGATTCTATCAAATATCAATTCACACACTTTATCTAGTAATAAAAACGGACTTGATGAAGTTTAGAACAAGTATTGTAAGCAGATAAGGTTTGTTTGTGTGGAAGTTTTATGGCCCAGTCAACCCAATGGGGTCATGTCAAGCGCGGTCAGTTTACCTAACCACATTTTTACTGGGCAGGATTAGACCTCTAAGCGGTTAACCAGTATTGTGCACATTCTTTCGCCAGAAACTGACAACTGCTCTTCTTGAATCAGCAGAGGGGAGAGAATGACCATAGAAAATAGTTCATGATCAATCTCCACAAAAGAATGTTACCAACCCGGCTGGGGATGAACCCACAACCTCCTGATCACCAGTTGGATGCATAATTAGGGTTCATACAGTAATGGGTCTTTTGGCATATGTAGACATCAAAAGCAGTGAAAACCACAATGGAATTGCTCCTTTACAGGTTGGTAAGACTCTGCAACTGCCTGTCATTCAGTCAGCATTGTTTAGACACCCCACTAATTACCATGGCCCAGCTGTTCAAAACTAATGATGTCATTAGTTAACCATTCGTTAAAATTTACACCAAGTGATATGCAAGTATACTGAAATTTTTTTCTGAAAAAAATGTGAGTAGCTTTGCAAAAGCTACCCACATTTTTTCAGCAAAAAATATCAGAATATTGTATATTGAATCTGCTAAAACAGTTAACGAAATGATCCTTAACGAGCTTGCTAAGCTAACAACGCTTTGAACAACTGGGCCCATATTTATTCTCAGTATTCATGCAGACAGGCCTGAGCAAACAGCTACTCTGTTTACCACTCATCCATAAAATGGACTCCTTCAAAATATTTGGACATGTTTGGTAAAGAATATTAGTGTTTGACTACTTAGGGTATGATCATATGGTAATTTAGGGACTGGATACAACTGGTTGATATTCCGCCAGTTCACAAGGGACACAAGTTTTGTGATTTCTTGTTTCCTTTTGTGCACACCAAGCTTATTAGGGGTCTGCCCTTTTGGGAGCAAATTCTTTCCTTTTAGAGCAGACCCCTTTTCAGAATTGAGGCAAAATATTTCTGGCAGAGCTACCTCCCTTGAAAGTGTATTAACCCTTATCTTGCCTTTCGCGACAAGTCGCGCTGGGGGGGTCTGTCAACTCAAAAGCCTGTCATACTTACAATATACCACATGCAACCATTCAGAGCAAGTGTTCTCATACAGGAGTGAAACTACTTTCATACAAACACGCCACTTTTCATTAGATAGTCAGGTGCTGGATTTTACCCACACTAAAAAAGACCGAGAATACCAAATTTCAAGCTGCCATTAATTTCAGCACTCACTTCAACAAATTGATCAGGCTTTTCTGGAAAAAAAGCCCATAACACCTGAATCATTTCCAGTGAGGAAGAAGTAGGAATAACAGTAGAACCTATGTATGTCACTCGTTTCATTCGCAATAGTACACAGTAGGCGCTGGGCTCTTGTAATTTTTTTTTTTTTTTTTTTGTCTTAAACGGTTCCCGGTTTACACATGACTGTCACGTGACTTTCTAGTCACGTGACCATCCTTTCTCCGGTAAAATGGCCACCTAGGATCGGCAAATTATACGTGAAAATTTCATGAAAATCGAGGTAAAATTCAGGGGGTAATGACTTCTCAAGTAGAGGTACCCCCTCTTACGGGCCTGATTTATTTTATTTCCGGCAAGAGAAGGGTTAATTCCCCTCACTATTCAGGATAATTTTATGCATTCTATTTTTTTCTTTTTCTTAATCTATTTCTTGTTTGCTAATAACAGGATAAAGGTCAAAATCGAAATTCAAACAATATTTTAGACCTAGTTACTTTCAATAAAATCCCAACTGTCATAAAGCCCTATCAAAGTTGAGCAGTCACGCAAAATAATTAATTTGTTTAAGCTCTGTCAACTTTTTACACTTTCGTGGACATCCTAACAATACCTAAATTTTTGGAAATTCTAATGTGGCAATGAATAATCTGTTTTTGATTTCAGGTGCAAATGGGAAATTACTCAACAAACAGATCTCTCTCACAAATGTTGACTGATTGCTTATCTTGCAAGGGCAGGTAGTTCATAAGATGCTCTTTTCTCAAACTAGCCGAAATTATTTATAATTTGTCTAAATAAAACTCTTTATTTCTCTACAAAAAAAAAAAAAAAAAAAAAAATAGTTGAGGGTATTTAGTAGAATAGCTTCAGAGAGGCAATGCTATACTGAACACCCAGAACAAATATTTTTTCTGATAATTTGTTATAAAATGGAATGTGAACAGGTATACAATTCTTGACAAGCTTGAATAGAAATCATGCTGGAGTTTTTTCCCTTACTTTCACTAACTGCTATCCTAACTCTTGAAATGCTGCCACGCCCACTTCAAATTTTCAGCCGATCAGATTACTTGATCCAGATTGTTGATACAATGGCAAACAGAGCAGGTTCAGATCAGTGGGCTTCTAAGAAGCCAACTGATCTGGATCTACACTGTTTGCAAAGGTGGTGTATATCCGAGTTCAGCAGGAACAGGGTTAATATGCATTAACCCTTACAATACTAATCATATTAGAGCAGCAGACAATATTTACTTTTATTCTTTTTCAATATTGGGACACCTTAAATCTTTACAATACTTCTAAACTTAAAAAAACTTCATCTTACTACCTGTTTATATGTCTAAAAATAGCTGGATGTAGACCCTGATCAGATTCCATAGTCTACAGTTTCTGGTCTGGGTCTACAGTGTTTGCTAAGGCATGCTGGTCCCAATATTTAAGGTTAATACCATATGCCCATTTATATTTGGAAATGCAGTACCAAGAAACATTTTATTTTCCTATAAGTAACCTCTACCTCTCATTGGACAAATTCAGCCAATGACAAACTGATGATACTTTTCTTCTTTTTTTCCTAGAAAACACGATTTCACATGTCATGCAAACTGTCTCCTCAGGAGGGAGTGCTAAAGGTCAGTATGATCCAGCCCATACTTTAAAGAGCCATCGTTTCTGGGGCCTTTGTTTGTCCAGAGGAAAGAGACTGATCAGAGGGCACAGAAACAGAGCCATTTAACCCTAACTTTTTGCTGACAAGTCCAAATGGCTGTTACGCTTAAAATCAATATTTTAAAATATTTTCTGCAGTAAATAGGAGTTGATATTTGTATGAACCATCTTCTATAAAGACAATTCATATGAAATGTGAAATCTATTTTCTCTACAACATAAGAAAAAATATAAGAACCATCTATCAGAGTCATGTTAAGCATTATAAGGGTTCAGTGATGATGACGACAGCCTAAATTAGGTTCAGTTATGATAATAATGCTCTTAAGCTGGGGCTCAATTATGATGATCACAAACTAAATCTAGGGCTCACTGCTGATGACCATAACCTAAATCTGGCCTCAATTATGATGATCACAACCTAAATCTGGGGTTCACTGATGATCACAGCATAAATCTGGGGTTTGCTGATGATGATCACAGCCTAAATCTGGGGTTCACTGATGATGGTCAAGCCTAAATCTGGCATTCAATTAATATGAGCACAGCCTAAATCTGGGGTTCACTGATGATCACAGCATAAATCTGCAGTTTGTTGATGATGACAATAGCTAAATCTGGGGATTGCTGATGATGATCACATCCTGAATCTGGGGTTTGCTGATGATGATCACAACCTGAATATGGGGTTCACTGATGATAGTCACAGTCTAAATATGGGATTCACTGATGATGGTCACAGCCTAAATATGGGGTTCATTGATGACAGTCACAGCCTAAATATGGGATTTACTGATGATGGTCACTGCCTAAATATGGAGTTCACTGATGACAGTCACAGCCTAAATATGGGGATCACTGATGATGGTCACAACCTAAACAGGGGTTCACTGATGATGATCACAGCCTAAATACGGGGTTCACTGATGATGGTCACAACCTAAACATGGGGTTCACTGATGATGATCACAGCCTAAATATGGGGTTCACTGATGATGATCACAGCTTAAATATGGGGTTCACTAATTATAATCACAACCTGGGGGTTCACTTTTAATGATCACAGCCTAAACCTGGGGTTCAAAAATGAATCTGGGTTTGCTGATGAATTTCACATCCTAAATCTAGGGTTTACTGACAATGATCACAGCCCAAATCTGGGACTCAATGGTGATGATCACAGCCTAAATCAGTTCAGTGATAATGATCATAGGGTTCATTAAGATCACAGCCTAAACCTGGGTTTCATTGATGATGATCACAGCCAAAATCAGTTCATTGATAATGAACATAGTCTAAATCTGGGGTTCACTGATGACAATCACAAAGGCAAGAGAGAAGGGGAGTATCGGAGTAAAATGCTCACATTTGAGCAAATACTCAATTATTTTCAAAAATTTGAGTATTGATACCCAATTGATTTGACAGAGAACCCAATTATTTCAAAATTCAAGGGTGAAAATTAAAAGTTTCAAGGCCAGAAAAGCACATGATTACTGTTTTATGTCATGATTACTGGACATAATAGGTGTTTTTATTCTTCATATGACAAATACTATCATAAAACTAATAGTGTATAATGTTTAAAATACCTAAATCAGGCTTTCTTTGCTCTTTCTTTCTGTTTTATAAGTTTTACCCAATTTCATTATGGGGGGTCTCTTTTCTCAAACTGAAAATGAAAATATAATTTCATCCAAATGATTAAATTTTGATGGGGTTAAATACCCAAATGCCCCCAAAATTATCTGTGGCTCTGAATCACAGCCTAAATCTGGGGTTCAATGATGATCACAGCCTAAATAATGATGATCACAGCCTAAATCTGGGGTTGACTGATGGTCACAGTCTAAATTTGGGGTTCACTTATAATGCTCACAGCCTAAATCTGGAGTTCAATTATAATGATCACAACCTAAATCTGGCATTCAATGTCCATGATCACAGCTTAAATTTAGGGTTCACTGAATATGATCACTGCCTAAAGCTTAGGTTCCCTGATTATGATCACAGCCTAAATCTAGGGTTCACTGATGACAATCACAGCCTAAATCAGGAGTTCAATGATGATGATCATAGTCTAAATCTGGGGTTCACTGGCAATGATCACAGCCTAATCTGGGGTTCAATCTAGGGGAATCACTGGTGGTGAGCAGTCTAAATCTGGGGATCACTGTTCATGATAACAGCCTTTATTTGGGGTTCAACTAAGATGATCACAGCCTACATCTGCGTTCAGACAGTGATCACAGACTAAATTGGGGGTTTAATAATAATGATCACAATCTAAATCTGGGGTTCATTGATGATCACAGCCTAAATCTGGGGTTCAATGATGATCACAGCCTAAAGCTAGGGTTTCACTGATGATAATCACAGTCTAATTCTGGGGTTCAGTTATGGTATTCTTGATAGGGGATCAGATTAATCAATCAACAGTCAACAGATATGAGCTTACAGTAGATGTCACTAGTGTCATCATTTTTAACCCTACCTTATGTTAGGAAATAGAGCAGAACCATATTAACTAAGCTCTTTTTGTCCCCATTCATCAAGCAACATAAAGGAAAGCTAAGTTAGGATATAAGCTAATTGATTTTAGAAAATTAATAACACTTCTACTGAAATCCATGATAAACCATCAATATTCTCGATTTAATATCTGAGCAAACAACATTCTTTTTAATATTTGTTTTTTGTTTTTTTCATTTTCACTAGAAGATGAATGGACAGAATTATGTTCATTTTAATACCTCTAAACTGCATTGAAATGTAATAAATACCCTGTTTCCAAGAAGAGGAAACAGGGCAGAAAATTTGGTAATGTCTGCTAATATTATCTAGGGACTGCTAAGGTATCAAAGTCTGAAGAGGCAATCAATGAAGGGAGATCAGAATATTAAATATTAATATTTAACTGTTACAGGAGAAAAGGATTCACATGTCACATGCAAACAATGAAGGTCCAGATCAGGGACTTCTTTGTTCATCCATGTATCTGCAGTATGCAACCATTTTGTAAGTGGTGAGTTACAGCTCTGATCAGACTGTACAGATATCAAGGTTGATCAGTGTCTTCCCCAGAGGACTTGTCAAGGGGGAGTATTTGGTGAAAATTCTGGAATAACTTGTTTCTCCATAAAAACATAATTATGTTGTGGATACTCATGAGAAGCAACTTGCAGAGGCGCTTCTAACGAGTACACATATGTTTCTATGGAAAATTGGAGAAAAGTTCCCCAAATGATGATGGTGTTTTGCATCACTTTCAACATTACTGTATAACCTCAATGGCTCGAACCGGATGGCTTGTTTACCGTGGACGATTCGAACTCTTTTCAGTCCCTACAAAATCCTTCCAATTGCTCAAGAAAACAAGTATGTAGGGATTTTTTTTCTTATTTAATCATGGAATTGTATGTTGTGTGTACTCATTAGAATTGCCTCATTGAGGCAATTCTAATGAGTACACTCAACATGCAATAATTGTGTAGAAAATCAAAAATATTACCCAAAATTATCACTATTCACTTCCTGAACTAGTGCCATGATTAACCCTCAGCGGCTCGAACTAACCATGTCTCGAACAAATTTCCATGGTCCCAAAGATGTTCGAGCCATTGAGGTTCAACTGTATTTCATTTATATCAAGACAATGGAAGGCTGATAATGAAAGGCTCTGTGCAATGAAGTATCCTAAAGTCATTAGCTGAAAATATCTCAGAATTATCACCAAATATATAGTCCTCTTCTTTTTTAAGTCCTCTGCAAGTTCTCTTTTCATATATGATATAGTGACCTTTTTCTCTTGCAACATATATGAATGGATTCTATTAAAGCTTTGCTTCTAGCATAAAGGAGTCGTAAAAATGTTAACAGTGGAGACCCTGATCAGCCTGTGATATTGTACATTCATAGCTCCAGAAAAGGTGACAATTAAAGCAATAATTAGTTTGTGATTTTTTTTTTTTTGTTTTGTTTTGGGTTTTTTTCACTGAAACATGTCTTAATTGTGAGTGCTCACTGGAATACCTCTCCCAGCTGATTCCAATGAGTACCCCAAGACATGATAACAAAAATTATCTTCCACAAACTCCTAATATGTGTGACTCTGCTTAGGGTTTCTGCTTCTATGATCTGTTATTGTTATTCTGGTGAAAAATGATGTCCAATCCTGCAAAATTTTGTATGCAGATAAAGGCACATCCTACTTTAATCAAATGTTGTATGCTTCTTTTTTTAAGTTATTAATACAGGTTGAGAAAACTACTTCCCAACAATTTAAGGACGAAAAGTTAACGCTGCCAAAAAAAGGTCAAAGGTCAACCTAGGATCATGATTTTAGTAAACTTGGTAAAACTCACAACCCCAATGCTATATGCAAGGATTCAGGACCAAAGCACTCTTGATTTTAAAGAAGATTTTTACAGGTTTCTTATCATATATACACAGCAGCCACCTAGGTTGATGGACCAAGACTACTCTAGCAATCTTTTGTTCCCTCGACCCAAGGAGGCTCCACATGAAATCTGATAAAAATTGGCCCAGTGGCTTCAATGCAGAAGTTGTTTGAAAATGTGGATGGATGATGACAAAGAAAGATGGATGGATAATGGATGGAAAGTGATTACCATAGCTCATCCTCCTGAGCCTTTGTCTCTGCTGAGCTAAAATGCATGCAACCATACAAAATGCCAGTCTGCTATATTTAAACTGAAACGTTGTTAAAACGAATGTAAAAACTACCACCAACTTATGACTATGCATAGTAATCTGACGGCACCAGTTTGGAGAAAGCAAAAGACTGTCTGTACCAACTTTTACCACCAGTCAAGCTTCAATGGCTCAAACATCTTTGGGACCATGCTAATTTGTTCTAAACATGGATAGTTCGATCCAATGAGGGCTAATCATAGCGCCAGGTCAGGAGGCAAATGTGGGTAATTCAGGGATGCTTTTTCAATCTTTTATAAAACAAGAGGCCCACGGGCCACAGGTCGCTCACCTGAGTGACACAGCCACTGCAGATATGCAGATGTTAAGCAACATTTTTCCAATCCTGTCATCGCAACTAATGAAAAGATCATCATTTCATAAACAGTTCTTTATTTTGAAGAAGAAGATATATGGCATGCCAGTCAATTGAGCGTGATCATTTGAACAAACTCTAAATGGCAGCCAGCTTGGATTTACGATCGGCATGATTTTAGCTATTTTTGATCTACGAGTCACCCCAATGCTTCCAACCAAGTTTCGAGTCAACTGGCCTTTCAGTTCAGGAGAAGAGGCGAAAAATAGATTTTCAAGATGGCTGCCATGGTGGCCATCTTGGATATCCGATTGGCACGATTTTAGCTATTTTTCATCTACAAGTCACCCCAATGTCTCCTACGGAGTTTGGAGTCAACTGGCCTTTCGGTGCAGGAGAAGAAGCTAAATATAGATTTTCAAGATAGCGGCCATGGTGGCCATCTGGGATTTCTGATCAGAACCATTTTAGCTATATTTGATCTACAAGTCACCCTAATGCTTCCTACTGTTTCGAGTCAAGTGACTTTTGGGTTCAGAAGAAGCGAAAAATAGATTTTCAAGATAGCCACCATGGCGGCCATCTTGGATTTACGATCAGCATGATTTTAGCTATTTTTGATCTACAAGTCACCAAATGCTTCCTACCAAGTTTCGAGTCAACTGGCCTTTCGGTTTAGGAGAAGAAGCGAAAAATAGATTTTCAAGATGGCTGCCATCGCGGCCATCTTGGATTTCCGATCAGCACGATTTTAGCTATTTTTCATCTATAAGTCACCCCAATGCCTCCTACCAAGTTTGGAGTCAATTGGCTTTTGGGTTTAGGAGTAGAAGCCAAAAATAGATTTTCAAGATGGCCACCATGGCGGCCATCTTGGATTTCCGATGGGCATGATTTAAGCTATTTTTGATCTACAAGTCATCCTGATGCTTCCTAGCAAGTTTGGAGTCAATTGGCTATGAGAAGAAGCAAAAAACAGATTTTCAAGATGGCCGCCATGGTGGCCATCTTGGATTTCCGATTGGCACAATTTTAGCTACTTCTGATCTACAAGTCACCCTGATGCTTCCTAGCAAGTTTGGAGTCAACTGGCCTTTCGGTTCAGGAGAAGAAGGGAAAAATAGATTTCCAAGATGGCGGCCATGGCGGCCATCTTGGATTTCCGATCGGCACGATTTTAGCTATTTTTGATCTACAAGTCACCCTGATGCTTCATAGCAAGTTTGGAGTCAACTGGCCTTTCGGTTCAGAAGAAAAAGTGAAAAATAGATTTTCAAGATGGCGGTCATGGTGGCCATCTTGGATTTCCGATCGGCACGATTTTAGCTACTTTTAATCTACAAGTCACCCTGATGGTTCCTAGCAAGTTTGGAGTCAATTGGCCTTTCGGTTCAGGAGAAGAAGCGAAAAATAGATTTTCAAGATGGCGACCATGGCGGCCATCTTGGATTTCCGATCGGAATGATTTTAGCTATTTTTGATCTACAAGTCATCCCGATGCTTCCTACCAAGTATCAAGTCAATTGGTCCAGGGGTGTAGGAGGAGTAGGCTTTTAAAGCAACTGTTGACGCCGCACGACGCACGAAGGACGACGGACGACAGACATTGACTGACCACAATAGCTCACCATGAGCACTTCGTGCTCAGGTGAGCTAATAATGGTATGTTGAGTGTACACATTAGAATCACCTCAATGAGGTGATTCTAATGAGTACACACAACATACATTTTCATGATAAAAATATGAAAATATTGCCCTGAAATATCTCTAAATATTTGTTTTCTAGGGACAAAAATTTTTTAAGTTCGAATAAGCCACGGTAAACAAGTCATAGGCATTCAAGTCATTGTAATTTTACTGCATTTTTTACTATTCTTTTCCCACCTATTCTTTTACTTTCATTTTCACCTGTTCTTTAACCTTTACCACTCTCTGGGCATTTTCAGCAGACGACAAATTGATGCTATTTTTTTCTAAAAAACAGGATTTGACATTTCATGCTAATTGTCTCCTAAGAAGACAATTTGCATGAAATGTCATATACTGTTTTCTGGGAAAAATAAGAAAAATATTTCAAAATGTCTTCTGCTGAAAATTTTACCCAGAATGCTAAGCGTTAAGCAAATCTTCAAAGAAATTCAGGAGTCAAATGAATACAAATCAATTTATTATAACTTGAAGCTCTGAAAAGCTTAGTGAGATTAAAACAAATTTGACAGATATTGACTATCAAATAACAACAATATGACAAGCTTATCTGTCAAGAAGAAAACTTAAACAACCTTTCACCACCATATATACCCTCACTATTGAACAGACAAGCCGAAGCAAACTGTGCAGACCCAGATCAGATGCTGCAGAATGCCGCATCTGATTAGAGTCTACAGTGTTTGCTACTCATCCAGAAGTTTGTAGGCTTATCAACAGATAGTAAATTGACTTTTTGTTCAAATTTAGGACACACATGATAAGGATTTATGGTGTCCCCGTATTTTGGGCAAATACAGTAATTCTTATGGGGTTGAAGGATCCGTTTACATTTCAAAAGAATACTACACCCTTTTCATAGTTTCAGATAACACCAGTATCCATAGAACTTTTTTCTTTTATTTCTGCAAACCATGTTGTGGCTACATTTTAGAATACATCTCTGAGGCAATTCCAATGAGTACTCACAACTTATGTTTTTGGGCAAAAAAGATAAAAGTATTACAGTCTAGGTTGAAAAGGGTGTCTCATCTGGACCTATACATCATAATGACCTTTTGTCACCTAACTATACTGTAATCCAAGAAAATTTAACCCTGCTCTTGCTGAACCCGGATATACCCTGCCTTTGTAAGTGTAGATCCAACTGATCTGGATCTGCATTGTTTGTCATTATGTGAATTTGTATCAACAACCTGGATCAAGTAATCTAATTGGCTGAAAATTAGAAGTGGGCATGGCATCCTGATTTAATCAGCATGGCAAGGGTTAAAAGAGCATATTTACCCTTAGTACTGGAATTGACAGGCCTGAACAAACCAAACAGATCCAGACCAGTGGACCCATGTAGTTAAGGTGTTTCCAATATTAAGGTAAATAGTGTAACTAGCCTATTAAAATAGCTATCATCTGACATGGAAAATGCTTTTTTACTATTATTAGGGATACTAGCAAAATATTGAAATTCCTGCGTCATGTCAAATAAGCCTTGTCAAGTAAAAAGGTGTCTTATAGGTACAAAGGAACCATTTTATAACAAAATTCATTATAGGACACTTTCAGATAAGCCACTGTTTAAAGATGGATCCCAAAAATATTGTATCAAAAATGTATAGATTACATTGAAAAATGACTACTTTAATACTGTCATTTTTTCTATACATTCTATATATTTTTATTTGGATATAGCACAGTTCTTAAGCTAACAGTTTAAGCTTTTGGTCCCAGCAATAGAAATTGTGGTGTATATACAGATAAGGCAGGTCCTGATCAACCTGTGCATTTTCAATTTGATCAGGGCATTCACTTCCAGCTTATAGAATCACTGGGTATCAACAGAAGTCAAAGGCTCTGATAAAACTGTGCCACTGCACAGAGTTACCTAAATTTGTATATGCACTAAGACACCTTTCACTTATTTGCTTGAGATAAGGTTTAATGTTGCTGTTGAACAGTCTTTCAGTTATGCCATGACAGTGTCTGCATGTGACAGTTGAAACTGATGTTGTTTAATGGTTGCTACCTACTCAGTATCATGTCCTTGTCACACTAATGTGATGCTACCAACAGTCATATTATAAGACTACCGATGTGACCAGACCTTTGTTTGTTTGTTTGTGTTGAGGTTTTATGGCCCAGCCAACCAATGGGGCCATGTGGAGCACGGTCAGTTTACCTAACCAGACGTTTACTGGGCAGGCTTAGTCCTCTAAGCTGTGACCAGACCTAGCTTTGATCTTCTTCCTTAAGCAAGGGGCCAATAAAAGAGCAGCTACTGTCAATTTTAGAAAGTCTTAGGTATGACCTTGCTGAGGATCAGGGATCAAACCCACAACATCCAGATCTGAAGACAGAAGCTCAACCAACAGAGCGGTTAAGGAGAAGGATTTGATGATAAATCTGAGATAATTTTCTCTAGAATTCAATAAAAAACATGTAGTGTGTATCCATTAGAAGCCCATTGCCAAGGCACTTCTAATGAGTACCCAAAAACATCTGTTTTTATGGAGAAATGAGAAAAATTACCCCAGAATTATCATCAAATACTCCTGACAAGTCCTTAATTTATGATACATATCATAGCTCTTGATAAGATGCTTTTTTTCAATACAAAAGTATTGATATTTTTCTTCTTTCTCCATGAAAACATATGTTGTGGGTACTCATTAGAAGTGCTTTGGGGAGGCGCTTCTAATAAGTACCCACACCATATGTTTTTGTGGAGAAATAAAAATATTTATCTGATACCGACTCTTATCTAGACCTATGTACAGTACAATTGGCCCCAATATTTCCTAGCAAGTTAAGACTCAGTTGGCCTTTCGGTTCAAAAGAAGTTCAAAATAGATTTTCAAGATGGCGGCCATGATGGCCATATTATATTTCGGATCTGAATGATTTAAGCTATTTTTGATATACAAGTCACCCCGTTGCTTCCTACCAAGTTTCAAGTCAATTAGGAGAAGAAGCAAATCTTGGATTTCCAATCGGAACGATTTTAGTTATTATTGGTCTACAAGTCATCCCAATGCTTCCTACCAAGTTTCAAGTCAATTGGCCTTTCAGTTCAGGAGAAGAAGTGAAAAATAGATTTTCAAGATGGCCACATCTTGGATTTCCGATCAGAAGGATTTTAGCTATTTTTGATCTACAAGTCACCCTGATGCCTCCTTCTAAGCTTAAACCCAATCCTTTCCCCTCTATACCAAATTAATTATGGGTCAGTCTCATACTAAGACTTCAGTGACTTCTTATCTTGGTCTGCACTGCTAAGGTTCAGCTGTCCCAAGACTTAGGGCTATAAATATGGTAAGTTGAGAAATGCTTGTCATGTTTTCTGCTAAGTCAGATGATACATATATAAGTGTTACAAAGGACAGTTCTGATCCGATAGGCAAATACAACAACAGTGCCTTTGTTTACATGGTTATGCTATAGTATTTTTCATTGTTCTATAGACACGTGTCACAAAACAGGCTCAAAGATTTACCATTGCTTCAAAGAGCGAGCGACACTGAAGGTCACTGAGAAAATAAACATTTTAGTATTTTGCCATTATACAAACAACACCGATCCTCGCCAGGCTGTGCATGTGGGCAATCTGATTAGTATCTGTGGTGTTATTTAAACATTTTACATTCTTCTAATACTGTCTCGGCACACAGTAAAGATCCAGGCCAGACTGCACACAGTGTAGTCTGGTCTGGATCTTTGCTGTTTGCACAAGGGAAAATGTTGATCTTCACAGAGCATGTATTAGCTATTGTAATCTGATTGTTCGATTGTCACCGATGATTAAGCCAAGTGTACCTTGTACTACCTGTTGTTATGTGGCCAAATTTTTTCATATATTAACATAGCAACAGATAAGGCACTTTTTTCATCCAAAAAATGCTGATATCTTTCTTATTTCTTGACAAAAACATATGTTGTGGGTACTCATTAGAAGCGCATCAGCAAGGCGCTTCTAAAGAGAACCCACAACATATGTTTTCATTGAGAAATAAGAAAATATTATGTGGATACCCCCTCTTATCTGTAGCTATGTATTTATCTTAAACTTTCCTAAATATTTCTGTATTGAATAATTTATTTGTTGACTTTGTTCTTGATTGGCCAATGGCCTAGTGGTTTATATTCATGTTTTTTATTTAGTGGTTTATGCTGATGTGTTTTTCCTATGCATTTATTTGACATCAATATTATTTTGTCTACTCAAACCATCCTCGGTCAGCTGAGATGAACCATGGATGAACAATGATCTGCCATGGTAAACCATTACCACACTCTGATGACACTTTGATGGCATTTTTCTTATTTTTCCAAGAAATAGAATTCGACATTTCATGCAAATTGTCTCCACTGGTGATAATTTGCATGAAATATCAAATCATTTTTCCTGAGAAAAATAAGAAAAATATTACAAAATGTCTTCTGCTGAAAATTTTACCCACAGTGTTTTAAGACTTAACACTTTTAAAGCTATAGATACCACATAAGAAAATTTGAACATTTAAACATGCTTGACTGGTTTAAATCTTATAGCAGATAAATAATCTAATTTTGCTTTTGGTTGAATATGCTCTGAAAGAATGGCATGTGTGTACTGAGTTTAGTGCTGAAACCCCCCAATGAAATACTCCTAAAACTTGCAGAGTCATTGAGAGTTAAAGTTTATCCTCATTTGCATCTCATTAATATTCAAAAGGAACCAAAGATGTAATAGGTTCTTACGAATAATTTTCATATTTTTAATTTAAAAATATTCAGGTACTTTATCCAGAAATAAACAGATTTCCTTCATAATTACAAGTAAGGCTGTAATGCAGATGTATTTACAATTAATTTCATTTTTAAATGCAAATTTAACTAAAAGAGGGTTTTAAAATATTCTAAAATTATTCTTAATTCCACTCTCTGAAGTTGCGAAATTGGAATTTTATTAAATGAGCTTTGGGAAGGTAATTTTCAACCATCTTTCTTTTTAAATAGATATTTTACATATCAAGGAAATTATCTTCTCTGGAACCAACTTGAAATCTCAAAACCTATTTTCTAGGGAAAATACGACCAAGAACTGAACTCGCATAGTAAGAGATTGCCTTACCAACTGAGCTATTCAAGACCAATTTGAAGTGACATATAATATACAAACTAGGTGCCTGCACTACAAATAATTTTTTTTTATATAACTCAATATAAAATTTAAAAACAAAATGGAGTGAGTTACTTGCCATAAAATTATTCTTAACCCTTGTCCTGCTCAACCCGGATATATCCTGCCTTTGCAAAAAGTGTAGATCCAGATCAGATGGCTTCTGAAGAAGCCAACTGATCTGGATCTGCACTGTTTGCCATTAAGTATGTGAATTTATAGCAACAATCCGGATCAAGCGATCTGATTGGCTGAAAATTAGGAGTGGGCATGGCATCTTAATATATTCAGCATGACAAGGGTTAAGATAAGCATACAGCTATTAATTTCTAACAAATCTACTGTCAAATAAGAAGTGGCCCATGGGCCATGGGTGAAATAACCACTGCAGATGATACAAATGTTATGCAACATTTTTCAACCCTGTCATTGCAACTAATGAAATTTCATCATTTTGAGCAGTTCTTGGTTTTGAAGAAGAATGTGTTTTATATTATTATTTTTATCATATATGGGCATGACAGTCAAAGGAGCTCGACCATTTGAGCAAATTCTCAATCCTGTTTCAACAGTAGGATCTACATGAAATTTGGTTAAAATTGGCCAAGTTGTTTCAGACAGAAGTTCTTTCATTATAATGTCATGATTTTAACCCTTGTCCTGCTGAACCCTGATATACTCTGCCTTTGCAAACAATGTAGATCCAGATCAGTTGGCTTCTGATCTTGATCTGCACTGTTTCTCATTCAGAATGTGAATTTATATCCACAATCTGGATAAAGTAATCTGTTTGGCTAACAATTAGAAATGGGCATGGCATATCAATTTATTCAGCATGACAAGGCTTAAACATGTATACAGTACAGGGACAGGAGAAGATAACCATTGCAAAACAAAATTTTGATTATCACTTAAAGCTTTTGCTACTTCAATCATACATTGTAAGTTTTAGACACTTCAGCTATTTTTGTTTTTGTGTGTGTGTTCATTACTCTCAGGAGTCATTCTTTTTATAATCTATTTATCTTTGCCAGAATGCAGGGACTTACCAAGCTCTTATCTTCATTGAATACGGAAACAATTATAGAAGAAGAGGTATTTGTTTGTGTTGAGGTTTTATGACCCTGTCAACCCAATGGGGTCATGTCGAGCACGGTCAGTTTACCTAACCACACATTTACTGGGCAGGCTTAGTCCTCTAAGCAGTTAACCAGTATTGTGTACATTCTTTCGCCAGAAACTGACAACTGCCCTTCTTGAATGAGCGGAAGGGAGAGAATAACCGTTTTGCCATGGATACCAAACAAAATGGCCACTGGTCATTAAACACATAAACTGGGTAGACAATCATCAAATGATCATAACTACCAAATATGGTTCACGTCACTTCAATGTTTGTGGAGAAAATGCACTTTAACCATTTTTCCATTATAAGTCAATGGGAGATTTCGGTTGTCATGGCAAGAAGCAGATAACCATACTTTCAGCTCTTTTGAATTGCCCTTCCCGAAGCAACATTTGTACCAAATAAGAATCATACTGCTCAGTCAGGTTTTGCAAGAGCTGTCATTTAAAATTTTTTTTCTTTTTATAAAAACTTAATGTTGCCATGACAACCAAACAAAATGATCACTGGTCATTAAACACATAAACTGGGTAGACAATTATCAAATGATCATAACTGCAAAATACGATTCACATCACTTCACCGGTTATGGAGAAAATGCAATTTAACCAGTTTTTCATTATAAGTCTATGGAAGCTTTCTGTTGCCATGGCAACCAAACCATGAGGCATTTCACCACAATTTTATCTGTTTTAAATTGCCCTTATCAAAGCAATATTTGGATCAAATTAGAGTCATCCTGCCTCAGTAGTTTTGGAAAAGTTGTCATTTCAAAAATTCCCTTATTATAAAAATAATGTTGCCATGACAACCAAACAAAATGGTCACTGGTCATAAAACACACAAACTGGGTAGACAATCATCAAATGATCATAAATGCCAAATATGGTTCACATCACTTCACTGGTTATGGAGACAAGAATTGTCAGAAGACAACGCAGCTTGCCGGACGCACACCTTTGAAAACTTAAACATTTTGCTAACGCGGAGGCCGACAGATGCTGAAACATTGGCTAATGCGGACGCAGACGCCGACAGACGCCGACCCCAACGACTGGGTGACAACATAAGCTCTCCAGGGACATAGTCCTGGCTAGCTAAAAATGCAATTTAACAGTTTTCCCAATATATGGGAGCTTTCTGTTGCCATGGCAACCAAACCAAGGTACAGATCACCATAATTTTAACTATTTTTAAATCCCCCTATCCAAGCAATATTCTTACCTAATTAGGGACAATTGCTTCAATGGCTTTGGAGGAGTTTTGTTTGGAAGTGTTAACAGATGGACGCATGGACAGACAACAGACAAAAAGTGATCACTATAGCTCAGGAAATCAGGAAATCATTTCAAAATTCAAGTTTATCTCTGATTCAAATGAATATATGTACACAATTTAGAAAATATCAACACTTATTGACATAAGTGGCTACATTTAAATCATAATTTAAATACAGATTTGAATTTTTATCTCATTATTTCTTTCAACAAATCTTCTACCTTTAAAGTGTAAACATGGCATGACGTTTTTTCTTAATTATTAAGCAAAGTTTTGTTTGAACATTTCTTGAAAAATGAAATGGTTTTTGTCAAACTTCCATATTTCCTTGCTTCTAATGAGATAAACTTAATCTACGAGGGACAGCAAATACTCAAAAAAATGGCTTGATCTGTCTTCAAGTGGGAATCTGGGTTCTAGATAAAATGAGTATTCTCAAGGCAATTTTTGCAGGTAAGCAGTCATTAGAATTGTCTATCCAGAGGATCAAAAGTCCTGTAGCTCACCTCAGACTTTGGGTTCTAAGCAGGTGGGGACACACAATCTACAGGTGACAGAATTTTGAGTCAATAGAAACCTTTTGCCACAATGGCCAACTGATATAAGTTAAAAATAAATCCCTTTGAACTGTGTTTTTAAACAATTTATTTCATGATTTTATACAAAGTCCCAAGGCAGGGACAGATAACCCTTAGGGAACAGAATTTCAAATGAAACCTTAAGTCACTACAGCCAACTGGTGTGCTTCAGAAATCTCTTTGAACTGTGATTTTATACATATTTTTCTCATGATTTCATACATGTAGCTAGTCCTGGGACAGGGGCAGACAACCCCAGGGGGCAGTTTTGATGTCAGATAAAACCATTTTTACTATGGCCAACTGGTGCAAGTTCCAAAAAAATCTCACTGATCTGTGATTTTTTTTTTTTTTTCACGATTTCATACATGTACATAGCATTGGGGCAGGAGCAGATAACCCCTGGGGAACAGTTTAGATGTCAAATAAAACCTTCTGCCACTATGGCCATCTGGTGCAAGTTTCAAAAAAATCTCTTTGAACTGTGATTTTATACAATTTCTTTTCATGATTTCATACTCATGTACATAGCCCAAGGACATGGACAGATCACCCCTGGGGATTGAGTTTCAATGTCAACCTTTTGTCACTATGCCCAAATAATGCAAGTTTAAAAACAAATCTCTTTGATCTGTGATTTTATGTGATTTTTTCCAAAGGGGCCAAATTTGACCTGGCAATAAAATAGGTCAAGGTCAACCCAGGGTCATCATGTGAACAAATTATGATGGGCCCTTGTCCCTAATGCTGCATACCAAGTCCCATGGCCACTGGCCCATTGGTTCCGGAGAATAAAAATTTTAAAGGGTTTTTACCATACATGGTTTTTACCATATATGGGCCTGGCGGCCATCTTGGACATTTGACCCCGCAAACAAATTTTCGTTCCCCTGACTCATTGTGGCACTATATGCAATTTGGCTTCAATCAGTCCACAGGCTCTGAAGATGTTTGAAAATGTTGACGGATGGAAGACGGATGGACAGATAACCCCTGCTGGGCAGAATTTCGATGTCAACAGATACCTTTTGTCATTGCTACTTACTGATACAAGTTTCATAACAAAGTCTAAGATATAAGATAGTTCATGAAAATTCCACTGTTTTCACTTTTTCCTATACAAAAGCATAAAGGGCCAAATTTGACTTTGCCATAAAAACAGGTCAAGGTCAATTCAGGGTCATCAAGTGAACAAATTATGATGGGCCAATGTCCCTAAAGCAGTATACCAAGTCCAATGGCCATTTGCCTATCGCTTCCTCGGAAGAAAAATTTTAAAGGGTTTTTACCACACATGGGCATGGCGGCATCTTGATCATGTGAATAAGACCTCATGAACAAACTTTGGTCCCCCGAATCCATGGAGGCTCCATATGCAATTTGGCTTCAATCGGCCCAAAGATTTTGGATAAGAAGTCGTTTAAAAATGTTGACAATGACAATGAGGCCAGCCTGCCTATACTATAAGCTCACTTATGAGCCTATAGGCTCAGGTGAGCTAAAAAGTAATTTGTGAGTTTAAAAGAACTCATTCTGTTATAGCTTATAAAGTGCTGATCAAAACTACAGCAGATGATACTTTGTTGTTGTTGTTGTTGTTTTTTTGTTGTTGTTTTTCAGAGAAACTAAGGCTTGATGTTTCATGTAAATTTTCTGCCTACATGTAATATCAAGGCTTAATTTAAAGTCTTATTGAAAAATGTCTGTAAGATACTGAATCTGTCATATACATGCCACTGTAGTCATAACATCAAGGCCACAACCCTTACAATTCAAGAGGATTGTGTTGGGATTTAATTGTGGGTCATTTTGTGTCATCTCCCAGAGAAAGGGAGAAAAGGGACAGAAGAGATAGAAGAGGAGATGAAAGAGAGGGACAGGGAAGAAAAAGGAACAGGAATGAAAGTGAAGAAACAGAAAAAACAAAAACATTTCCCCTCTACCCTGCTACAAGGATAGCAAGCCTTGCCCAACTGTAAGCTAATGTCAGTTGAACGCCCCGGTGATGTAAGATACACGACACCTTTGCCACACCCAACCCTGCCCCCCCTCCCCCCCCACCCCCCCCACCCCCCCCCCCCCACCCAAACGATTCATGAGAAAAAGACCATTCAGTGAGCTGTGGCAAAATACCCTTGAGAGCCTTAAGCTGTCCATTCCATGAACAGGATTCCTACTATTAAAGCCTATTTTATATTACCCCTGCGACAGCTGTATACACCTGTTTACGACTACCTTTCAGGGAAAAATTGTGTGGGTTGGCCTCAAGACCTCTCCACAAATTTGCAAGGTTGCAAAGCTGTCACAATGTTGCAAACTTGATTTTCGACATGCATATTTTCTTTGTGAAGCTGCAAGGCATCCTCAAGACATCCACACAACTATTTCATAGAGTATCAGGCTGGGGCTGCTGTCAATTAATTCTTGCATTTCTCTTGCAAAGGCCAAAGGGCAGCAACACAAATACATTGCAGCAGCCTTACATTTTGTCGCAAGGCTGCTGCAAGACTGCTGCCAAACGTATGACAATGGCACATATTTGCACAACAGCCTCAAGGCAGTCCTGCAACAGCTGTGCGACTTCCAGCTGCTATAAATGGCAAATCCGCTCAGACCACTCAACAAACAATGTCGAGATTTGAGTCAGACAATATCTCTGAAAGTGTTACACTATATTTTATCATGCCGGCAAAGCATACACCAAAGAGGAGGAGGGGGAAGGCCCTTGCAGATGCTGCTGTTAAGTAATCTGTGGAGTCCCAGAAGCCTTAAGAACAAGCCCAAGCAGAGAGCCCCAAAAATAACAAAACCCAGTCCAGCTATGAAAATGTGACATCTGTTAGTGCTTCCCCTTGCATTTATACCTTCACTCAGGGCAAATTTGTATGAACACACATTTTTGTGGCTGCCTTGCAAAAATCTTGTGTCTTAGGGTGGCCACAAGGAAGTTTTGCAATTTTCGTACAACAGCCTTGTGACCATCTTGCAAATTTGCATGGCAGCTGCCCGGACATCTTGCAACAGCCAAACAAATGTGAGCCTTTCTTTTCCTAGTCAAAGCTGCAAAGACACTGCAACCCATGAGGTAGCTATACAAGCATCATACTGCTGCACTGCAATGTGTGGCCCTGTCTGGATATATTGCGAATTTGTCTGCGATCCATCTATGGCAACCCTAGGCTTCGAAATCATACAAGCTAAAAATTGTATGGCTAATGTGAAATAGCCTGACCCATTAACCCTTGTCATGCTGAATAAATTGCGACGCCCAATTCTATTTTTCTATTTTTCAGCCAGTCAGATTACTTGATCCAGGTTGTTGATATAAATTTACATATTGAATGACAAACAGTGCAGATCCAGATCAGTCTGCTTCTTCACTGAAGAGGCAGGGTATATACGGGTTAAGCAGGCACATGAAAACCAATCAGAAAAGTATGAAATATAGGTCACGGTGGAATACTTATAGTGGGTTTCAGTTTCCTTTTCCCAGCAGCAACTGTGGTCCTGACAGCTGCAACCGTAATCCTGACATCAAGGATTACAAGGATTTTACAATTAAAAAGAAACTGACCCAAGTCCCTGAACCATGAAATATAGGTCACAGTCTTGATGTTGCTTCCAGCAACTTCTCCATATACACTGGGCTGTAAATCTGCCAAAAAAAGCTTCCAAAGAAAACATTCCAACAATGTGCTTAATTATAACTGGGCTACCCCACTGCTTTGCAGTGTCACTACAGAACTACTTATCCATAACAAGTATACAGTATATCACTACATTTTCAGAAATCAAGAGGAAAAATCAAATATTTGGAAAACTAGAAATGTGTCAATATGACAGAGATGGCAGATTTTACCCTAAATCGAACCTGACCTATATTTTATTATTTTATACCTGTGAATAAAATATGAATCGATTACACCAATCTTTTTTTAAAAAATATCGAAAGGAAAACATTTTCTGAAGGTGAAAAAGGGCCATAACTCCCATAATAATGGGTGGATTTTAGCCTAATTCGAAATTGACCTCTATCTTATGATTATATATCTGTGTATTAAATATGAACCTAACACACTAATGTTTTCAAAAGATATCAAACGGAAACTATTTTTCAATGCTGAAAAAGGGCCCTAACTCCACTGGTGGATTTTACCCTAAATCGAACTTGACCTATATTTTATAATTATATGCTTGTGTATAAAATATGAATTCAATTCACTAATCTTTTCAAAAGTTATGGAACGGAAACCATTTTTCAAAGTTGAAAAGGGGCCATAATTCCCAAAATAATTGGTGGAATTTACCCTAAATCGAACTTGACCTACATTTTATAATTATATACCTGTGTATAAAATTTGAATCCAATACACTAATCTATTCAAAAGATATCAAACGGAAATGATTTTTCAACTATTTTTCAACATTGAAAAAGGGCTATAACTCCAAAAATAATTGGTGAATTTCAGCCTAAATCAAACTTGACCTATATTTTGTAATTATATGCTTGTTTATAAAATATGAATCCATTACACTAATCTTTTCAGAAGTTATGGAATGGAAACCATTTTTCAAAGTAGAAAAAGGGCCATAACTCCCAAAATAATTGGTGGATTTTACCCTAAATCGAACTTGACTTACATTTTATGATTATATATACCTGTGTATAAAGTTTGAATCCAATACACTAATCCTTTCAAACGATATCACATGGTAACCATTTGTGTTACGTACAGGACGGATGGGATGGACGGGACGGACGTACGTACGTACATAAGGGCAGCGGTGATACTATATGCCCCCCCCCCCTCCCCCCCCATTGAAAATGGCGGGGCATAAAAAAAAAGCAAGCATTAAACAATGGAATTATGGACACAATTACTAACAGAGTTAGACCAATATAGCCCCACTTCTTCCTTATTGTTCACATGGATATAAAGAAGCTATCATCTGAGATAGAATGATATTGCTGCACCTATGGTGCAATAGATTGTCATATCAAATTCCTAATCAAGTAAGTGGTGCCAAACTTGCATTCCATGCTGAGAGAATAGTTTAATTAAGCTTTTAATAGTTCCGTTAATTAGCATAAAACCCCTTAGTATTGGGACAGATAGGCCTTTACAAAAACTGTAGATCCAGATCAGACACCGCAGAATGCGGCATCTGATCAGGGCCTACACTGTTTTCCATACATACAGCAATATTTTAGACGCATCAACAGGTAGTACAATGACTATTTCAAATTTTATGAGAAGTATGGTGAGCAGATAAGGTGTCCCAATACTTAGGGTTATTACGATATACATCAATAATTGATCACAGTACCAGGTAAAGCCTTTTTTGCTTCTAATATTTTTCTCATTTCTCCATGAAAACATGTTGTGGGTACACATAAGAAGTGCCCGCCTCTAATGAGTACCACAAAATATGTATTCTTGGAGAAATAAAAAAATATTATGAGGTTAACCCCTCTAATCTGGAGCTATGAATTTGAAATTAAGCAGTTATGACAAACCTACTCCTATGACTGATTAAAATATTTACTCAAAAGCAATAATTCAACAATAAGCAGTTAAATCAAATAGCTTATAACTTACAGAATAAAATTATAACATTTGCGAGGAATTAACCTTTAAGTACTGTCTTAGTGAAATAATCAGGCCATTGTTTTCTTTTTCATTTACAGTAGAAAACAACATACAGAACCATCTCCATAATTCCAGCAAAGAAAAGTAAATTTTTTCAAACTGCAGAACTACAGCTTTAATAATATAATAAACTTTGTCAAAAGTACATGTTAAGAAACATTTCCATTTAAAATATATATTTTTCATATCAGCAGATACCTCATAATACAAGAAAATCGGTGAAACTCAAGGATGCTCCCCGAAGATGTGCAGTAGTGGGAGGGTTATGTTAGTGAAAGAGTAAAATACTTTAAGAGATATGCAATGGACAAGCTTATTATTGCAAAAATTAAGACAGGAAGTAGTAATTACTTGTAACAGAGTTACAGGTCTTGCACTCTGCACTATCTCTGATGGCCATCTCTCAATGTATCAAGTTTCATTTGATTCTCTTTTATACTTTCAGAGATATGCACCGGACAAATTTAATATTGCAAAAATTAGGAGGAATAACTCCATAAATACTGAAGATAGGGTTATGGTTCTTTCATTCTGTGTGTCAGCTGTTTTTTTCATGAGAAATCTAAATATGAAATTTCAAAGCCCTAGCATGCACAGTTCAAAACTTATGCTATGCATCAAAAAGTGTGCAATGTAAAAATGCCCAAAATGACAAGGGGCCATAACTCAAGAAGTACTTTTCAGAATTAATTCAAAAGTTAATCAGGTCATCTACTCATCGCTACCAACCTATTCCTCAAATTTCAAGGCTCTAGCTTCAATAGTTTTTTAGAAAACTTGCTGACAACATTCCATCCATTTTTTTTCAAAGGACCATAACTCAGGAAAGGGGCATGATCCTGATAAGAAAAAAAATATGTGTCAGCTATTTTTTCATGAGGAATCCATTTATGAAATTTCAAAAAACCTTGCATGCACAGTTCAAAACTTATGCTATGCATCAAAAAGTGTGCAATGTAAAAATGCCTAAAGTTATAAAGGGCCATAACTCATGAAGTAATTTTCAGAATTTATTCAAAAGTTAATCAGGTCATCTACTCATCAATACCAATCTATTCAGCAGGTTTCAAGGCTCTAGCTTCAATAGCCTTTGAGATATTTTGCTGACAAGATTTCATCCATATTTTTTCAAAGGGCCATAACAGGAAAGGAGCATAATCCTGATAAGAAAAAAATATGTGTCAGCTATTTTTTCAAAAGGAATCCATATATGAAATTTCAAAAAACCTTGCATGCACAGTTCAAAACTTATGCTATGCATCAAAAAGTGTGCAATGTAAAAATGCCTAAAGTTATAAAGGGCCATAACTCATGAAGTAATTTTCAGAATTTATTCAAAAGATAATCAGGTCATCTACTCATCAATACCAATCTATTCACCATGTTTCAAGGCTCTAGCTTCAATAGATTTTGAGATATTTTGCTGACAAGATTTCATCTATATTTTTTCAAAGGGCCATAACTCAGGAAAGAGGCATAATCCTGATGGGAAAAAAATATGTGTCAGCTATTTTTTCATGAAGAATCAATATACGAAATTTCAAAACCCTAGCATGCACGGTTCAGCAGTTATGCTGTGCATCAAAACATGTAACGGACGGACGGATGAACGGAATCACGCACAAACGTCCCAGAAGCAATATGCCTCTCCAACTTCTTCGAAGTTGGGGGCAGAAAAATTAGGAAGGGAAATAACTCTGTAATTAGGAAGGGAAATAACTCTGTGATAGAATTACGGTCTTGCACTCTGCACTTTCTCTGATGGTCGTCTATCAATGTATCAAGTTTCATTTGTTTTTGTTTCATTAATTCCCTTCTATACTTTCAGATATGCTACAGACAAGCTTTTTATTGCAAAAATTAAGAAGGGAAGTAACTCTGTAAATACTTGTGATATGGTTATGGTTCTTGCATTCTGCTCTTCCCTTCATGGCCATCTATCAGTGTATCAAGTTTCATTAAATTACCTGCAATACTTTTAGAGATATGCTCGGGACAAAAGTGTGACGGACGGACAGACAGATGGACGACCGGACGGACAGACAAAGCGGCAACTGTATGCTCTCCCTTTGGGGAGCATAGAAATTAATTTTCATAACAGGCTTAAGATGCTGTCCAAACCTGTTTCCACTGAAACTTGGGAAACTTTTAGACAGTACTGAAGTACTTTTGTGTGTCAGTATGTATAGACTATCCAGGAATTCTGCCTCTCACACGTTTCAAACATTTTTGAAAACACTAAATAAGAAAGAATTATAAAGCCATTATTGTTGACACCTTTGACATTCCCTGGTTTCAATGTCCATTTTATAATGGGTAAAAAAAATTCACTTTAGAAATCTGCACAAAGAAAATAGTTCTGTAATTCTTGCTCATTGGATTTATCAATTTAAACAAAAATCCCTTTTTCAAATTGCCCTTGCCTAATCAATTATACCGATATATATTTGTAACATAGTACATGAAAAAACAACAAGAAAAAAAAATACCTTTTTCAGCAGATGTAGTCTTTTTTTTTTCAGTACAAAAAATGAAAATAAAATTTTACCAAGCTCTAGATATAGGATCTAATATTATAAAGTATACAAATATAGGAGATATGTTTTACAGGGGGAAAACTCTTTAAAGATTAACATGCTGAGTAAAAAATTCAGCAGACCATATTCTGAAATATTTTTATTTTTCCCAGAAAATAATCATGGAATGTCAAAGCCTATTTTCTGGTGAGTTAGAAAATAATCATCAATTTGCTGTCCGCTGAATTGGCACCAAGAATGGTAAAGTTAAGGTCTATGACAACTGTCACTGCTGTTATAAAATGTCTTCCTAAAATGTCTCATATATAAGAAGTTTTTTTAATAAACTAAGATCAATGAACTGTTTGAACAGATGACTAGTATCTGTAATTGAAAGCAAAAAATCCATTTTGGATTGAAAGCTTCACAAGTAAATTCCATTTGGATTAAACCCAGCACAGAGCTGTTCCTTGTACATATTAATAACAGACAAAGATCTCTTTTTAAGCCATATTGAGGACATGAGACACAAACACTAATCCAAGAGATTACATGGAATTTCACCACTCACTAACCCTTAAAGCCCTAAGCAAAATTGTAGAAGACAACATTCCATTTTTTTTAATTATTTTTCAGAGAAAATAACGCTTGACATTTCATGTGCATTGTCTGCTGGGCAACAATTCACATGAAAAGTCAAGCCTTATTTATACTGAAAAATAAAAGAAAAAATACTTCAAAATGCTGTCTGCTGCAGTTGTGAATGGCCCTTTACATGATAGGGTATGTTGCAGTGCAGTGATAATTATTCTTTCAGCCTTGCAGACACCTTTGCAAACAGTGGAAATCAAGACAAAATGGCTCATAATCAAGATCTACACTATCTGCCACTACTTTTTTGATTTTAGACTGACTTCCCCATTTGCATCAATGTTAGGTTAACATTACTTTCAGTGTTTACAGTCAAAATAAATTGATTTTTACAAAATATTCTGAAATGGGGATAACTTGGAAATACAAGTCAAATCCCAAAAATCATTTTTCTTACACAAAGACAACATTTTTTGTCATGCTATGAGGATTGCATACAAAGTGAACAGGGAATAATTTAGAGATGGATAAACATCAAAATCATACCTGACATGCTATGAGGGTTACATATAAAGCGGACCAGGTAGAATTTAGAAGGATGTACATCAACACCATACCTGTCATGCTAAGAGGGTTTCATATAAAGCAGGTAAGAATGTAGAGTTGAATGTACATCAAGACCATACCTGACATGCTATGAGGGTTACAAACAATGTGGACATGCAAGAATTTAGAAATGTATGAACATCAAGATCATATCTGACATGCTATGTGGGTTACATATAAAGCAGACAGAATAAAATTTAGAGATGGACATACATCAAGACCACACCTATGAGGGTTACATATAAAGTGGACAGGGAATAATTTAGAGATGGGTGCTCATCAAGACTATACCTGACATGCTACGAGGGTTACATGCAAAGTGGACAGGGAATAATTTAGAGATGGGTGTTCATCAAGACTATACCTGGCATGTTATGAGGGTTACATAAAGCAGACAGGGAAGAATGTAGAGATGTATGACATCAAGACCATACCTGACATGCTATGAGGGTTACATATAAAGTCGACATGGTAGAATTTAGAGTTGGATGTACATCAAAACAATACCTGATATGCTATGAGGGTTACATATGAATGATGACGAGTTCAGGTTGAATGACGCATCAACTAATGAGAGTCATTTGCGTCAAAATGGTATATTAGCTTGGTTTTGTAATGAAATGGCTATTATGATAAGTCATACATGCATGAAATTGTAAATCTAGAACAAATGTGTTACATATAAAATGGTCAAGGTAGATTGTAGAGCGGAATATACAACATGCCAGTCATGCCATGAGGATTACATATGAAGTGGATATGCAAGAATTTTGAGATGGATGTACATCAAGACCATACCTGGCATGCTATGAAGGTTACATACAAAGTGGACATGCAAGAATTTACAGACGGGTATACATTGGCCATACCTGACATGCTATGAGGGTTATATATAAGGTAGAATGTAGAGAGGGATGTACAACAAGACCATACCTGTCATGCTATGAGGGTTACATCTAAAGCAGACAGGGAAGAATGTAGAGATGAGTGTACATCAGGACAATATCTGGCATGTTATGAAGGTTACATATAAAGTGGACAGAGTAGATTTTAGAGATGGATGTACATCAAGACCATACTGCAGTGTTGTGAGGGTTACATACGAAGTGGCCAGGGAATAACTTTAGAGACAGATGAACATCAAGACTATACCTAACATGCTGTAAATGTTATATTTAAAGCGGACTGGGAAGAATTTCCATTCCTGACAGATGCTATGAAGGTTACATACAAAGTGGACAGGGAAGAATTTAGATATACATTAAGACCATACCTGACAAGCTATAAGGGTTACATACGAAGCAGACAGGAAAGAATTTAGAGATGGATATACATCAAGACCATACCTGACATGCTATGAGGGTTACAGATAAAGCAAACATGGTAGAATTAAGAGACAGATGTACAGCAAGACCAAACCTGACATGCTATGATGGTTATATATAAAGCAAACAGGATAGAATTTAGAGACAGACCATACCTGATAACTGCCATGAGGATACCATACCTCGCATGCTATGAGGTTTACATGGAGTGGACAGGGAAGAATTAAAAAGACAGATGACCATACTGACATGTTGTGAGGGTTACATATATAGCAAATATCTTAGAATTTAGAGATGGACTTTACATCAAGCCCATACCAGCCACACAATGAAGGTTACAAATATAGCAAACAGGTGTACATACCATACCTGTCATGCTAGAGGGTTACATATAAGCAGCCAGGATAAAAGTTAGAGAGGGATGTACATCAAGACCATACCTGTCATGCTATGAAGGTTACATATAAAGCAGACTGAAGAATGTAGAAAGGGATGTACACCAAGACCATACCTGGCATGCTATGAGTATTACATATAAAGCAGACAGGAAAAATTCAGAGAGAGATGTACATCAAGACCATACCTGACTTGCTATGAGGGTTATATATAAAATGAATAGGGTATAATTTAGAGAAGGATGTACATCAGGACCATACTTGACATGCTATGAAGGTTACATATAAAGTGGACAGGGTAGAACTTAGAGAGGGATGTACATCAAGACCATACTTGGTATGCTATGAGGCTTACATATAAAGCAGACAGGGTAGAAAATTAAAGATAGATGTACATCAAGATAATACTTACGTTATGCTATGAGGTAACATATGAGTGGACAAGGTAGAATTTAGAGATAGATAGTGGCTCAAAATAGGCATTGCAAGTTCATGTTAGCAAGGCTGTACAAATACATAAAGCTGGCCTAAAAAACTAAAACACTATCAAAAGGGCACTAAAACCCTAACCCTACCATCACAACCATACAATAAGAATTTAAGCAACAACAAAAATACTATTTATGATTAGATATTATACAAAAGTATGTACTGAATAGCCTTCTATGTACTTTGCTACCATGAAATATTCTCATAAGATCATGATATCTGTGACACAGTTGAACCACCTCATAACAGCACTGGCATTATGCCACATGTGACTAGCCCAGGTTTAATCTGGTCTTATCTGTCTTAACTGCTCACATACTCTAAAGCTGTTTTTTCAGACTCTATATAGTATTTAGTGAAGATTCTGCAGATGTACATGAGCTGATCTGTATTTTTCCCTATCTTATATAATAATGCAGTTTTTCTTGTGACATGCCCATCTATAATTAACCCTCAGAATGCTTATTACAACATTAATAGATAACTAACTTGTGACATTTTTTCTTATTTCTTTGGGAAAAACTAGAACATTTCATGTGAATCAATTCTACAGGAGACTATTTACACAAATGTCAAGTCCTATTTTATCTATGAGTAAGAAAAATACCAGCATTCTAAAATCAGACTTTAGCATATCAGGGGCTGTGTGTATATAACTTCTAGAATTTCTTCAATCAAAAGATTACTGACATTTTTCTCATTTCTCCACAAAACTTTTTATTTTTTGTAGTACCCACTGAAATCACCTTGGCAAGCTGATTCGAATGAATATACACAACACATGTTTTTGAGTTGAAATAAGAAAACTCTTCTCTTGCTGAACACGACATGCCCTGTCTTAGCAAACAATGTAGATCCAGATCAGTTGGCTTCTGAAGAAGCCAACTGATCTGGATCTGCACTCTTTGTCACTAACTATGTGAATTTCTATCAAAAACTCGTATCAAGTAATCTGGCTGGAAATTGGAAGTGGGCGTGGTATCTTAGTTTATTCAGCAAGGCAAGGGTTAAATATCTAGGGATTCAACTTATCTAGAGCTATGGACAATCTGTGTATGAATGGCTTTCTTTATAAATATTTCACAAAAAACATCATTGAAACATTGGTGTCTATAATATATTTACATAAAAAGAAGATTTATATCTAGAACATACCATATTTACCCCAAGTTGTGGGACAGACAGGTCAAAGCAAACAGTGCAGACCCAGATCAGATGCCATAGAATATGGCATCTGCTCTGGGTCTACCCTCTTTACCATGCATCCAGCAAGTTTTAGACACATTAACAGGTATGAAAATGCACTTGTTGAAATTTTAGGTCAAGTATGTTAAGGAGTCCAGGGGTTGCAATATTTTGAGTAAATAGAGTACTAATTAGCTATATAGGTATATAGAGTCACACATATACAGAATTCAAACAATAGTTTGTTTCAAAAAGGCATAACTTGTTTATGGATAAACATGGAAAACCTTTATAGGCTTACACTAAAGCAGCTTAACATACATGTTTGAAGATTAACCCTTGTCCTGCTGAATAAACTAAGATGCCATGCCCACTTCTAATTTTCAGCCGATCAGGTTACTTTATCCAGATTGTTGCTATAAATTTGCATACTTGATGCCAAACAGTGCAGATCCAGATCTGTTGGCTTCTTCAGAAGCCAACTGATCTGGATCTACACTGTTTGCAAAACAGGGTATATCCGGGTTCAGCAGGACAAGGGTTAAAATTCATAGCACTAGTTAAAGCGCTTTTTTCAACCCAAAAGTATTGATATTTTCCTTATTTCTCCACGAAAACATATGTTGTGTGTACTCATTAGAAGCGCCTCGCCGAGGCGCTTCTAATGAGTATCCACAACATATGTTTTCACACCACAACATATGTTTTCGTGGAGAAATAAGAAAAATATTTACCAGATACCGTCCCTTATCTAGACCTATGTTAAATTGAGACAAGCTGTGGAAAACCTATATTATTCTACAAGCAAAAAGAACCCAACTAGCCTGTGTATCCATTCCATCCAGTCAGTCATTCTCTGATTTCTTGTAGATCGAGTCATAGCTCTAGATAAGGCACCTTTTTTTGGACTAAAATGTGTTGATATTCTTTTTTTTTTTTCCTCTAAACGTATGTTGTTTGTTTGTGTTGAGGTTTTACGGCCCAGTCAACCCAATGGGGTCATATCGAGCGCGGTCAGTTTACCTAACCACACGTTTACTGGGCAGGCATAGTCCTCTAAGCGGTTAACCAGTATTGTGCACATTCTTTCGCCAGAAACTGACAACTGCCCTTCTTGAATCAGCGGAATGGAGAGAATGACTGTAGAAAATATTTCATGATCAATCTCCACGAAAGAATGTTGCCAACCTCGGCGGGGGTTGAACCCGCGACCTCCTGGTCTCCAGTCAGACGGCGCATCCAACTGAGCCACCAAGGCTGGCAAACGTATGTTGTGGGTACTCATTAGAAGTGCCTTGCTGAGGCACTTCTAATAAGTACCCAAAATGTACGTTTTTGTGGAGAAATCAGAAAAATATTATGTGGATACCCCTGGGACACCCCTCTTATCTGAAGTTATGTATAGACCATCAATACCAACTCAGATTGCCTGGATATGCATGGTGGACTAGTAGTCTTTGGTCTTCAAGTGCCGAGTAATGTTATTTTTCTGGACCTCTCTCTCTCTCAAAATTGGTTCAAGGTTTAAATGGATTAAAAAAAGCTTTCATTCACATCTGACACTAAAGAATAAAAACAAAGGATCAGGTATTTCATGTAATCTTTAGAATTGATCTATTTTAGATACTCTTGCTTGTCATATTTATAAGCAACCACAAGCCAAAAAAAGTGTACCTTATTAAAGAAAATACTATGTATAAACCATAAGTCCAGATAAACAGAATAAAAACTGTTTAATGAGTGGCAAACAGTGTAGACCCTAATCAGACCCCACAATCTGCAGCATCTGATCTGGGTCTAGACTGTTTCTCAGGCTTGTCTGTAAGAATACTTAGGACAAATGTGGCATTTGAAAGGTAATCATTATAGAGCTTGTGGGTACTCACTGTAAGCCCCTCTAGGATCCAAGTTTGAGTCCCGCTCATGACACAACTCTTACCAAAATGACTAAAATACTGTTATGGGATGTTTAAATATACATACAACACATGGTAATCAAACTTTATTAGCATATACAAATTATGAAACTACATTTACAACACTCCATAGGTCACTATAAGGGCCCAGTTGTTCGAAGTATTGTTAGCTTAACAATCTTGTCGATAACAAACTTGTTTGTTGTAGCTAAGGTATTTTCAAATACACAGATATTTTTGCTGCAAAAATGTGAGTACATGCAAAAGCTACTCACATTTTTTCAGCAAAAATATCAATGTATTTGCCATATTTCAGGGTAGAAATTTTAATGCCATGTTAGCTAACAACTTTGTTAAGTTTTGAACAACTGGGTCCAGGCTGTTTATCCTTGTGGGATACTTTGTGTCATCTCCCAGAGAAAGAGATAAAAAGGATAGAAGAGCTTTTGAATGTGTTAGGGTTTAACAACAATTCAACCCTTTTGGGTCATTTTGTGTCAACTCCCTGAGAAAGGGATAACTAGAGCTGGTGTTTGTAAAACACTATGCCCCCAACTGCCTGACTCTAACACTGTTTGACTCCAACACTGCTTAGCCATGACGGTAACAACAGTACAAATATATGATTTCAATGTTATTTTATCAAAGGGAAATAACTCTAAAATAGGAGATGATTGGGATAAGAAAAAAATATGGATCACCTATTTTTTCATGAGGAATCAAAACATGAAATTTCAAAACATTAGCATACATGGTTCTAAACTTATGCTATACACAATAAAGCAACGACATTAAATGGCCCGAAATTGCGAAGGGCCTTAACTCCAACATTTCATTTAATTGGTTCAAAATTTATTCAGGTGATCTCCTCCTCAATCCCAATCAGTATACCAAATATCATGGCTCTAGCTTAAATACTTTTTGAGATATCTTGCTGAAAAAGTCAAAATGCCTAGAACTACAAAGGGCCATAACTACATCAATTTTTCATGGAATTCCCTAAAAACCAAACCAGGTAATCTCCACATCATCCCCAATCAGCATATAATATTTCAAGACCCTAGCTTAAGTGCTTTTCGAGAAATCTTGCTGACAAGGTCAAAATGAGCAGAACTGCAAAGGGCCGTAACTTTATCAATATTTTCATGGAATTCTCTCAAAATATAATCGGGTAATGTACACATCATTCCCACTCATTGTATCGAATTTCAAGAACCCAGCTTAAATACTTTTCAAGATATCTTGCTCACAAGATTTAATTCTGATTTTTTTCAAAGGAGCATAACTTTAAATAAACATGCTAGACAAGAAACAAAATACGGGTCGGCTATTTTTTCATTGGGAACCCAAATATAAAATTTCAAAACCCTAGCGTGCAGGGTTCTTAAGATATGGCATGCACAAAAAAAGCTTGATGAACGGACAAACAGTCGGATGGACAAATGAAGGCAAAATAATATGCCCCATCAATTTCATTCGAAACTGGGGGCATAATCAGGTCATCTACTCATCGCTACCAATCTATTCATCAAGTTTCAAGGCTCCAGCTTCAATAGTTTTTGAGATATTTTGTTCACAAGGGAAACATGCCCAAATTTACAAAGGGCCATTACTTATGAAATATTTTTCAGAATTTACAAAAAAATTAATCAGGTCATCTACTCATCATTACCAATCAATTCACCAAGTTTCAAGTCTCTAGCTCTAATAGTTTTTGAGATATTTTGCTGACAAGATAAAAATGCCCAAAATAACAAAGGGGCATAACTCAAGAAGTATATTTCAAAATTTCTTCAAAAGTTAATCAGGTTGTCTACTCATCACTACCAGTCTATTCATCAAGTGTCAAGGCTCTAGTTCCAACAGTTTTTGAGATATTTTGCTGACAAGGTAAAATTGCCCAAAATTACAAAGGGCCATAACTCATGAAGTATTTTTCAGAATTTCTTCCAAAATTAATCAGGTCATTTACTCATCACTACAAATCCATTTACTAAGTTTCAAGGCTCTAGCTCTAACAGTTTTTGAGATATTTTGTTGACAAGATAAAAATGCCTAAAATTACAAAGGGGCATAACTCAAGAAGTATATTTCAAAATTTCTTCAAAAGTTTATCAGGTTGTCTACTCATCACTACCAGTCTATTCATCAAGTTTCAAGGCTCTAGCTTCAATAGTTTTTGAGATATTTTGCTGACAAGTTAAAAATGCCCTAAATTACAAAGGGCCATAACTCATGAAGTGTTTTTCAGAATTTCTTCAAAAGTTAATCAGGTCATCTACACATCACTACAAATCCATTTACTAAGTTTCTAGGCTCAAGCTCTAACAATTTTTGAGATATTTTGCTGACAAGGTAAAAATGCCAGAAATTACAAAGGGCCATAACTCAAAAGGCATTTTTCAAAATTTCTTCAAAAGTTAATCAGGTTGTCTACTCATCACTACCAGTCTATTCATTAAGTTTCAAGGCTCTAGCTCCAACGGTTTTTGAGATATTTTGCTGACAAGATAAAAATGCCCAAAATTACAAAGGGCCATAACTCATGCAGTATTTTTCAGAATTTCTTCAAAAGTTAATCAGGTCATCTACTCATCACTACAAATCCATTTACTAAGTTTCAAGGCTCTAGCTCTAACAGTTTTTGAGATATTTTGCTGACAAGGTAAAATTGCCCAAAATTACAAAGGGCCATAACTCAAGAAGTATTTTTCAAAATTTCTTCAAAAGTTAATCAGGTTGTCTACTCATCACTACCAGTCTATTCATCAAGTGTCAAGGCTCTAGTTCCAACAGTTTTTGAGATATTTTGCTGACAAGGTAAAATTGCCCAAAATTACAAAGGGCCATAACTCATGAAGTATTTTTCAGAATTTCTTCAAAAATTAATCAGGTCATTTACTCATCACTACAAATCCATTTACTAAGTTTCAAGGCTCTAGCTCTAACAGTTTTTGAGATATTTTGTTGACAAGATAAAAATGCCTAAAATTACAAAGGGGCATAGCTCAAGAAGTATATTTCAAAATTTCTTCAAAAGTTTATCAGGTTGTCTACTCATCACTACCAGTCTATTCATCAAGTTTCAAGGCTCTAGCTTCAATAGTTTTTGAGATATTTTGCTGACAAGTTAAAAATGCCCTAAATTACAAAGGGCCATAACTCATGAAGTGTTTTTCAGAATTTCTTCAAAAGTTAATCAGGTCATCTACACATCACTACAAATCCATTTACTAAGTTTCTAGGCTCAAGCTCTAACAATTTTTGAGATATTTTGCTGACAAGGTAAAAATGCCAGAAATTACAAAGGGCCATAACTCAAAAGGCATTTTTCAAAATTTCTTCAAAAGTTAATCAGGTTGTCTACTCATCACTACCAGTCTATTCATTAAGTTTCAAGGCTCTAGCTCCAACGGTTTTTGAGATATTTTGCTGACAAGATAAGAATGCCCAAAATTACAAGGGGCCATAACTCATGCAGTATTTTTCAGAATTTCTTCAAAAGTTAATCAGGTCATCTACTCATCACTACAAATCCATTTACTAAGTTTCAAGGCTCTAGCTCTAACAGTTTTTGAGATATTTTGCTGACAAGGTAAAATTGCCCAAAATTACAAAGGGCCATAACTCAAGAAGTATTTTTCAAAATTTCTTCAAAAGTTAATCAGGTTGTCTACTCATCACTACCAGTCTATTCATCAAGTTTCAAGGCTCTAGCTTTAATAGTTTTTGAGATATTTTGCTGACAAGATTGCATCCATATTTATTCAAAGGGCCATAACTCAGAAAAGGGGCATAATCCTGTCAAGAAAAAAAATACGTGTCAGCTATTTTTTCATGAGGAATCCATATATGAAATTTCAAAACAGTAGCATTCACGGTTTTAAAGTTATGCTATGCATCAAAAAGCGTGACGAACGGACGGACGGAAGGACGGACGGACGGACGGACGGACGGACGAACAACCCAGAAGCAATATGCCCCTCCAACTTCTTTGAAGTTGGGGGCATAAAAAGGACAGAAGAGCTTTTGAATGTGTTGGGGTTTAACAACACGTCAACCCTTTTGGGTCATTTTGTGTCGTCTCCCAGAGAAAGGGAGAAAAGAGACAGAGGAGATAGTAGAGGAGATGAAAGAGAGGGACAGGGAAGAAAGAGGAACAGGAATGAAAGCGAAGAAACAGAAGAAATAAAAACATTCCCCCTCTACCCTTACCTGCTACAAGGATAGCAGGCCTTGCCCAATTGTAGCCAATATCAGCTGGATGCCCCGGTGACATAGGATACACAACATCTTTGCCACACCCGACCACCCCCGAACAGAAGAGCTAGTAGAGAGGAAAGAAAAAGAGGAATCTTGCTGACATGCTAATCAGTATCCACAATGTATGTTTTTGTGGAGCAATATCAACCCTGGTCCTGCTGAACCTGGATATGCCAAGACTTTGCAAAAAGTGTAGCTCCAGATCAATTGGCCTCTTCGGAAGCCAACAGATCTGGATCTGCACTGTTTGTCATTAAGAACATGAATTTGTATCAACAACCTGGATCAAGTAATCTGATTGGCTGAAAATTTGAAATGGGTGTGGCATCTTAATATATTTGGCATGGCAAAGGTTAAAAAAATACTCATACTATATAGCTGTGACATTGGAAAGAAATTCTCAAAAGGGCCATATATAACATCAACATAACCCACCACCAAAAACTCTTATAAGGTAAACTTACAGATGTTATATATTTGGTATTTTCCCAGCAACAGGGTTTGACATTTCACTCAAATTCTCCTTCAAGATTATGAAAATAAATGTTAAACATTTCAGGGTGAGATGATGTGTTTATCTGCACTATCTCCGAAGGTGAATAGCTATATAAGAAATATTTGCAAAGCGAGACGACTTTTGCAGACAGGAGCTTGACTCTCCTGTGTTTGAAACCTTTAAAAATGGAAGCAACTCTTAAAAGATTTGATTGTGTTGGGGTTTAACGACACGTCAACCCTTGTGAGTCATTTTGTGTCGCCTCCCAGAGAAAGGGAGAAAAGAGATATAAGAGATAGCAGACTTGGGATGAAAGAGAAGAACAGGGAAGAAACAGGAAAAGGAATGAAAGTGAAGAAACAGAAGAAATAAAAACATTCCCCCTCTACCCTTACCTGCTACAAGGGTAGCAGACCTTGCCCAACTGTAAGCCAATATCAGTTGGACGCCCCGGTGACGAAAGGTACACGACACCTCTTAAAAGAAAGGGAGCAAATTCTTTCTTTAAACAGTAGCCAGTAAGAAGGAAGACAAATATCTCAGAGTTATTCCCCTTGGTGTATCCATTTCCTATTCTCCCATTCCCCTTTATTTTAAAAAAATAAAAAAATAAAAAAATAAAAAATCAGTATAAAATAAAATACTGTCTGCCAATATTAAAGGTTGATGCTGGAGCTAATTTTGATATAAACTTACTTTTATTGTCTGAATATACTATTTCCAAATGAAATTAAGCTGCCCTGGTTTGCTATAAAATGCTTCTGAGGACAGCAATAAAGGGTTACAAGAAAAATTATTGTCTAAGTAGGTAGTTTTCTAACCTGGCTACATAGCCAAGTTAGATAAAGGGAGATAAACTAATTACTTTAAAAGTTTTTTGGTATATTTGTATTTTTTTGTATTGTTATGATAAGCATATTTCTTTCACAATGAGTGTGCACATTATTCGGAACCTTAGTGACAGCATGAATTATTTTCATGAAACTTAGAGTGTCAGAATGCTTATTCTAATTAATTTTATGGACAATATAATTACCAAAACAACAGTCTGGGAAAATCAGTTCGAAACAGAAGTGAAGCTCTTGTGATTTTCATTGCATTGTATCGAACTTTAAAAAACAAAATAAAATACAATTGTACTTGGGCAAGACATTTCCACTTGCATTGCCTGCTGAACCTGGATATACTTTGAAAACAGTTTAGATCCAGATCAGTTGGCTTCTGAAGAAGCCAACTGATCTGGATCTGCACTGTTTGTCACTCAGCATGTGACTTTATATCAACAGTCTGGTTGACAAGAAGAAATGGGTGTGGCATCTTAATTTATTCAGCCTGACAAGGGTTAAAGTGCCAAGCAAAACAGCAGCAGATACGGTTTTCATTCTTTTTTCTTTTTTTTAAAGAAAATTAGCCTTGACATTCTCTTTGAAAACTGAAAAAAAAAATAAATAAATAAATAAAAATGTTTTGCTTGGTGCTTGAAGGGTCCAGCCATATCCTTACACACGTACAGCATCAAAATATAATTTGTTTGTTTTTTTTTTGTTTTGTTTTTTTGTTTTGTTTTTTTTTTTGCACCAACACATATCAATTATGAGGCAATTCCCCATTAGATATGTTTTCACACTGCATCGCTAATTTCGTAATTCTGCCATCATCTGAAAACTTGCAATAATTAGAGTATTCCAAACTTAATCATTCTGAAGTACCATATTTCTCTGACATTTTAACCCTTATCCTGCTGAATAATTCAATTAGCGACACCCATTTCTGACTATCAGCCAATCAGATTACATCATATAATGTTTTTGTTCAAATTAGCAAACTGAACGACAAACAGTGTAGATCCAGATCAGATGGCTTCTGAAGAAGCCATCTCATCTGGATCTACACTGTTTGTTTGCAAAGGTAGGGGTTGTCGTGAACATCAGGAGAAGGGTTAAATAGACACTCCATGTTATAAAATGTATATTAAAAGGTAACAACTCCTGCCAGTCAGTGTTTGTAAAAGTATTCCGAACAATATTAATGGCTGGTCAGGATGGCTCAACTGGATGCACATCCAGCTGGTGATCAGGAGGTTGCAGGTTTGATCCCCACCAGATTGGCAACATTCTTTCGTGAAGATTTGATCATCAAAATATTTTCTAAGGCCATTCTCTCCTTTCTGCTGATTCAAGAGGGGCAGTTGTCAGCTTCTAGCATAAGAATGTGCACAAAACTGGCTTACTGCTTATAGGACTAAGCCTGCCCAATAAAAGTGTGGTTAGGTAAACTGACTGCGCTCAACATGACCCCATTGGGTTGTCTGGGCTGTAAAACCTCAACACAAACAAACAACCAATATCAATGCTTATCAGCAAGCTGGATAAATATTTCAGATGACAATTTTAAATATTTTTCTTACTTTTCCCAGAAAATTGGCTTTGACATATCATGCAAACTGTCTCATGTCAAACCTTATTTTCTGGAGAACATAGTAAAAATACATTGGACCCTCCACAAACCATCACCTTTCAATAATAGGCACCTCCTTATAACAATCACTTTCCTGACTTCTCAAAATATTGTTTTACTATATATTTTAACCCTTGTCATGCTGAATAAATTAAGATGCCACGCCCACTTCTAATTTCCAGCCAATCAAATTATTTGATCCGGGTTTTTGATAGAAATTCACATATTTAATGACAAACAGTGCAGATCCAGATCAGTTGGCTTCTGAAGAAGCCAGCTGATCTGGATCTACACTGTTTGCTAAGACAGGGCATGTCGTGCTCAGCAAGAGAAGGGTTAACCAATCTACAAACACCACTTCCCTACAACAGCCAGTGTTGTTATAAAGAACTACACTGTATCATCAAGGAATCTGCCCAAACAGTGCTAATGGTTGAAGATGTCACTGACTACTTCTTTACTCCAAGTATTAGGTCAGACAGGCCCGAGCAAACACTCTAGACCCAGATCAGATGCCACAAATGAGGGTCTAAGCAGGGTCTGCACAGTTTTCCACTCATTCACCAGTTCTGAAACCTATCGTAGGTAGTAGAATAGACTTGTTGAAATTTTAGGACAAGTATGATAAGGGGTCTGGAGTGATCCCTAAAAGGATACCGGGTAATTGGTAAACGGTGCAGACTTGGATCAGATGCTGCAGAATGCGGCATCTGATCTGGGTCTCCACTGTTTGCAAATACTTTAGCTATTTTTCTCCTGGAATCTCTAAATGTCCAGATGTACCTAAAATTGAAATCGGACTTCCAATATATAGTATGGGGGAGTCTATTCAGTCTACAATGGGCTGTGTAAGAATACTTTATGGTCAATACAGTGTGTTGCCTGGTCAGTGCATGTTGCCTGGTCAGTGCATGTAAAGTTTGAGCTAACTCTTTCCATGCTAGTGACGACTTTTGTCATCTGTTGATAACCTTTGCAAACAGTTTGGACCCAGACCAGGCCTGACAAAATGTTAGGCCTGATCTAGATCCAAACTGTTTGACACTCTGATGGTATTCCTGAAAGATTTTTTTTGAAAAAGTTAATTAAAAAAAAAAAATCCACAGACGACAAAAATACATGCAATATTACCCAGCATGCACAGAGCTAAAAGAGGTTCAATGCTAGAAAAGTGAGACAAACCTTGAAAGTGGTAGAAGGGCAGCATGTCTCTGTGTGGGAGTAACACTTGATGATCTGTCCGGGTAACCAATCCTAACTGGGCCACTGGTCCGTGGGCTCATACCAACAATCTCAAGATGCAACATGCTTCTTACTCCATTTTATGTCATCCAGAATAGACTTTCAAACTTGGTGAATACCTTTATATCACATTTTGAACTTTATTCTTATCAAGGCTCAAATTTTGAAACTGAAGAAGAGTATTAATTTTCCTTTAATTCAAATCTGGCACCTATTTAGAATCTTTATATTATTATTCAGTTATCATAATGACATATAACTTCTCCAAATCTTTTGTTTACTTTTTGTATTTGTTTATTCCCTTGACCTTACGAAACCCAACAACACAGAATAATGCTTGATATAAATTATCCTTGATAAGAAATAGATTCTATATATGTAAATACACCTTTATTTACAAATCCATTCAAACACACAATAATATTCTCATTTAAAACATTTTGTTCCAATATTTTTAGCCATGGAAGAACATGTAAATAGAATGATACACAGTTTGTTACCAAATATTAATGCAACAAGCCAGAGAAATAATATTCCAACTCAGTCCACTTATCACTAACAGTTCAAACAATAATACATTAAAAAAATATATTTAACTTCCTTCATATCTCTGAATCTAAAACACCATATGAATTTCAGAGAGGTAATATAAAACACCCTAGCAATCAATCAATCAATCATAACAGAGCAAAGCAATTTCAATTGAAACATTGATATACAAATATGGCCTGATATACACTTCATTACAGAACTACTGTCACCATTCTAAGCATATAAACATTTATTTCCGATTCACCAATTTCAGTGTAAAGAACCTTAAAACCATATCTACATATTCAATAGTTATATCAGGGTTAGAGACAAACACTTTACTTTAAAGAATATTCTTCTTATTTCTCCATAAAAAAAAACAAAAAAAACAATTATTGTAGCACTTCACCAGTACTGTCTCACCGAGGTAATTCAAACACCATCATTTCACAATATATTCTTGTGGCATGACATAAAAAATCATTAGTTTTTCACCTTAATCCCTCAAATACCAACTTATCTAGTAACCAGGTTATTCCAATCCTCTTTAGTTAGTGCTAGAATAGTGTTAATCTTTTTGCAGTCCTATGACTTCACACTAAACCCAAATACACAATAACAAAATAGGTTTAAAATAGATCTACCTATAAATTGAAATAGCATTAACAGTTCCTAAATGATTAGCAGTTTGCTTAAAGATCTTCTTAGTGCTAAAAGGGCCATTCTAGAACTGCAGAACAGCTTCAGAAGCAGATCCAATGACATTCCAGTTTTACTTATATTTGTACCAATTGAAAATAAAAACGTGAAACGATAATACCCCACTATTATCATTTCACGGGCAGTTAACTCTATCAAAAACTGAGGAAATTGGCCCATTAGCAATATTGCCCAAACCAAATCTCCACAATATCAATGCACATATCAAGTTTGGTGAAAATCCATTGAGATTTTCTCAAGTTATTGTCCTGAAACAAAAATACAGATGTGTTGTAGGCAGATAACTCTGTCAAAAATTGATAACAATTGTCGTTTATAAGCTATCCCAAAGCAGATCTCTACAATATCAAAGCACATACCAAGTTTAGTGAAAATTCATTGATATTTACTCAAGTTATCGTCAGGAAACGAAAATACAGACATGTTGCAGGCAGAAAACTCTGTCAAAAATTCATAAATTTTGCCCATTAGCAATCACAAATCAGATCTCCACAATACCAATGCACATACCAAGTTTGGTGAAAATCCAGATATTTATTCAAGTTATTGTCAGGAAATGAAAGTCTGGATGTGTCATGGGCAGATAACTGTCAAAAATAGAGGAAATTTGCCCATTAGCAATCCAAAACCAGATCTCCACAATATCAGTACACATACAAAGTTTGATAAAAATCCATTGACATTTACTCAAGTTATCATCCGGAAAGGAAAATACGGACAGGTGGATGGACACACTACAGATGGACAGATGGACATACAGACACGAACATGAAACCATGATACCTCGTCACTATCCAGAGGCTGCTCGAAGATGCACCTCCCTCCCCAACTCACATATTTATTCTAAAATTTGAACCAGTCCATCTGACTATCTGGTGTAAAGCCAAATGTCATACAACTTGTATATGACTTTTCCACACGTAACATAAACACAAACAGACTGTTGTTCTAATACCGTTTATACATTAACTTCACTTAATATTACTTTAGATAAAGAAAGTCTCATGAAATATAGAAAATTGATAGGACAGACCTTAGGGCAGTAAGATGTCAAGGGTGTATACCCTCAGTGTTCGGCTGTCCGTTTCTCATGTAATGAAGACCTAATGGTCTTCAGATAAATTTGATGTTTCCTCATCATTTTACATCTGAAATATTTCTTTACTTCTGGAGGTTTTACTGGGATGTGACTGTTGATAACTGTGCAGTATCCTACTGTATATACTGGTACCAGAATAAGTCATGGTCTGGCTGCATAAAGAAGTGGTGAAGTAAGTAGTATTACAGCCTTTCAACAGTATTTCAGTTAACCCACTGTAGACTGAATAGATTCCCCCACACTTTATAATGGAAGAGTCCAATTTCAATTTTAGGTATGCCTAGCAATGTGATTTAGATATTCCTAGAGTAAAATGGCTTAACTATTAAAATTTTGAGAACAGTGAAGACCCTGATCAGATGCCACATTCTGCAGTCTGATCTGGGTCTGCACTGTTTGCCAATTACCTTTTAGGAGCCTCCAGACTACAATGGGTTAACCTTTAAGTGAAGAAGACATTCAAGTTTGTTTTTTGTTTGTTTGTTGTTTTTTTTTGTTTTTTTTTTTTATATATATATATATTCTTATTTTATTTTTCTGAGAAAATACAGCTCTTTATCTTCACTACAGTAGGTGTAAGTGCCATGTGGTGGCGGCAAACATTTCCCTGTATTTCCCTATAGTGTAGTTTACACTATCTGGTCCTTAGACTGGCTCCAGACTCCAGTGACTAAATATTTTTCTTATAATCCTGTTTGATAATCCACTAAAATAAAACCAAAATAATATCATGACTTATAATAAAGGCTGGTCACTAGTGACCAGCCTTTATAGTCATGATATTATTTTGATTTTGACCAGCCTTTATAGTCATGATATTATTTTGGTTTTATTTTAGTGGAGGCCACAATAAATTAATAATTAGATTCTCATTTATTTTTTTTTTTTTTTTGTTCAAAATGAGGGCCGGGGTGAAATTTTATTTTTTTATTTTTCAGGACTGCGCAGAAATTGAAGATGGGTGGCTAAAATTATATTTATTGGCTACAAATCACCTGTATTTGGTGAATAAAGAATAGTTTTTCATAATTCCAATGTATTATGAAAAAACAAATGTTGTGCGTAAAATCAGAATAGCCTTGAAAAAAAAATACATGTGGCATACGTCTATATTGAAAGCTGAAGAAAGTTAATATATCTATAATCAAATACCCACTTTTTTCTGTTTCTCTGAGAATGCTGTTGGACAAAATAAAAGTCATCAATTTATTCTGTTCTTTGTGATTTTTCCTTTCCTATCAAATGCTCTCTCTTTTGTATGAACGGTTTTTACTTGTCAAACACAGTTCACAAATGGCATATATTTTTTTATCTCCCAGCAGTTGCCTCGATTCTTGCTGACTGGGAAACCTGCACCGCTTTATCGATCGCCCCTGAATTAAATACATTGTGGAGATCGAGAAGATTTTGGGTATCGCAGGCTTTAAGCCCATACCAGTCTTTTATTACAGTTTAAGTGGCAATGATTTTCACTATCACAAATGCTATTTTCAACGTGTTTTATAATCTGGATTCAAAACTGAAAGTAGAAATTGACTGGTTGTCTGACCGGATACAAGTTATAACGAAATGCATTAGCAACAGGAATCCAGTACATCTGGAACAATAACGGATACTGACGGAACTTGCCGATCAGCAAACCTATAAGACATTTTGATAAAAAAAAATGAACATCGGAGCAGTACTTGAGGCGGGGGTTAAAAATTGAGACGGGCGGTAATGAGAATCTAACAATTAATTTATTATGGACTCACTAAACAGATTATAAGAAAAAAGAAAAACAGTTAGTCACTGGAGACTGGAGCCAGTCTATCTGGTCCTTTGTGATCACTGAGCCCATTCCAGAATTTTGTAAAATTTATACAAGTCACTGATGGGACCTAATTGGGCAAAACTAGCTAGTCTGGCCTAGTAAACTTTTTTTGTTATCATATCATTAGGTTCTCATGCAAGTTGACCTAATAAATAAGCATTATGAGGGAATAAATTCTTTATACAATTTGTCCAAAGAAGACTAAATAAGAGGTAATTAAATGGCAGTGGTGAAAATCAATCAAATACACATTTAATTTGTAAACATTGGACAATAATAAATGGATTTTCTTTATATCATTATTTTATTTATAAATGATTTGTATACCTTTCCCTGATACCTGTTTACTTTGTATTGGTTCAATGGCATACCTGGGGATGTCACTATATATAACTCTACTGAAGTCATAGTTGAACCCTTCCAGCACCGCAGATCAAAACAGACACATGTGCAGACAGTGCAGTCCCTGACTGAGAGGACTTGTAATAAGCCAACCTGATCAAAACAGACACCTATGCAAGCAGTGTAGATCCAGATGAGACTGCTTGTAACTAGCCATCTCATCAGGATCTACACTGTTTGCCTAACACCCGTTTGCATCAAATAATCTTTCCCATTCAAACTTGGAAAAGAAGGATCTACAGTCGAACTTGGAATGGCTCGTTTACCATGGCTAATTCAAACTCGTTTTTGAGTCCCTACGAAATTCTTCCGATAGCTCAAGAAAACAAATATTTAAGGAAATTTTCTTATTTTATCATGAAATTGTATGTTGTGTGTACTCATTAGAATTGGCCTCTTCGAGGCGATTCTAATCAGTACACTCAACATACAATCACTGTGTAGAAAATCGAAAAGATTTCCCTAAATTATCGCTTTCTGCTTCCTGAACTGGTGGCATGATTAACCCTCAGTGGCTCGAACTACCCATGTCTCGAACGAATTTCCATGGTCCCAGAGATGTTCAAGCCATTGAGGTTTGACTGTATTTCAGAAACTCTGGGGTGAAAGGGTAATGCTTAGAGCATCTGTCATGCTTAGAGCTTCTCTATAAATATAATATTTCTGCAAATGAGAAGATTGCCTACTGCTTCAATTGGGTACAGATATACAGTCGAACTTCAATGACTCAAACATCTTTGGGACCATGGAAATTTGTTCGAGACATGGGTAGTTCGAGCCACTGAGGGTTAATCATAGCGCAAGGTCAGAAGGCAAATGCAAATAATCTAGGAATGTCTTTTCCATCTTCTATAAAATAATGGTATGTTGAGTGTACTCATTTGAATTGCCTCAATGAGGCAATTCTAATGTGTACAAACAACATACATTTTCATGATAAAATAAAAAAATTTCCCTTAAAATCCCAAAATATTTGTTTTCTTTAGCTATCGGAAGAATTTCCTAGGGACTCAAAAACTAGTTCGAATCATCCACGGTAAACAAGCCATCTGTGTTCCAGCCATCGAGGTTATACTGTAATAGCCAAAGCAGGTTGGGAAGAGCTCACAAGATCTGAGTTTACGGCTCCCTATGCCGATGGAGTTCACTAGGCAAAAATGGTTAGTAGTTCAGTCCTTTCCACTTATTCTTTGGTATTAACTTAGACGATGTTGGCTCCCCGAAACCCCCATTTATCCTTCTAAGATCCTTGGATAGAAAAACAATCATCTTGAATAATATTGATACTTTTGTTACTGCTAATTAATTATTTCTCTTACGGAACTTTACCCAGATTCCTATGCTTGGTTTTCCTTCAATGATCAGGCAACTGATAACTTATAATAGAATATGTAAGAAGGGGGTGTCAAAAATCTTCTGTTCTTAGAGAATTATATTAGCTAAAAGTGAATAGCAGAAATATAATCTGGGAAGTCGCCATTTAAATCTTGGGTCGAAAAGTCGTATCTTTATGTTAGGAAATATAGGGACTAAATGTTGTAATATAAATAATAAAGTTGGCACGGACAAATACTATTGTGTTTTATATTAAACACCAAAGTTATTTAGTAGACCTAGCGTTAAGGCGACCAAACCCGACTAGAACGATCATGGTTAGAGTGAGCCTGGAGCATACACCAGAGCTTGATATTGAACCTGGGACTTATTGATAGCCAGACCTTGCGGTTGGCTATGTCGGTCTGCTATGTCACAACAGATTCACTAGCTGCTGATGTGTCTAAAACTAGCTGAATGAGTGATAAACAGTGTAGACTGATGCCACATTCTGAGACATCTGATCTGGGCTACACTGTTTGCTCAGGCCTACCTATCTGATTACTGAGAATAAATAAGACACACAGTAGCCAATGATTCTTTAAGCAGACAGTGATGGCCTTAGTCAAACTGTAGATGTGTAGGCAGATCCGGGCCCTGACTGTTTGTACACCACAACCTCTTTATAACACTATTGTTGGGGTCCATAGCATAAACCATGTTAGTTAAGCAACCATGTTATATCCAAACAATAATGTATAAATTATATTGAAAAATGACCATTTATGGTCATTTTTCAATATAATCTATACATTTCTGGGATCTATCTTTGAACCGTGTTATATCAAAAACCGTGTTATCACGAGCTGTGTTATAAAGAGTTTGTAGTGTATATGCCTGAAGACACATAATCACTTCAAATCATCAATTCGTACAAACTTTTAACCCTTAAAATGCCAAGAAAACCTGCATCTGAAAATGTCGTCTGTTCATGTCTGCTGAATAGTTTTGCAAATTTTTCAAACCAATTTTACATACAGGCAAACAGTGCAGACACTGATCAGACTGCTCCTAGGGGAGCAGTCTGATCAGGGTCTGCACTGTTTGCAAAAATAAAATTTAAAATCACAAGCAGATGACAAAGCAGACAACAATTGTTGTGACTGGCAGTTTAAGGGTCAATCCTTCTGTAACTTAATAAAATTGTCCCAACTGTTTCAGAGGCTTTTTTTGAAAGCTGGGTGATAACAAATAATAGCACCACAAGCACAATTCCCCACCATAGCAATTATTTGTTTATGTATTAAAGTTATTGTTGCGAAAATAACTGGAAAGAAAATGACGGAGGGACAGATAATAATCCTAAACCAGATCTTGATAATATCAATGGACAGTAGTGCTGTGTACCGGTACACGGTTTTATCAGAAAACCAGTATTTGAGGTTTGATAGATATACCAAATCGAATATTCCTTTATCAAACAAAATGTTGAAACTCTGAGAAGCTGAAAATGTGTTTTATAGGCTAAAATATGTTTCATGTGTCCAAAACAATGGAAGAGAATCTTTTATTTGATTGAAATAATGCTCCCAATTGAGTTTTATAGGATCACACCCTTCCTAAAGTTACTTGAAATATTGTCAGAATTTGCACTGTGTTGATGGCAAAAGTCGGCCTTCCGCTGTATTGAAAAAGATGGTAATTCAAATTAGCCAATTTTCTGATGATAAGTACTTGATAAAACCAATAATTATAGTGTAAAACATTCCCAAAAATCCCAATCTGAATCAGCTGCAATCATTGAACAGGAGATTTCCATATCATTTTTATGCTATTTGACAGTGTGTAAAATGAGATAGGTGTGTTCATTGGCAGTGGCTGAAAAGCTAGTTGGATTCGCATACAAAATGTTTCGGCCCAATATATATGAAAAGGTAAATAAAACATTAGGGTCATACTATAAATCAAACCAAAAGATAGTTATGGTTTTATAATATCATACTGACATAGATAAGTTTTGTAATAAACCAAACATGTCCGTATTATATTGCATCACTGCTATTTGCTAGTTTTCCTTAATTTTTAGTATCAGCTGTAAACATTGCTTTATCAAAGTATGCATGTTCTATCAAAAAGCTCAATAGCATAAAATATTTTTACTTAACCACACCATCTCTAATTTTTTTGCACATTCAAAGAGTAGAACATCTTTCTTTCTTTCATTTTTTCTTGAAAAAGTATCAAACGATATATCGAATATTGATCATTTTGTATCAATACAGATATCGTATCGAAAAAATTGATCGATACCCAGCACTAATGGACAGATAACAATCCTGAACCAGATCTTGATATTATCAATGCATATAGCAAGTTTGGTTAAAAGGCCTTGTTATTTACTCAAATTATCATCCGGAAATGAAAATATGGGCGTGTCTCGGGCAGATAACTCCGTAAAAATTTGACGAAATTTGCCCATTAGCAATTCCAAAACAGATCTCCTTAAGGTCAATGCATATAGCAAGTTTGGTTAAAATCCCTTGTTATTTACTCAAGTTATCGGCTGGAAACGAAAATATGGGCGCGTCTCGGGCAGATAACTCTGTAAAAAAAAACAGACAGACACACGTGAAACCATAATACCCCACAACTATTGTGTGGCGGGTATAAAAATTAATGGAAGGCAGAACGATCACAACAGTTAATCATGAATAGCTTGTGCTGAGTCTTGTCATTGATCAAGGCAAATCATTTTTGAAGTAAAATATTCTGATATTTTTTCTTATTTCTCTACAAAAACACATGTTGTGATACTATTAGAAGTGCCTTGGTGAGGCACTTCTAATGAGTACCAATGACTATTTTCATGGACAAATAAGAAAAATATTACATGGATACTATGAAAAGCGCAAGGGATTTTGCTGACCATTACTTCTACAGTGTTGTCAGCAACTGGCTGTTCAAAAGGTTGAGATATATAATCCAAGTATCTCACCTATAATACACCAAGACCAGTGTAATCACAGCACTTGGGGATGTGATCCGGGTCAGTGCAATCAATTAAAGTTACAGATACAGCAGAGTTGGCATCAAGCAACCAAAACATTTGTTATTGTTCTGTTGTAGTTAAACCAACCAAATTCTTTAGATTTTCAGATTTAACCCTTCTCTTGCTGAACACGACATGCCCTGCCTTAGCAAACAGTGCAGATCCAGATCAGTTGGCTTCTAAAGAAGCCAATTGATCTGGATCTGCACTGTTTGTCATTAAATATGTGAATTTCTATCAAAAACCCGGATCAAGTAATCTGATTGGCTGGAAATTAGAAGTGGGTGTGGCATCTTAATTTATTCAGCATGAGAAGGATTAAGGGGAGCACTTTCAAAGGAGGCAACTATTTCAAAATTGTTTTTGCTCCTTTCTGCAAAGAGATATTCTTTAAAAAACAAAAGAATTTGCTACATTTCAGAAGGAGTTTGATGAGTAGGATAGCAAACAAGAACTCCCAAAATCTGTACTCCTTATATAAAATGGCATAAAATCTACTTATATAGTCCCCTTAACTGATTTTTTTTTTTGTTTTTATCATATGAATGATCCTGCTGATTCTCACTGCACATCTCACTCAGAATGAACAAGTAAAGTCTTCCTTGTCTAACCATAGTAACAGTTACATATTTTAACCCTTGTCATGCTGAATAAATTAAGATGCCATGCCCACTTCTAACTGTCAGCCAATCAAAGTCCTTGATCAGATTGTTGATAAAAATTCGCATAGTGAATTGCAAACAGTGCAGGTCCAGATCAGTAGCTTTTTAAGAAGCCAACTGATCTGGATCTACACTGTTTGCAAAGGCAGGGTATATCTGGGTTCAATAGGACTAGGGTTAAGAAATAATGGTGTGCCCTTGCTTTCTCATTGTACAATACTTCAGGAATTTAAAACTGAAATAAATACCAAAAAAAATAAGTGATCAAGCTATTAGATAACCTGACACCTATCATTACAGGATATCAAAAAAAGGCCATAGAAGTCCTTATAATGTCAATTTCATATCATCGAATGCATCTGAAGCATAAACGAAAACCAATGCAAAATCAAGTGCATAAACCTTTAGCAATGGCTAGGTAAAATGCGCAGGGGATTAATTGTTATATGTTCCTTATTTTTCACAGAAATTAAGGCCTGAACATTCATTTAATTTGTTTCTTAAGGAGACAATCTGATACCTTTGTAAAATCTTGTGCTTTATATTCTGTGAATCATCCGAAAATGTTTTAAAACATTATCAACAGATTAAAGGTCAAATATGACATTTCGTTATCTTGGAAGATTTCAATGATATTTGACTGTTTATCTAGAGAATGTGGTGTGCTGAAGAAGAAACAACAACAAAAAAAAACAATAGGGCTAAGATGGCCCTGTATCACTCACCTGATTACCAGATAAATTGGCCTTTCAGTTCAGGAGAAGAAGTGCAAAATAGATTTCCAAAATACCAGCCATGGTGCCTTACTGGATTTCCAATCAGAACGATTTTAGCTCTTTTTTATCTACAAGTCACCCTGATGCATTCTACAAAGTATGGAGTAAGTTGGCCTTTCTGTTCAGGAGAAGAAGCGAACAATAGATTTTTGAGATGGCAGCCATGGCAGCCATCTTGGAGTTCCAATCAGAATGATTTTAGCTATTATGATCTATTAATCACTCTGATGCTTCCTATCAAGTTTCAAGACAATCAGCCTTTTGTTCCAGGAGAAGAAGAGAAAAACATATTTTCAAGATGGTGGCCATGGCAGCCATCTTGAATTTCCCATCGGAACAATTTTAGCTATTTTTTCTCTACAAGTCAACCTGATCCTTCGTACCGAGTTTCAGGTCAGTTGGCCTTTCAGTTCAGGAGAAGTAGCTAAAAATAGATTTTAAAGAATGCAGCCATGGCGGCCATCTTGGATTTCTGATTGGAACAATTTTAGCTATTTTTGATGTACAAGTCACCCTGATGCTTCCTACCAAGTTTCAAGTCAATTGGCCTTTCAGTTCAGGAGAAGAAGGGAAAAATAGATTATCAAGATGGCCCCCCATGGCAGCCATCTTGAATTTGGATCGGAATGATTTTAGCTATTTTTGATCTATAAGTCACCCCAATGCATCCTAACAAATATCGTCAATTGGCCTTTTGATTCAGGAGAAGAAGTGAAAAATAGATTTTCAAGATGGCCACCATGGCGGCCATCTTTGATTTCTGATCGGAACGATTTTAGCTATTTTTGATCTACAAGTCACCCCAATGCTTCCTACCAAGTTTCAAGTCAATTGGCCTTTTGGTTTAGGAGAAGAAATGCAAAATGGATTTTCAAGATGGCCACCATGGTGGCCATCTTGGATTTTGGATTGGAACAATTTTAGCTATTTCAGATCTACAAGTCTCCTGATGCTTCCCACCAAGTTTTGAGTCAATTGGCCCAGGAGTGTAGGAGGAGTAGGCTTTTAAAGCATACTGTTGATGCCGCAGGATGCCAGACGGACAAAGGACATTGACCAATCACAACAGCTCACCTTGAGCACTTGGCACTCAGGTGAGCTAAAAATAACACAGCCATATACAACAAAATATTATACCTATACATATAGCCATGTTTAACGCTTAGCATGGTGGGATAATTTTCCAGCAAACAACATACTGAAATATTTTTCGTATTTTTCCCAGAAAACAGGTTTTGACCTTTCATGCCAATTGTTTCTGTGAAAATTTATAAAATTATTAATTTTTCATCTGCTGACTTAGTCCAGAGAGTGGTAAAGGTTAAAGATACAGGGACCATGTTTCTAAAATGCTGTGATTTTGTTAAAAGATATTATCTAAAGAAAATTGAGGCAATATGAAACAAGAGGCCATTTATGGTGAGTGGACACTTCTACCAAAGCTCTCTGGACTGGCCTATTTCCAATAGCAGGGTCAGGTTAGTTTTTATTACTGTATACAGAAATTCCTGAAGCTAATGCAAACAGAATAAACACTGATAAGATTCCAAGTTCTGCAGCATCTGATCTTGGTCTGCCCTGTTTGCCAATCCTTTTATGGGTTTCCAGACAAAAATGGGAGCATGCACTGTAAGCAAACTGTGTGAAGGGACAGGACATCAAAAATTAAATTTGAGCCAGCGCATGACAAAACCTACAAAAAGGCCTGTGTGACCAGCAAAGACTCAGATCAGCCTGTACATCAGGTTCTCATTCAGCCTTCTATGGACAGCCTGTAGGCTGTAGAAGGCACATGTGATCAGCGAAGACTCTGATCAGACTGTGTGGATGTGTGGACATCTACGCAGTCTGATCAGAGTCTTCGCTGGTCGCACAAGTCATATTGTAGGTTTTGTCGTGCACTGGCTGTTATCTACCTATCTAATCACTTTCAATGATCGCTTTATCTTTGAACTTTTCAAAATCTATCTAAGTCAAGGGTAAGTAATTGTTAAGATATATTTTTGATTACTGTATAAAAATTTATCCGAAGCATTAGAACAGATAGGCCTGAGCAAACAGTGTAGACCCAGATTAGATGCCACCATGATCTGATCATGGTCTACACTATTTGCCACTCATCTAGCAGCTTTTAACCCTTGTCCTGCTGAATAAATCAAGATACCATGCCCACTTCTAATTTTCAACCAATCAGGTTATTCTTCAGAAGCCAACTGATCTGGATCTACACTGTTTGCAAAACAGGGTATATCCGGGTTCAGCAGGACAAGGGTTAAACCCATTAACAAGTAGTAAAATGGACTTGTTCAAATTTCGGGATAAGTATCAGAGGAATTATTAAGGAGGAGTATTTGGTGATAATTATGGAATAATGTTATCCAGTTCTCCATAAAACATATGTTGTGGGTACTCATTAGAAACGTCTCGCCAAGGCATTTCTAATGAGTACCCACAACATATGTTTTTATGCAGAAATAAGAAAAATTATCCCAGAAGTATCACCATATACTCTGAGCATACCAGTGATAAACAGCCCTAATATTTACGTAAATCTATTTTTTTGCCCCAGACGAAAATCTGGTAATTTCAGAATACATCTTTCAGACATGTCTCAACTCTTAACCCTTGTCATGCTGAATAAATTAAGATGCCACTTCCAATTCTAATATAGGGCCAATCAGATTACTTGATCTAGGTTGTTGATACAAATTCACATACTTTATGGCAAACAGTGCAGATCCAGATCAGTTGGCTAATGAAGAAGCCAAATGATCTGGATCTATACTGTTTGCAAAGGCAAGATATATCTGGGTTCAGCAGGACCAGGGTTAATGCTTAGCACTTTGGGTAAAATTTTCACCAGACAACATAATGAAATTTTTTATTATTTTTTCCATAAAACAGGTTTGGACATTTCCTGCAACTTACATGAAATGTCAAATCCAGATTTCTGCAAAAAATAAGAAAAATATCACCAATTCGTCATCTGCTGAATTAGCCCAGAGAGTGGTAAAGGTTAAAGCACCGAACTTAAATATTAGCAGACAACAAACTAACCTTACTTACTTTCCAAGATTATAGGTCTTGACATTTTATGTAAAGCAGAAAACAGTTTAAAATAATTTTTTATACTCTCTGAAAAAATGACAGGACCTCCACAGGAGACACATACCTATTTTATAGGACATTATTCAAATAAAATATCATGCCTTATTTTATTAAAAAAAGATAAAATAAACAAAAATATTCTAAAATCTCTGCTGTTTCATGATAAGCTTAACTCTTGTCATGCTGAATAAATTAAGATACCACACTCACGTCTAATTTTTAGCCAATCAAATTACTTGATCTAGTTTGTTGCTATAAAGTCAAATATTTAATGGCAAACAGTGCAGATCCAGATCAGAAGCCAACTGACCTGGATCTACACTGTTTGCAAAGGCGGAGCATATCTGGGTTCAGCAGGACTAGGGTTAAAAAGGTTTAATACATATACTTTACCAAATCAGTAGTTTAAAATCAGTAGTAAAAAAAATGAAAAGATAATGGTTTTCAACTGTACTGACAATGTTTTCTAATCGAAGGAAATATATTCATCATGAATGATATTATATCAAAATCTTGTAGTGCAACCACCTTTTGGATGACATAAAATTGGCTGTTATAGAGAGCTGGTTGTCGCACAGAGCTTAAATATATAATAAAACGGCACTTTTGGAAACCAGAAAAGTGGGAACATAGGGATATGACTGCTGCTGACAGGTGACTGTCCAATGTTATTTCAAAAGCAATATGGGCCGCATCAAGCAAAATAGTGCCTTCTAACATGGTCAAAAATTGCAGATACATATCATCCTGCACATCACAGTCTCATCAAGACATCTGGCCCTGAGGTTATATAACTTTTTTCATGATTAACTCAGCTGAGCATGAAATTTTTCATGCTAATAAATCTTAATTTACTAATGATTGCGAATTCTTTCTTGCTAAACATAGCTGAGCATGAAATTTTCTCTGCTAATAAATATGAAAATGCCAACTATTGTTGGCATTTTCATATTTATTAGCAGAGAAAATTTCATGCTCAGCTGAGTTGAGCATGAAAAAAGTTTTATAACCTCGGGGCCTGCTCTCCATTGAAACATTTTTTAGTATCCAATGATTCTGTTTACAAACAGTGAAGACCCTGATCATACCTAGCTTGTGTGCAGGCTGATCTGAGCCTTCATTATCCGCATATGCCTGACGACACATTTCCATATGGTGTGGCCCATATACATGTACAGCTGTCTGACCATAGCTTATTACAGTTTATTTTTTTTCCATTTTTCAGCCATGTCAAGCTGGCCCATGATTAGTGATACTTGGCAAAGTTCTTTCTGAATTTTCCCCAGTATTGACAAAACAGTAGCACAATCATGACCTTTTTTCAAACCAATACAGGGACAGATATGAAGAAAAAGAAACTGGACCAAAGTTTCCTAAATATTTACTCAAACTGAGTAAATATATAGCAGGACTGTAATCAATGAAGCACTTCTAGTCACAAATGTGGATGTGGATACATGTAAGAATAGTATGTCCCCACCATACAAAAGAGGACCTTACACATAGCTTCTTTTAAGAGGGGTATCAGAAAAATATTTTTCTGATTTCTCCACAAAAACGTGGGTACTCATTAGAAGCATCTCACTGAGGCACTTCTAATGAGTACCCACAACATATGTTTTTGTGAAGAAATAAGAAAAATATTAGCAATTTTTGGTGGAGCTATGCTTACACAAACAGCAATTTAAGGGGAATGGGAGCACTTACAGGGGTGGCAACTCTGTCAAAATTGTATATGTGTCTCTTCTGAAAAGGGATTTTCTCTAAAAAGATATTGCTGCACAAGTCCCGTCTAAAATGGGGTGTACTCTAGAAGGAAGGAATTTGCTTACACTTCTGAAAAGGGGTCTACTCTAAAAGGTAAGTATTTGCTCCCTTTGGAGCAAATTCTTTCCTTTTAAAGAAAACCTCTTTTCAGAAGGGGTTTGGCGTGGAAACAGGACATATCACCTGTTGTTTCGTTAAAACAAGATAGAAAAACTACCGAAGGGGGGTGGGGTGCAAATTCTTTTCAGAAGGTGTGCAGGAAAGCAAACAGAAAATCATCAGAAGTTGTCTCCTTGTAAAAACATGACAGAAAATCTATCAAAAGTATCAAGTCTCCTTAACCCTAGTTCTGCTGAACCCGGATAGGTTCTGCCTTTGCAAACAGTGTAGATCCAGATCAGCCGGCTTCTGAAGAAAGCAGCTGATCTGAATCTGCACTGTATGCCATTAAGTATGGGAATTTATATCAACAATCTGGTTGATATAACAATCAAGTAATCTGATTGGCTGAAAATTAGAAATGGGCATCTTAATTTATTCAGCAGAACAAGGGTTAAGGCCCAGATCAGCATATGCATCATAGCATCAGTATTGTTTCCTTTTGCCAGAATATTCTACAGAACCTAGACTTCTTCTAGGTACCAAGTCTGTGTGCCAGCTGATCAGTGTGCATTTGCTGACTGCATTTCTGCTATGGACCAGATTAGGTGATAACAGTGGTTAATTTTTATTTTTACACCAGGACCAAGGCAATTCCACTGAGTACCTGCAAGAAGTTTCTTGGTGCAAAACAACTCATCTGGAACAACTTACACAAATGCCATCTTTAATTCCCCATCAGAATGACTAACAACTTTTTTTTTTTTTTTACAAATCTACAAGTCATCCTAATACTTCCTACCAAGCTTTGAGTCAATCTGCCTTTGGGTTCCGAAGAAGAAAGTCAAAATAAATTTTGAAGACGGCAGCTGCGGTGGCCAGCTTGGATTTTCCAATCTAAACAGTTTTAGCTATTTTTGATCTACAAGTCACCAGGGTCCTTTCTACCAAGTTTCCAGTCAATCAAACTTTCTGTTCTGGAGGAGAAGTTCAAAATAGATTTTCAAGATGGCGGCCATGGCAGCCATCCTAGATTTCTGATAGAAACAATCTCAGATTTTTTCATCTACAAGCATCTCTGACACTTTCTACCAAGTTTTGAGTAAACTGGCCATTACATTCAGGAAAAGAAATTCAAAACAGATTTTCAAGATGTCAGCAATGCGGCCAGCTTGGATTTCAGACCGGCACTATTTTTCGCTATTTTTTTTTTTATCTACAAGTCACCCAAATACTTCCTATCAAGTTTCGAGTCAATTGACATTTCAGTTCAGGAGAAGAAGTTCAAAATAGACTTTCAAGATGGCCACCAAAGAACTCATCTTGGATGTCCAATATGAACCATTTTAGTAATTTTTAATCTACAAGTCACCTCGATACTTTCAATGAAGGTTTCTAATAAATTGGTCTTACAGTTAAGGAGCAGAATTGCAAATATATGTTCAAGAAGGTGTACGTGGCAGCCATCTTGGATTTTGATTGGCACGATAAAGCTGTTTTTGATCTACAAGTCATCCCAATACTTCCTACCAAGTTTTGAGTCAATTGGCCATGGACCGTTCAGAGGAAGAAATTCAAAATATATTCAAGATGGCATCTCTAGCAGCTATCTTGGATTTCCGATCTGAACGAGCTTTTAGCTATTTCTGATATACAGGTCACCCCGATACTTCCTACCAGGTTTTGAGTCAATTGGCCATGGACCGTTCAGAGGAAGAAATTCAAAATATATTCAAGATGGCATCTCTAGCAGCTATCTTGGATTTCCGATCTGAACGAGCTTTTAGCTATTTCTGATATACAAGTCACCCCGATACTCTCTACCAAGTTTTGAGTCAGCTGACCCTTCCATTTTGCAGGAGATAAAAATTATATTTTCAAGATGACGGTGGTTGCGGCTGTCTTAGATTTCCGATCAGAATGAGTTTAGTTATTTTTGATCTACAACTCTCTCTAATACTTCCAATCAAGTTTTGAGTCAATTGGCCTTTCCATCCAGTAGAAGAAATTCAAAATAGATTTTCAAGATGACAGCCAAGGCAGCCACCTTAGATTTCTGATCTGAATAATTTTTGCTATTTTTGATCTACAAATCCCACAAAACTTTCTACCAAATTTCAAATCAATTGGTTTTCTGGTTCAGTAGAAGAAGTCCAAAACAGATTTTCTAGACAGCTAGTCCCAGGACAGCCATCTTGGATTTACGATCGTAAATGTTTTAGCTATTTTTTCACTACGTCGTCCCAATACTTCCCACCAAGTTTCGAGTCAATTGGCCCTTTGGTTCAGTAGAAGAAGTTCAAAATAGATTTTCAAGATGGTGGCCAACTTGGATTTCGGATCAGAAGGAGTTTAGCTATTTTTGATCTCACAGCATAAACTTCAATGGTTACTTAAAAGTATATTTTGGTGCAGAATTAACAGGTCTAACTCTTTGGAGAGGAGAGGAGACCCTGAACTGAGTAATCTGAGTAGTGGTAACTTCCCGAATTTTCCAGCTGCTGGAAAGGTTGTCTCACACATGGTGCAGTGATATCAGCAAAACCTAGAGAGTTGTAGTCATGTAAATTTCAAACAATAGAAGTCATGTGACAAACACCATGTTCACTGCAGATATTTCAGGAACAATAAAAAAGTTAGCCCAAGAGATCAAAGGAAAATATGACCAGTGCAGGCAGGACAGAATCAATTGTAATAGAGTGTTTTCTACAGGCAGTAGGTGAAGGGAAAACATTCCCATGTTGAACAGATGCTGGAAAGATACCCCAAAAACTTTCTGATCACTTCCTGTGAGACTGCACATGACAATTTAAACTCACTTAACCCTTGTCCTGCTGAACCCGGATATACCCTGCCTTTGCAAACAGTGTAGATCCAGATCAGTTGGCCTCTGAAGAAGCCAACTGATCTGGATATGCACTGTTTGTCATTCAGTATGTGAACTTATAGCAACAATCCTGATCAAGTAATCTGATTGGCTGAAAATTGGAAGTGGGTATGGTATCTTAATTTATTCAGCAGGACAAGGGTTTTAAAAAGAGTGTCTAGATTTCCATGGGAGACTACTTTGTCATTTTTTTTTTTTTTTTTTTTAATTTGATCCTTCTGAAAAGGGGTCAACAAGCAAAGGAAAGCATTTTCTCCCTGGGGAGCAAATTCATTCCTTTTACAGTAGCTTCCTTTTCAGCAGGGGACTGATTAGATAGGAAATTAAACTGGACATCACAACAGTTGTCTTTGTAAAAAAAAACAAAAAAAAACAACAAAAGGCAGAAAATAAAGCAGTTCCCTTAACATGGCATTGATTCCAGTCTACTTAAAATGGCACAGACTCATCATAAAGGGGGCAAAAGAAGTCTGGCACATAAACGAGAAGTGCAATACCATAACTATAATGTCACCAACTCAGACATTTCAGAGCAAGGATTAGACTACAGCCATCCAATATACACGCATATTAATGTTAGCATTCATTCAACAAATAGTAATCATGACAGGACAAATATGGTAGAATATTGAGTATGGTAGAATTTTTCTCACACAGAAACAAAACATAAGAAACATATACTGTGAAACTAGACATGAGTCCAAAGTACACAGATGCCCCCGCCCTATGGCCTTTGCCCATAGGGCTGTTTCCTTTGGCCCCACCCCTTGCATGATCCAGTTTCCAAACCCTGGTCTCTCTATAAACTATTTCATTGGTGATAATTATACCATATTTCTAACATTCTAGGGCAAGTAATGGTACCAGACTTATGATTCTATTGCCATTTTGCATGTGTTCAATATGACCTGTTATACATTCTGACCCCTGGGTCCACCCAGGGGCAATTCTATCATAAAGTCTAATGTCTTGGTCTGGGTAAATATCATACCAAATTTCAACTTTGTAGCATAAAAGGTATCAAAGTTATGAGCAACTTGGACATAAATGTGAATGTAAATATGCAGGTAAATTGAATGTAAACTGTAACATTTGTTAGACTCTGGTTATGAATGTGACATACGCACATACGCATGTACGGACGTAACATCACGGCAAAACGCTTCATATGCCCCACTCCTGGAAGATTAATAAAAAGGAAAAAAATGTGTAACCACTTCTCTGGTATTTTGAATGATGCCATAAAATATCTGGGCCCAGTTGTTCAAAGCTAACGACGCTGTTAGTTAACGATTCATTAAAATTTACATCGAGTGATACGCAAATATGCTGAAATTTTTTGCTGAAAAAAATGTGAGTAGCTTTTGCAACTCACATTTTTTTCAGCAAAAAATATCAGAATATTGTATACTGAATCCGCTAAAACAGTTAACAAAATGACCCTTAACGAGCTCGTTAAGCTAACAAGGCTTTGATCAACTGGGTCCTGAATCTTACAGAGGTCTAGTCACTATGTAAAGAACATTCAATTATTCTGACCTACAATGATTTTTAAAGGCAGCTAGAAAAAAAAAAAAAAAAAAAGATGTGTCTGTACAGTAGTAATCTGTAACTATCAACACAAATGCCATTTTAAAAACTCAAATATTTACATAGACAAGTGAAGTTTATTTTTTTTGAAACATCAATTGCCTTTTATTATTCAAAATTATAGATTTCCTTCCAAGTAGTTTTTGTTCAAAGCTTTTGAACTGCAATTAGCAAGGCTCCAGATAAGAGGAAAACATGCACTCTGGGTAAAAATTTCAGCAAATGACATATTGAAATATTTTTCTTGTTTTTCTTAGAAAAGAGGATTTGACATTTCATGCAAATTGTCAACAACAGACAATTTGCATGAAACATCAGATCCTGTTTTCTCGGAAGAAAAAGAAAAATATCACCAATTTTCCGTCTGCTGAATTAGCGGAGAGAGTGGTAAAGAACACACAGTGAGTATTCATAAGAATTGCTCCCTCGAGTCAATTCTAATATGGTTATAGCCATAGCCACAAAATTAAGTTTTGGAAGAGAGACAAGGAAAACGTCAAACTTTTCACCCACAAATTTTTTTTAATGTTTTTTGCAATGTTTTTAACCCTTAAAGCGTCAATCACAACTATTGTCGTCTCTTTGCCATCTGCTTGTGATTTTAAGTCATTTTTGCAAACAGTGTGGACCCAGATCACACTGCTCCTTTAGGAGCAGTCTGATCAGGGTCCACACTGTTTGCCTGTATGCAAAAATAGGTTTGAAAAGTCTGCAAAAATATTCAGCAGACGACATAAACAGACGACATTTTCAGATGCAGTTTTTCTTGGCGCTTTAAGGGTTAATGATGACACTAAGTAAAACCCAACCTTCCAGCAAAGACCGAGATAGGCCTATACATTGATGCAGTCTGATCAGGTCTACAATGTTTGCTCAAAGAATGTTTGAAGTGTATATATTACGTTAGGGACCAACAGACTGAACCAACTGCGTGGATGCACAGGCTGACCCAATTCTATGCAGGCTACATATCTCATAAGGCCATTTTCTATTTATTACAGCCAAATGCATAACCCTAAGCTCTAGGCAAAATGAAAAGATGATAAATCTGTGGGTTTTTTTATTCTTGACATTTTTTCAAACAGAAAACCCTATATTTACACTTATTATTGGGGACATCTTAACCCTTGACCTGCTGAACCTGGATATTCCTTGCCTTTGCAAACAGTGTAGATCCAGATCAGTTGGCTTCTGAAGAAGCCAACTGATCTGGATCTGCATTGTTTGCCATTTAGTATGTGAATTTATATCAACAATCTGGATCAAGGAATCTGATTGGCTGACAATTAGAAGGGGGTGTGGCATCTTAATTTATTCAGTATGACAAGGGTTAACATCTTACTTTAGCTGTCTAGAAATCTGAACAGGCCCATGGTACTACCTGTTAATATGTCTAAAAACTGTTGGATGTAAATCCTAGATTTCTGCATCTGATCTGGGTCTATGCTGGCTGCTCAGACCTGTCTGTCCCAATACTTAGATTGGTGCTCAATATTTAAAACCAGTTTTGGGACAATTTACATTTAAATAAAACATAAGAAGCCCACACTTTCCAAGACTGATTAATTGAGTTGAGGTTTTATGGCCCAGTCAAACCGTTGAGGTCATGTCGAGCTGATCAGTTTACCTAACCACACTCTTCCTGGGAAGGCTTACTCCTCTAAGCGGTTAACCAGTATTTGTGCACATTCTTTCTCTAGCAACTGACAACTGCCAAGAACATCGGACCACTGTAGCTCACCTGAGACTAATTGTTCTGAACAAGTTTTATGGTAATGATTTTAAAGACTGAAACATATGGGTATGGTAGCCGGCACAGTTTGAAATACCTTCAGTCCTGGTATTCTACAGTAACTTTGTATGGAATTTAGCTATAACTAATTTGGCAAAACAGACACTTGACATAAAATATGGCATTGATGAAGCTACATGCCAAATATCAAAGGCCTGGGCCTTCTAGTTTCAGACAAGGGCAGTTTTAAAGTTTTTCTCTATATGAGTATGTAATACAATATACCCCTGGGGTGGGGCCATTTTTATCCAAGAGCTATAATTTGAACAATCTTGGTAGCGGTCCACTAGATGAAGCTACATACCAAATATCAAAGGCCTGGGCCTTCTACCTTCAGACAAGAAAATTTTAAATGTTTTTCCCTATATGTGTCTATGTAAAACAAGTGACCCCTGAGGCAGGGCCATTTTTGACACCAGGGCTATTTGAACAATCTTAGTATCGGCCTACTGGATAACACGACATACCAAATATCAAAGGCCTGAGCCTTCTTGTTTCAGAAAATAAGATTACTAACGTCTTTCCTACATGAGTCTATGTAAAACAAGTAAGCCCTAGAGCTGGGCCATTTTTTAACCAAGGGCTATAATTTTAACATTCTTGGTAGAGACCCATTACACGAAATAACATAACAAATATCAAAGACCTGAGCCTTCTAGTTTCACATAAAAAGATTTTTAAATTTTTTTTCTATGTAAAACAAGTGCCCCACTGGGGTGGGCCCTTCTTGTCCCCAAGGCTATGATTTGAACAATCTTGATAAAGGTCCACAAGATGAAGCTACATACCAAATATCAAAGGCCTTGGCCTTCTAGCTATTTTCAGACAAGTAGCTAGATTTTTAAAGTTTTGCCTGTAGGATTCTATGTCAGCATTCCTATTCACATACCACAGTATGTGATTCACGTAGAGAATCTGCTATGAGCGTACAGAATTGTTGGTATCTACGTACATAAAATGTATCAAAAATTCCTACGTCCTGCTTGAGTCAGTTTTCGCTCATTAGCATCCTTTTGAATATTAATAAAGCATCGAAACACTGCAATTGCCAGCAGACAATAATGAATGCATATGGCCAGTGCAAAGAAACAGATAGATGATCTTTAAGGCGATCACAGAATTTAATTATATTCTTACCGAGAGGGATGAGATAATTGTTCATTGGTTACTGCGCATGGTCTTTGTCACATTATCCAATCACTGACAACCATGTGGTATATATCCGAGAGGGATACCTTGATTTTTCATTACCTAGCCAGAACATGTGGTCGGTTTAAAACGCTTCAACAAAGATGTCACAAGCTAGCATTCTGAGCTTCTTCAGCTCAAACTTAGTGGAGAAAGGGGCGCAAATCTTCAGATTTTACTGAAGGCCCCTCTGCCACCAAGTCACTGAAATGCTTAGGTTCTAATGAAGACGTTCAACACGAAGCTGGCGGCGACAATCAGTCCCAAAGGCAAAATGAAAAGGTTGGTCATAAAATGTTATTTTTATACAGTCTTTCCGGTACTATACAATGCATTGAATTACCTCAAAATATGTGTACCCTCAAAAAATTATCTGTAACCCCAAATGCTAAACCCAAGGGGTACATGTACCCCTAAATCAAAATGTGAGTGGGAATGCTATATGTAAAAAACTTTCACCTTTCTGTAAAAAAGGTCAAAGTCAACCCAAGGTTATCATTTTTTCCAACTTTATTGGGCCCATGTCCAATACTGCATACTAAGCCTGAGCTTTTTTGGTTCTTGAGAAGATTTTTAAAGGGTTTTTACCACATATGGGCATGGCGGTCATCTTAATCATGTGACCTAGATGTGGCAAACAAACTTTTGTTCCATGGGTCGATGGAGGCTCCATATGAAATTTGGCTTCGATTGGCCCAGTAGGTTCTGCGGAGATGACATTTGAAGAGTGTGGATTTATTCCCTATATGAGTCTATATAAATCAAGTGTCCCTTGGGTGGGCGATTTTTTATGCATGGGCTACAATTTGAACAATCTTGATAAAGGTTCACAAAATGAAGTTACAAACTAAATAACAAAGGGCTGGGCCATCTAGTTTCAGACAAGAAGATTTTTAAAGTTTTGCCTATAGGAGTCTACGTGAAAAAAATTCAACCTAATGTCACCATTTTTTCAAACATTGTTGGGCCCATGTCCACATTGCTGCTTACCACGCCATAGGGCCATTGCATCCCTTTGGTTCTGGAAAAGATTTTTAAAGGTTTTTTACCATATATGGGCATGGTGGCCATCCTTGTCTTGTAACTCGTATGGTACCCATATCAGGCTATCTCCATATTTAGGGTAAATATGGTACCCATACCCACAGCATATATCTCATAGCTCTTGATAATGGTTTTTATATAAATTCAAAAGTATTAATATTTTTCTAATTTCTCCATGAAAACATATTTTGTGGGTACTCATTAGAAATGCCTCAGTGAGGCACTTCTAATGAATACCCACAATATATGTTTTCATGGAGAAATAAGAAAAATATCTACCTGTTACCCACTCTTATCTATACATGTACCTATGTATCTTATATCTGGTTATCCCCATACTTATGGTAAATAACATTTATCACATACAACATATACAACATTAAAATACATCTGGCTATCCCACTTTTCTAGCAATATAAACTGTGCATACTAGTCTGGGTCATCACTCTCCTAAAGACGGAGATGGGTGGTTTTCCCACAGACTTATTTATGACCAATATCAGATAAAGCTGTATCTGTTTCTAACTATATCTGTTTCTGACCAAACTGATTATTCCTGAGTTGAACTCAGTACATTCTTTTATACAAAATACAAGCTTTTGTTTAAAAATTACTATGGTGGAGTCAATTACTGCATGTTCTTTGGCCCGTAAAGAAATTTGCATAGCCTGACAACCACTTATGCAGCTAGTGATATTCAAACAATAGAACATAACCTTAAATGAGTCAAAGAATGTGCAATTAAGTAGAAACCCCTTTTATTTTGGATGAATTATCTTCAAATATACCCAATTACTAATAGCGCCAGATAAGGCAATTTTTTCAACAGAAAAAATACTAATTTTTTTCTTATTTCTCTTCGAAATCATATGTTGTGGGTACTCATTAGAAGTGCCTCAATGAGGCGCTTCTAATGAGTACCCACAACATATGATTTCGTGGAGAAATAAAAAAACTATTATGTGGATACCCCTCTTATCTGGAGCTACAATTACTGTATCTAAGATATCTTCTTTGAACTCAGTGTTAAAATCATTTGCTGAAGAGGTGACAAAAGAACCCTTATGCCATGTGGGAACAGCATAGGCTCTGATCAGCCTACACATCTGCAAAAAGTGATCCACTTTCGTGAGAACTTCAACGTGTATACATTAGTTAGTTCTGGATAGACTGCTTTTTTTTTTGTAAAAAATTGACATTTTTCTTTCTGATTTCTTCATGAAAATATATGAGCTGTTCCGAACAGAAATGACTGTATGACATACAGGGGAATGGCATGGGTATCACCAGGCAACTGTGGGTTTACTGGTGTTTATATGATTTAGATGACATTTACAATTTATTTTAATATAGGTACACCTACATGTTGATTACATAACATGCGCAATGGACCTTAAACATTCCATTAACCAACAGTGTAGACCCTAAACAGACATGCAGATGGACAAGTTGATCTGGGGCTGTGCTGATTACATAACCTTTTTACACAACAACCTCTTTATATCACTACAGTATAATGTTGGGGTCCAACCCAATACCATGTTAGCTTTTCAAACCATGTTATACTGAGAGCAAAATGTATGGATTATATAGAAAAATTAGTCTTTTATGGCCATTTGAGGTCCACCACTGACCAGTATAATAGCCAAAAGTCTGTTATAAAGAATTGTGCTAGAAAGGTTTCTTTTGTTTTTGTTTGGTGTAGAAGATACTTCAGATAGCCAAGAGTCTGATCAAATTGCTTAGATATACAGGCTGATATACAGAGATTATTATACGGCAATTTTCATATCATACCCCATATCAATCCAAGACACCCATATCAGCCCGAGGGCCTTATGCCCTCGGGCTGATATGGGTGTCTCAGGTTGAGGGTTGTTATGGGGTATGATATGAAAATTGCCATATCATTATCTATTTATATAATAATCATACATTTGAATGTGGTGATATGGGTTTTCTGCCCGGACAAAAAAGCTGTATGATCATGGCCTTTATTGTCCAAATACAGAAATAGTTGCTATTTGATGCACAATGAACTAGTCTCTTTCGCTAACTGTTGATGTGTCTAAAACACTGCTGGATGAGTGGCAAACAGTGTAGACCCTGATCAGACAAGTGTTTGGCATCATCTGATCTGGGACTACACTGTCTGATCAATCCTATAAGTCCCAACTAAGAGTTATGAAGGTTTTTAGTTTGTTTGTTTTTCCAATATTTAATGATTTCAAAATGTCACTTCCCAGAAACAGACATTGTGATGCCTAAAAAGCCTGGAGAGCTGCACTTTACAGCCACAGAAGCGTTTCAAAAGAATTTTCTTACCAAGTCGAAGACCCAGCCAAATAAAAAACAACTTAACAACATTGTAAGCGCATGCTAAATTCTAAGTTTTATGTACAAATATTTATTATTACAAATTTCTAACCCAATTTTCTTTCAGACAACTCCACGATTATCAATGCAAACAATTAACGCTTAGCATGCTAGGTAATAATTTAAGCAAACAACACTTTGGAATATTTTTCTTATTTTTCCCAGAAACCAGGCTTTGACATTTCATGCAAATTGTCTCCCATGGAGCAAATTGTCTCCCATGGAGACAATTTGCATGAGAAGTCAAAGCCTGTTTTCTGGGAAAAAAACAATAACATATCATCAATTTGTCATTTGCTAAGTTTGGCCAGAGAGGGGTAAAGGTTAAGGTATATTCTGTGGCTCTGTATGAATACATTGCCAACACAATGAAAATAAATAGACAAAGAACAGATCCAGTTCTTTTTCCCCAATGAAGTCAGTGGTACTTCCTAATTTTTTGAGTGAATTGTTATGAAATTTAAAAATAAAAAAAAAGAAAAAAAAAATATTCTTTTACCTCTATGTCATACTCTTTATCAGCTTCTGGCAGTAAAGTAAACAGAAAAAAAAAAAAAAAAAAAAAAAAAAAAAAAACATCTAAGGGGAAATTCTGAATTATTAGTAAGTGCTCAGAGAGTAAGTGACTTTCATCGCTTTCACTGGTTTGAAGGTGTAAGGGAGACAACTCAATCATGTGCAGAAAAGGTTGACTGCACTTTATTAAATATCATATAACACAAGAATTCTGCTGAGAGGGAATGAGGTTGACACAAATTTACAAAGTTGGTGCACCATGAAATATAAGTTGAGGTCAAATATGGGTACTGCTGTCCGAGTTGTCATCTCTAAGTGCAAGCTTATACACAGTATCATCACTGTAGGCGGAAACCTTTATAGTTCTTGTGAAATGAACTTGATGAAATGAACTTGAACAATAGGGTTAAAGTTAGGATTGATGAAAATGCTGATGGATTCACACAAAAACAGACAAACGGAAAACCGTATTCTTATATCGCGCTATGCTAAAAGCAGGCACAACAAAAATGGTGGCCATGAGGAAATGTAACAGGGTATTAAACCTTAAAGGGACAAATATAAATATTAGCAGATGATACTTAGAAAATACTGCATTTATGTGTGTGTTTGTGTTTTTGTTGTTGCTTGTTTGTTTTTGGTTGTTGTTGTTTTCTGAGAAAAAATAGCCCGATATTTCATGTTACTGTAATAATCCTAAGTACTTGGACAGACATGCCTGAGCAAACAGTATGGCAAATACATTGATATACGGGTGATACACGGATGCCCCCTCCTGACCCCTAGCCCCGCCCAGGGGCATGACCCTGGGGCCATGGTACCACACATTAAAAGGTCTTGATGTAGGTAAGTGTCATACAAAGTTTCAACTTTCTAGCCCAGAAGGTATTAAAGTTATTAGCTGCAAGAGAAACGCGGATGTAAATTTGCACCTGAACTTGCAGGTAAACTTGAACCTGGTTATGAAGGTGACATAAGCATGTACGCACGTAACATCACGGCGAAACGCTATATGCCCCACTCCTGCCAAAGGCAGGCGGGGGCATAAAAAATGTGAGTAGCTTTTGTACGTGTATCTGAAAATACCTTACCTACAACAGTTAACAAGTTTGACATTAACAAGCTTGTTAAAGGGAAGGGCCCGTCAACTAGTACTTGTATTTTGGAAGAAAGACATTCAGTAGCTTAGCATTTTGCAACAAGTTTCAAAAAAATCGACCAATCTATAAGAAAGTTATAAAGGTTTAAAGAAAATGGCAATGCGAGTCCAGAACGAGGCTGTGAGTTTTTGACGTCATAAACTCACAATCAAAAATATCAAATAACAGCCATTCTGATGCAAGATAATTTCAGTGAATGGCCAATTTATATCCCTTTTATTGCATATGATGAAAATTTACTGTTTTTAATAGAAAACAACTTATCCCTATGCTTGAAATTAGCGATTTCTTATTACGTATGACTGACAAAATGGCGGCCTCCATAGAAAGCTATTGTGAAATGTACAAAAGGCCATATCTCCTAAACCGCTCAACCGATTTAAATAAAATTTGTGACAAAATGTTTGCCTCTTTATCCACCCATTTTTATTGAAGTGACAGTTAAAGTTTGTGGGCCCTTCCCTTTAAGCTAAAGATGCTTTGAACAACTGGACCCAGAATGCAGACTGTCTGAGCTGCATTCACCTGCCTGCATAAATGACTCTACACTTTTGGCTAAGGCATGTCTGTCCAAATACTTAGGGTAAATATAAAAATCATTACAAAAACAAGCACCTTTCACTACTTTCCCCTAGAGCAGAGCCCAAGGAATAAAACTACAAAATATAATCCCTTCACCCAAGAACTAGCGTGGGATAAGCGCAGGAATAGCGTGGGATTTAATCTTTTCCACGATCGCGCATTAGAGCGAACGATATAACCATCGTGAAAGCTGTACTGTAGTCTGAACTTTTCTTAACCAGAGTTAGGAGTTAGGCATCTATCATTACATACATGTAGTAGACAAATGCAGGGTTGTGGAATTATCAAATTTTACTCCTTGTCCAAGGACAAGTAAGTAATCAAAATCCACGTTCAACTCCAGATTTACTTGCTCAAAAATTGACATGTTTCTTATTTCTCAAAGAAAAGCATATGCTAAAGGGTATGCATTAGAAGTGCCTCAGAGAGGCGCTTCTTCAAGTACTCACAACATATCAAGGGTTGAGCACAAGACTGTAGTAACTCAAACATATTTTTGAAACCCTTATTTAGGGGCAACTTTGACCCCTTCGTAAACAATGCAAATTTAGGTGCCATTGCTCATACGAGCAATGGCACCTAAATTTCCATTGTTTACAGAAAGAAATGTTGTAATCTTCATAACGCCTTCATGGTGAGGAGATTAAGTATTGGGAAAAACAACCGTCTGATTTGCTACAGTCTTGCGATCAACCCTCGATATGTTTTCATTGAGAAATAAGGGAAATAAATCTCTCATAATATAGATACTCTTCTTAGATAGACCAGTGTAGTCTAGGTCCCAGGACAAGGAAATTGACATTTCTTACTTGTCCTCAGGAAATGGGACAACTTGGACAAGTCAGGCATAGCATTTCCACAGTCCTGGACAAACGTTTGTTCTCCAAAACTAAGGTAAGCTGCAATGACCTAACCAATAAAGCCTCTTACTAAGATATATGGGGGAAAAAAGCTAAGACTTCTTTGAAATATGAAAAACAAAAAGAAACACTAAATCTGACCATACAGGGATTGACACACTTGTAATATAGGATGCACAGGATCCCAGTAACAGCTTAAACTGGCAGATGTGGACAAGTTGTGTAATTTGTTCTTTTTTTTTTACCAGGTATTTTAATGATTTCAGCGGTTGACATAGCACTTTGGAAGTAAAACCAATCATCCACATGGTTTTCCCTGACTCACATTTTGGCAGTTTTTACCCCCAAAACCTTGTTCGGGACCCTTAAAAGTCAGGGGCAAGGGTCTGAGTGATGCAAAATCAATTCCAAAATTAATTTTATTTATCTATGGCTTTGTATTTTATTCTATTTGTAGTCTAAAGGCCAAGAATTATCAATATTTGAGCAATAGTTAACCGTAAAGCAAAAGCATACTGTAGCAGACAAAATTCTAAAATTGATTTTATGTTTCAGAGAAAACAAGGCTTCACATTTGGCAGACAATTCACATGAATGTCAAGCCTTATTTTCTCTGGAAAACAGTATTTCAAGGTGTCGTCTGCTGTAGTGTTGATTACTGCTTAAAGTGTTAACCTCTTTAAAACAATAAACCCCTAAATCTTATTAAAGGACCCCTTAATTCCACATAAGGGAGTCCCTGGGACCCTCACTTTAAAAATCTGAGGGAAAACCCTGCATTTACAAATTTACTTACAAGGGTGGGAATATTAATAACCATCCAGGGTGTAAAACTGAGCTCCAACTACAATAGAGTAACCCAGCCATGAAGACTTCTTATTTTATATACAAAAATGTATTTTGATATCAGACTTTGGAGGCATGTACATTTAACCAGGTAGCTGGGACCATGATCTGCTGAAAATGTGGTATTCAAATGCCCCAATGAAGAAATACTTTCATTTTATTTCAAGCAACAGTGTTTTCAGAGAAAACAGATGTCCCCCATGAATTTTCAATTTTTCTATTGCTGTGACCTTGAAAATTCTATTCTATCAAGGTCACCAAAATCTATTTTTTGTTATTCCCCAATTATACTGTATATCCAAGCCCCAATTATATATCCACTGGTTCACAAGATACTGTGCAGACAAGAAAGTGTCACTCCAGTGCCGAAGCGAACCAGTCATATTTACTTATGTGTCAGAAGACTACTCACCCAGACAGTAAAATGTATTTCCCTCTATAGTAGAGCTATTAACCCAGCCACAAAAAAAGTGAATTATTTTAAATAAATATGTATGTTTATTTTCTTTTCATTTTGGAGGCATGCACATTTTAAATGAGGTTGTTAGGAGTGCCCCAATGAAGAAATTCTTTCATCCCCTTGCTGTCTTTTGTGCTCTGAAGCTATTTAAATGCACTTCAAGTATAAAATAAATGTATGTTTACAAAAAACACTGAGAAAATAGTCTGTGGCAACTGAGTTGTGCTTAACTCCTTAGCCATGTAGATTATAATTATGTCTGCCAATCTACAGGGAGGGGGACATACTGATTTTGGTGCAGATCCTGTTGCTTCCAAGAGGCTAGTATCAACCATCAAAATAATTATAATACCTGTGAAAACTCAACAAGTGCCCCAAAGCTGCCAAATTCTGCCAATTTGAGTGGCAGCCTTTGCATCCAGCACCATACAGCACTATTATATCCATTGATCAACTGATAAGAGCAGTTTGTATAACACAGCCAGGGTTTTTTATTTTTATTTTTTTTTAACTTTCTCCATGAAAACTTATGTTGTGGTTACTCATTAGAAGTGTCTCTGTGAGAAGCTTCTATAATCTATGGAGTACCTACAACACCTTTTCATGCAGAAATAAGAAATTATCAGCACTTTTTAAAGAAAAGTGACTTATGTGGAGCTATGCAGCTGAGTGAATAATGACCAAACCAAATCTGTTATAATGAGTGTTACAAATTCTGACAGATCGGGTACTTCTGTATTGGCCTTTCAGTGACTGGAAGTGCTTCTAATGCATACCCATATTGTAACAACATATGTTTTCATGGACATATAAGAAAAATATCGATATTTCAAGGTTTAAAGGGAAACACATTGTTAGTGAAGAAAGTTACAAATTTTCACAGATGGGCCATTTCAAAAAAAATGAGTCAAAAGTGTGACATTGGAGGTCAAAAATAAAAATCAGTTTGAGTCAATGCTGTCTATCAAAATATTAACTTTGATGATACAGGTTTCACAAAATGTAGATGAGAAATGAAAAGAAGGAAACATGTTTTTGAAAATTTTGAATTCATTTCAACTTTTTTGTATTTTTTGTTCAATTACAGGATTTTTCCAAGATGGAATATGTTTGGAAATACATATCTTTTCCACACAATTTTATATATGTATTGACAACATATATATAAAGGAAAAATTTGACATAAAAATTGGTCATATTTGTGTTATTTATTGAGAATTTTGGCTTTTTAAAGCAAATTTAAGCACTTGTTTTTTTATCTTTACCACAAAAAGTTTTTATAAAAACCTGATTAGATAGAATTAAGCAGTAAAAGATGCACTGTGGACAACATTAAGTATCCTGCTGCATGTATGCAAAATTTTGACAGAATGTGACAAGCGGTTTTTTCTCAAGATTATTTAAAAAAATTGTTGTATTTTATAATAATTTGTTACACTCGGGACAAAATGAGAAACTTTAATATTATTCTACTTTTCATTCAATTTCTCTCTGACAGCTTGCATTTATTCTAAGTTTTATGTTGTGGAAACATTTGTAGTTGAAATAATTCAAGTTTTTACCAACCTGAAACTATATTTGTACAAAAAATAACTATAGAACACAAATAATTGAACTTTAGTACAAAGAAACTAGTCATTCTGCACAAGAAAGGCTTTCTATAAGCAATGGTTTTGTCAGGTGCTTAGGGAAAACCAATATGCTTGATTAAAATATTTAATATTGTGTCTTCACTTTATGTTAGAATGCAGCCATTTTAAAGTCTTTGGTCTGAACTGTTACACTCGGGACAAAAAAATGCTCTTTAGTTTATCAATATTGATAGAGCCGGTTTGTGACTTCCATTTAGTTCTATGGTGTCAAATTTCATCAGTATCCCTCTCCCTGACAACACTATAGGTGGTTTCAGCCACAACTGCTATCTGGAAAATCTATTTTGAATGTCTTCTCCTGAACTGAGAGTCCCATTTGACTTGAAGCTTGGTAAGGGAGCATCTGGGTGACTTGTAGATCAATAAAAGCTAAAATCATTGCGATCAGAAATCCAAGATGGCAGATATCTTGAAAATTAATCTATTTTTTGCTTCTTCTCTTGATCTTAAAGGCCAGTTGACTCAAAACTAAAAATTTGTAGGAAGCATCATGGTGACTGGTAGATCAAAACTGGCTAAAATTGTTCCTATTGGAAATCCAGAATGGCTGCCATGGGGGCCATCTTGAAAATCTTTTTTTTTTTTTTTTTTTTCCACTTCTCCTGAACCGAAAGGCTAGTTAACTTGAAACTTGGTAGGAAACATTGGGGTGACTTGTAGATCAAATATAGCTTAAACCATTCCGATCGTAAATCTATGATAGCCACAATCTTGAAACTCTATTTTGTGCTTCTTCTTCTGAACCAAAAGGCCAACAGACTTGAAACTTGGTAGGAAGCATCAGGGTTTACCTGTAGAGCACATATAGCTCAAATCTTTTCACTCAGATATCCAAGATGCCTGCCATGGTGGTCATCTTGAATTTCTATTTTTCTCTTCCTCTTCTGAACCGGAAGGCTAACTGGCTTGAAACTTGATACCGTAGGAAGCATCAGGGTGACTTTTAGAGAAAAACTAGCTAAAATCCTTCCAATCGGAAATCCAAGATGGCCTACATGGCTGCTATCTTGGAAATCTATTTTGCGCTTCTCCTGAACCAAATGGCCAGTTGACTCTAAACTTGGTAGAAAGCATCAGGGTGATTGTAGGTCAAAAAACAGCGAAAACCGTGTCAATCAGAAATACAAGATGGTTGCCAATCTTGAAAATCTATTTTGAACATCTTCTCCTGAACAGAAAGGCCCACTGACTCTAAACTTATATGACAGGAAGTATCGAGATGACTTGTAGATCAAAAATAACTAATCATTCTGATAAGAAATCCAAGATGGTCCCACACCAGCCCTATTGAAAATCTATTTTGAACTTTTTCTCCAGAACCATATATTGGAAGTATTGAGTTGACTTGTAGTTCAGAAGCAAAAATCATTCTGACTGGAAATCCAACATAGCTGTCATCTTGAAAATCTATATTGAACCGAAAGGCCAACTGACTCAATCTTCTTTGGTAATCAGGTGAGCGATGCAGGGTCATCTTGGCCCTCTTGTTTACTTTAGGGTCTGTCTTAAGCCTCTCCCTAAACTTTCTCACTCTTTCTGCTGATGAGCCTGGCCTCTTTTTTTTTCTGTAAATTTTTTTGACCTTGAGAAAAAAGGCAGCTTCACAACAAATTTTGTCATTTTTCACAAATTTAACAGTTCAACTGTAAAAAGTCAAGAAATTTCATGCCACAATTCATTTCAAAAACTTTATGTCCCGAGTGTAACGCTATTTTCTTAATTTTACTGCTGTATAAAGATGATTTTTAAAATATAGGCACTTATATTTAAGTATTTTTTATGTTTTCTGTTTCATGATGCATATTTTTGACCATATATATGAAGGTATGACTAGATTGTAAGACCATCATTTTCCAACCAAACATGATTTTTGTTGTACGCAAAGACAAAAAACATCAAGATTTTTAAAAATATTACATCAATACAGTCTTATTTCCATTAAAAGTCCCTTCAAAATTAAAGTACAAAGACTCTTCTTATAAATTGTAATGGGTTTACTTTTGTTACTTTTTATGGTACTGATTTAAGGCACTAAACAATGTACAAAGGCTTTAATGCAAATAAGGTGTTACACTCGGGACATTTGTTTTTAGGTCCTAAAAAGGCACACAAGCCTTTCATCATGAAAATCTTTGGATGTATTAACTTATGGGCACTTGGTTTCATGAAATATAAAACAGAATGCAAATTAAAGCAGCATGTGGAGATGATATGAGCATTTAAAGTCAAAATGTTACACTCGGGACATTTGTGGGTTACAACACATATAATGGTGCTTATTAAGTATACATGAACATGCATTAGTAAGTTCATGCTTTTTAGGAAGCTGTAACATTGGACTTACCAACTAGGGTTAGTCTGGCTAATATAGATCTACTGTATGCAGATTATAATAGACTTCTTTCAAAGATTAGTGTTTTGGTGCTGACAAAATTTTCCACACATGCTTCCTTCTGAGAGGGTTCAAAAGTAACAAAATATTTGAAAAAAAGTTATCCATATCCAAAAACTATATGCCGAATAACTGATGTTTACTGTGAAATATAAGGTTATCTCTACAAGATTGTTTATTCTGTATGATAGCCAGATGAAAATTGATGTTTACTTTAAATGTCACACTTTTTTTGTTACACTCGGGACAATTTTGACTACTTAATGTTATAGAATTTTTTTTCTGTTGAACCTATACTTACGAAATTTGGCCGCAACTTTAACATTTTTATAACACATAATGTGGCATGAACTTATCATTAGCAAGTCTTTTCAGTTTTGGTGCAGGTCAGTTTGAAAAAAAAGACTCATTTTTTTTGAAATGGCCCAGATTGGGTACATATGTATTGGCCTTTCAGTGACTGAAAGTGCTTCTAATAGATACCCATATTGTGACAGCATGTTTGAATGGACATACATGTATAAGAGAAAATATCAATATTTTCACGAAATGTTGGTGAAGAATGTTACAATTTATGACAGGTCGAGTACATCTGTACTGGTTATTCAGTGACTGGGAGCGCTTCTAACAGGTACCCATATTGTGACAACATATGTTTTCATAGACATATATCAATATTTCCAGGTTTAAAGGAAAACACAATGTTGGTGAATAATGTACATGAGATGCTGTAGGCATTTTGATGCAAATGATCAGAATCGGTTGATAACTATAAGATTGGGAGTAATGCTCTATCTATCAAACCCAAAATGGGATATTCAAAGTGGAATTATTCTTATTAAAGAATAATTTCACTTCTAATATTAAACTGTTTTATTACTTTTCTTCTTTACTATTTCTACTTGAAATGGAAACTGCATTTATAGCTCAGGAACATCTAAATAGCAAACAAAAACATTACTAAAATATTTTTCACCTCAGAGAGTAAGATATAACAGTCTCATCAATGCTATCAATGTTCCCTTGGTACTCAGCATCTCTGTTAAACAAAGATACAAGCCAAGGAAAACTGACTGGAAAGTTCCATTTCAGCAAATTCGTGAAAGCTTTGATAAACATCAGTTCATTTTATATATGGATACCAGTAATAAATACCCACTTAGAATTTACTCAACATCATTCAGAAACATGTTTTCCTGAAGGAAAATTTTATTAAAGCATCCCTATGCAATAAACTATAGCCTTACATATTTGAAACTGTTTGTCCTCCTTGAAATAACACATTTAGATCTCTGATTTTTGCATGACAAAACAGTTATACTTATCTTTGACCCTGAGGTCAAGCTTTTCCGTTCTTTACATTGCTAATTCAAGATGATGTCCTTGCTCTGCAAAATCATCAGTCATTGCTCTGCAACGTCATCACCAAAATACTGTAAATAGTCCATTTTCCGAAAGGGATGTTACTGCTTCTGTTTATTTATAATACTGTTTTACTTGCTTAATTATGCTAATATGTTTAAGTTGTCAATAATCATATAGTCTCTTTACCAACTGCTTAATCTCCTATGTGATCTTCATTCTTATAAACCAAAACCCTACAAACGGCGTTTGTGGAAAAAACCCACATTCTAAAAAGTATGATCTGAGAGAAAACCCAGCAAACATATTTGTTTGAAGCTGAAGCTTTATGTTTGCACTGTAAAAATATATTTAGACAAGTGCTGAGATTCATATGAGATATTATAAAAATTCATGGAGAAATTTGAAAATCACTGGGAATAACTATAAGCCAGGTATGAGTTGTTTTTTTTGTTTGTTTTTTTTTGTTTCTTTCTATTTTCAATTTAACAGGGAAAACATCTCTCTAAATGATGTCAAAGAGACAGTACTGAGTCAGGGCCTGACAAATCCATTGCCCGGCCGCCCAGGACATCCTAAATCCCGCCAGGCAAGTCTGTTCTGTCTTTACGACGCCCGGGCGGGTAAGTGCCAAAAAATCACCAGAACAGTTAGTAGTGCGAGTAGTTATGGTAAAACAGTCCATGTTTGGCTATGAAAAGGAAAGTACAAAATGACAGGATATAAAAACATAGGTAAGAAATTGAGTTTTTTTGTTAAAAAAAAACAAACAAAAAAACGTGATACCATCACGATTTCGCCTGTTTGCAATATCTTTGTTATTTTCCTCTCGAAACCTGGATTTACTAAGTGTTCATCAATTAATAATGAATTTGTAAGACTGAAACTACTGTGTGTCAAAGTCATTAATGAAAAATGTATTCTATGCTGATATCAGTAATGAAAATGTGTTAGGGTGAAAAAAAATGGATAGGTTTGTGATCAGGGGTGGCTCACCAGCCACTAAGGCTGGCTCTCAGACAAGTCAGACTGTAAGCTCACCTTCAGAAAAGGCACAGTCTTCTGCAGTTAAGAGACGGTTAAACTCTTTAGAAAAAAGCATCTCACTTTTCTGTATATTATCTGGGATTTACAAGGATATTGCTTTCATAGACTTGTTAACACAACGTTAAAAATGGGACTTCTATTTCTGTTTGCAAATCCTGAGCAAGTAGGAATTTGAGCCTGGCAAATCCTGGGCAAGTAGGAATTTGCCCAGTGGGCAAGTGGAATTTTTTTTATTTTTCAGGCCCTGCTGAGTACCGTAGTTGCTTTTCTTAACACTTACAATACTATAAACATAAAAGTTGGGTTCTGAATCTGAATCTGCCAGATACTCCAAACACCTCTAAAAGAGTACAACATGGAGTGCATGTGATAATGGTCAGAACAGAAATTAAATTTTAGAAAAAAAAAAAAAAGGAAGAAAGAAAAGGTCAAAATATAACTTGAAGAAGTTTAGGAACTTCTGTTTAGCTGAGACTGTGAGATTTACATGAATATAGGAAAATTTTGAGATGATGATGTTAATGAGGGTGAATGTTTAATACTGTAGATGCTTGTGGATCTCTAGTCGGAATGCATCAAGGTCAGGGCCATACATGCCATAAGCTGTGGACTAAAATATGTGAGACGACAAAATTTTAAGGGAGATTTGACAAAATTCTGTGAGAGTTTCTTAAACATCACTTCGGAGCTTCCCCAATAGAGTCTAAATTTTTTTTTCCAAGTAAGAAACTTGTGAAAATCACTACAGTGTGTGATTAATGTTTATTTCTTCATAAAATCTGTAGTAAAATGGTCTGAAAATTCTGTGAGATTTGAATTTTTTATGGGAATTGCCTTCCAGATGGGCCAAATTCTGTGAGATTTTATGTCACAGTGTGAGATATGGCATGTATGCAGGGCTCTGGCATATATCAGGAGAAAGGCTGCTCCACAGCAGGATAAAATGAATATTTGTGTATGTTAATGGAATTGTGACTCTCTGTCATAGAAGGCTGACTGTAGTTTGGAAATTGGATATTGACCATGTTGTGCTTAATCTTATAGAACATGACCAGAGCTGAGTTGTTTTTTTTTTCTTGTTTTTTTTTTTTAAGTGGGGAGTCCTAATTTAGACAGCATTGCACTTACACCGCTGGTGTAGCTGTAGTCATTAAATATATACCTAATTGCTCTGTGTTTGGTCATTTTAATTTGACTGATGTACTTTTTCTCTCAGCTAAGGCTCCCAGATTGTTAATGCACATTCAACTAATGGTCTGACAGGAGATTCATAGGCAATTTCCTTTAGCTTGCTAATCATGCTAAGGAACACCTTTAGAATCTGTCCACCACTTAATCTAACCTTAACTGTCAGTAACTTTCAGTATAGACCTTTGTAATGTTATTGTTTTTATCCGGGCTACTGACCACGTGATTACAATATTGTGTCACGTGACCAATAATTGTGGATGGCAAAAACACTTCCGGTTCCATTGATACTCATTGAATCAAGCCAAACTTTACTTGGATAATACATTCTTTTTGGTCAATATTCACTCATAAATTTTACCTAGCGTAATAACAATACAGCTTTAAGAAGCAATCTGACTGCTTTTCTTAAGACAGATACAAATGTTTCAACAATATTTTTCCGATATCAGCAGACACGCGCGCAACCGTAATTTTGCTTTATGGTGACCATTTAAACGCCTAGTTTTAGCTAGTATATTATCAAAATATAGACGTGTTAATAATTTTGGTATTGACATTTGAATGATCACTCAATGAGAATCTCTTCTCAAAAGAAACTTTTGACAAATGAAAATGCTTTATTTTTCTGAAAAGATATCGGCAATTTTACGGTCCGATAAACATGCACAACAATTTTCTGCTATCCAATAGGTACAAGCCTAGAACATACACTGCGTTAAAGACCGAGAGGTTCCAGATGAGTTTTATTTTGTGACGTAGTGTTTAAAAAGGTCTATAGATATGCTTACTATGATCTGACTGTTTTGTTTGTTTGTTTGTTTGCTGTTGTTGTTTTTTTTTGTTGTTTTTTTTTTGGGGGGGGGGGGGAGGTTTGGTGTTTTTTGTTTGTTTGTTTATTGTTGTTGTTTTTTTTGTTTTTTTTTTTTTTTGTTTTGTTTCTTGTTGTTTTCTTTTCCAGTGTCAATAAAAGTAGTCTATTTGTAAGAAAACCAAGAAAGCATAGATAATTACTTATACACAGAGCTAATATGACACACACTAACACACTAAAAAAAAACACAACAAAAAAAAACAAACAATGATTTGTGTATAAAAATGTGTTTACTTACACTTCTAATGGAACGGTCTTTCTCATGTACCTTCCTGTCATGTTCACATTTCTGACTTTTACATCGCTGCCAATTACTAATTTTCTTCCCCTGTCCACTTCAGTTGCACCGTACATTGACGCTGAATATTGTGATTTGTTGTATGTATCTAGGGATGGAATTCCAAACGCTGCAGCACATCTGCAAAATCTTATAAAATAAAAGTAAAATGCGATTAACGAATCGCAAATGCAAATGAATTAAAAAATAGATAATGTTCTAAATAGACTGTTCATAAACTGTATTAAGTTCGCATTCAAATCAGTAACAATTTCATCGTGCGTCTTCAAGTTCAATTTTTATGTCCCATTCACAATTTTCTTGACTTCGTCCGCCATTTCTAAACAAACAACATGGCGGTAGATATTTCCCACAATTCTAAAAGAGCACCTGCAACAAGTACAGACTTTACCAAACAGACAGGTTACGTTCGATCTGTCCATGGATCGATAGTCACTTTGATATTTTTCTTGTTAAAAGCTATTGAAAATTATCTGAATTAAAATAAAGCTCGCTTTTTTTTTTCATGTAAGAATCCACAAATTTTAATATCACTCCTTTTCAGAGAACATTTTAGCCATCATTAGATTATGTCTGTTGCCAGCTATGATATCGTGAAAATGCATGCTGTTTTTCAGATAATAGTCTCTGTTAGTTCAAGTGACTCAAAATCTTGAATCACACAATGTGCCTCAAATTCGTGCAAGAGATGCTTGTCAGGGAAACGAGCATATACACGCCTACATCGTTCGTCTGTCATTACTGACAATGACCAATCCTAATCAAATGTGTGATGTGTTATTATTTGTGTGTTCTAAGATGGCTGATGAGACCAATCTTAGCTCTAAACTGCCTGTTGCAGATAGAACAAGAGAGGTATGAGGAAGAAAGCTCTGTTGGTGATGCCTTAGCTCTGGCTATCCGCTGTGCACGTTTCTGCTCGGCTTCGCTGATACTTTTTGCTTCGTATTCATCAGCTCCCTTACTTATGAGGCCTCGTCACTTTGTTCGATCCTGTGCAATCTGTTTCCATGACTGTTGGTATGTCGAAGTCTTTAAGGGAGGCGTTGAGGGTGTCCTTGTATCGCTTCTTCTGACCACCATGGGAGCGTTTTCCAACTTGTAGTTCTCCATAGAGGATTTTCTTTGGCAAACGTTCATCAGGCATTCTGGTAACATGACCTGTCCATCTTAACTGTGCCAATTTCAGAAGAGTATGTACACTCTGCATCCCTACCCTTTTCAGGACTTCTGTGTCTAGAATCCTGTCTTGCCACTTGATCTTTAGAAGTTTTCTAAGACAGCTTGTATGGAAGTGGTTCAGTCTTTTGGCATGTCGTTGGTAAACTGTCCAAGTTTCGCATGCATATAATAGTGTTGGCAGCACCACCGATCCGTATACTTTCAGCTTAGTGTCAAGTCTGATTCCACTTCGGTCCCAAATACTTCCACGTAGCCTGCCAAATGCTGCACTAGCTTTGGCAATCCTAGCATTGATTTCATCATCAATGTGCACAACTCTAGACAATGTGCTTCCAAGGCAGGTGAACTTGTCTACCACTTGCAGTCGTTGACCTTTCACTGTGATGGTAGGCTCCTTGTCAGGCTTTCCAAGTGCTGACAGATATACCACCTCAGTCTTTTTGATGCTGATTGTGAGATCATAGCTGTCACATGAATCAGATACTTGATCCACACCTTTTTGCATTTTCTCGTCTGTTGATACACGCCTATCAAACGAATGAATGCTTAACCATCGGTTAAGAACATCAAACAATTAGAGCGACATCGGTTACGCATTCGATGACTCAAAAAAGGTAAACAAACTTTGCATTTTTCTGCGTTTCATGAGCGATATAAATGTTTTAAGGAAATGATTTGAAAAACGGGGAATTACATTCAACCGCCCATTGATATCGGCGTCTGTGGAGTAAATCTTAGACTGCTCCAGTGACTAAATATTTTTCTCATAGTCCTGTTTGATAATCCACTAAAATAAAACAAAAACAAAAATATCGTGACTATAAAGGCTGGTCACTAGAGACCAGCCTTTATAGTCATGATATTATTTTGATTTTATTTTAGTGGGTTATTAAACAGATTATAAAAAATAAATATTTAGTCACTGGAGACTGAAGCCAGTCTAAGTAAATCTAAGTTTTGATAGTTTGGTTGTCAATGCAGCATTGTTGAGAAATCGCTATGGTAAAGGTCGAAAGTGAGTAGTTACGCATTAGAGATGTAAGTTTTGTTTTTACTTATTTAGATCTAATGCGTAACCACCCATTTTCGACCCTTCCCGTGCGATTTCTCAACAATGCTGCATTGACAACCAAACAATCCATAACACAAATAATCATATGTGTTTATCGTGTGTACGTGATGATATGCTGAACTTCTAGCAAAGCGCAAAATTAAATAACGGACAATAAACAGCTCGAATTTCCACATGTTTTCTATGGCTTTCGGTACACCTTCAGCACGCGAAAAGTAATTCAGCCAATATGCGTGAAGTAGGTAGTCTGAAATTTACTCCACAGACGCTGGTATCAATAGGCTGTTGAATGTAATTCCCCGTTTTTCAAATAATTTCCTCAAAACATTTATATCGCTCATGAAACACAGAAAATGCAAATAGGGTTTCAGTCTGGAATGGCAAACAGTGTAGATCATGACGAGACGGCTCGTTATGAGCCGTCTCATCTAGATCTACACTGTTCGCACAGGTGTCTGTTTGTGTATGCCGGACCGAAAGGTTTCAGAGGGGGACTTCTGTCAACTCGCTCTTTGGTGAACTGACTGTTAGAGGATTCAGTCACCTCGGCCTCAGATTCATTAGTACCTGCCATCTCCTGTCCCATTGTTAGGATTCCAAACAAATTTACTTGATAACTTTTCACATATAGGATCACGCCACACTATAAAAAATCGCATTCTGGCCAGACTTTT